>ML664163.1:4072572-4294561 GCA_007570785.1 Antilocapra americana | reverse complement strand
TCTGGATAATGGGCTCCAGTTTCGTCCATCTGAGTAGAATTGCTTCAAATGAATTTTTTTTTAATGCTGAGTAATATTCCATTGTGTATATGTACCACAGCTTTCTTATACATTCGTCAGTTGATGGGCATCTAGGTTGGTTCCATGTCCTGGCTATTGTAAACAATGCAGCGATGAACATTGGGGTACACGTGGCTCTTTCAATTCTGGTTTCCTCGGTGTATATGCCCAGCAGTGGGATTGCTGGGTCATATGGCAGGTCTATTTGCAGCTTTTTAAGGAACCTCCACACTGTTCTCCATAGTGGCTCTACTAGTTTGCATTCCCACCAACAGTGTAAGAGGGTTCCCTTTTCTCCACATCCTCTCCAGCATTTATTGCTTGTAGACTTTTGGATGGCAGCCATTCTGACTGGTGTAAAGTGGTACCTCATTGTAGTTTTGATTTGCATTTCTCTGATAATGAGTGATGTTGAGCATCTTTTCATGTGTTTGTTAGCCATTTTTATATCTTCTTTGGAGAAATGTCTGTTAAGTTCTTTGGCCTACTTTTTAATTGGGTTGTTTATTTTTCTAGAATGGAGCTGCAGGAGTTGTTTGTATATTTTTGAGATTAATTGTTTGTCTGTTGTTTCATTGGCTATTATTTTCTCCCATTCTGAAGGCTGTCTTTTCACCTTGCTTATAGTTTCCTTTTTTGTGCAAAAGCTTTGAATGTGCCTTTTAAAATTATAGAAATGTCATCATTACTAACAGGAAGGAAAAAGGGAAGAAAAGTGAAAAACAGACTAAGCTTGCTGATTTTCTGCTAAGTCATAACTGAGAACCTAAGGAAAATTTCTGAAGTTGATAAACTGGCAAGGGTTTAAAAGAAATCACTTTGTACCAAAACTGTTTCTAAACTCACCACAAAATGCACCTTCCAGATCCATAAACCAGATCTGAAAACTTTCCTGATCTTGATCATTCTGGACACTACAGTTGTCAGTGTGAGTCACAGACTCTTACAGCTGTTGTTCGTAACACCGGAGAGAAAATTTATTTTCAAACTTTATACAAACAACAAAAAGTTCATTATGGATGCAGTTTTAACAATTATAACCAAACTCTAAGTCATAAGGTTTCGTTATTATTATCATTATTTTCCAGTTCCTCTTAGCTGAGAATTAGTGAAAACCCACGAGAAGATTTGAGGAACTCCCCACATCTCAGCCAGCCTTACTTTCTTAGTCATCTGTGATCTGCTGTTTCCCTTGGAAATGCCTTGTATAATTCTTCCTGAAGTGGTTTAAAGCTTGCATCAAAACTCTCATTACCAATCACAGAAAGTTCTTGATCTTTGTTCTTGTCAGCAGCATAAATGCCATCAGTGATCTTGAGCATGATCGCTCTGCGGGCACAGACTGGCTCTATCCTTGCAATCAAGTACATGCAGTTTCCTGGCCTCTGCCTCTTTTTAAAGACCTGTTCTCATCGGGGTGGAGCAATGAGAAGGGTGTGTGTGTGTCTAAACTTACCACTTTTTTGTTGGGAAGAATAGCAAGTAATCCCACAGGGCAGGAACATAGTAATTGAGAGTTACAGTGATCAACATGTATTCCTCTTCTTAACTTACCCTGCACTGGAAATGATTAAGAACTTGCTTTTTAACTATTTTACATCTACTTCTGTGTGAGTTTGAGGATAATTGGTGACATTCACCTTGTTTTGTATAATTTTAATACAGAGAGGTCCATTAATTCCTTGAGAAAAAAAATGTGTTCCCTTTATTTCTTCCTAGTAGAGCATCACAAACCATGCATTGCTTTTAAAAGAAAGAAGAAATATATATCAGCTGAAAAAAGGAAATTAATGCACACCATCAGAGACATTATTAAATCAGTGATTTTCAAATTTTAAAGTGCATAAGAATCACCTAGAGATCTTGTTAAAATTCAAATTTTAATGCAGTGTGTGTTTGGAGTGGGGTCTAAGATTCTGCATTTCTAACAATTTCCCCAGTGATGCTAATGATTTCTATCTTTGGCCCACATTTTGATTTATAAGGATTAAGTAGACTTTCAAAATCTCTGTGCTTTATTGCTAATTGTGACTAGAGAATTATGTATGTGTATACATGCATACACTCATACATACAAATGTTAAAAAAGACATTTTGAAAATGAAGCTTCCTATTAATATAAAAAGAAACATAGTATTTCTTATGGATTACTTTTTCCTGATACCTGGAAAAAAGAATATTTCCTTTCATTTAGTAAAGGAAAATATCTTCATAAAACAGCATCAAATTGGAAGCTGATGATTTTCTTATAATTCCTTACAGACTTTCTCAGGTTCTATACCAATATCTGAAAAATCAGAACAGTCTGCTACAATAGATATTGTGACGTAATGTCCAGTTTTAAGTGATAACTATCACAAGAAGGGTATGCACACAGTCCCATTCACAGGAATATATACAGGCTTCAATAATCAAAAGGATTGGTATACATTAAGACATTTTAACGAAGCCTGGGAGAATTTATTTGTCCAGGTAAATGATATGCTTCAGTGATCACATTTCACTTAATAAAAACACTTTTAACTAGTTCTAAGATATTTGTATCTTTTTTATACAGCAGATATAAAATATTACCATCATAATTATATTTTTTAAACAAATGTTAAAAGGATTTAACATTTACGAGTTCTTTTGTAAATCATTGTGGAGGAAAAGTTTCTTTAGACTATATCATTAGAAAAGAGCCTGATGCCTGGAAAGATTGAAGGCAGGAGAAGAAGGGGATGACAGAGGATGAGATGGTTGGATGACATCACCGACTCAATAGACATGAATTTGAGTAAACTCCAGGAGTTGGTGATGGACAGGGAGGTCTGGTGTGCTGCAGTCCATGGGGTCGCAAAGAGTCAAACACGACTGAGTGACTGAACTGAACTGAATATAATGATGATATTACCATTTGTTGAATACCAACTAAATACCATACACTATGCAAAGCATATTTACTGAAATATAGTTAACTTGTAACATTGTGTTAGTTTCTGGAATACAGCAAAGTGATTCAGCTGTATATATTTTGTTCCTGTGTTTGTTTATTCAGCTATGGGTTGTGATCTGTCAGTTATGTGTATATTTCTAGCAACTCGGGTTAAAACAGGAACCCTTTGTATAAGTGCATCAAAGACATTTGTTGGTTAAGATAAAACCAGTAAGGGAGGACTATTGTGTGTTAGTTGCTCTGTCATGTCCAACTTTTACCACCCCATGGACTTTAGCCCACAAGGCTCCTCTATCCGTGGGATTCTCCTGGCAAGAATACTGGAATGGGTTGCCATTTCCTTCAACAGATACCTGGTCTCCTGCGCTGCAGGCAGATTCTTTACTGTCTGAGCCATCAGGGAAGCCATATGTGTGTGTGTGTGTGTGTGTGTGTGTGTGTGTGTGTATTCATTTTTCTTTTTCATATTAGTTTCTATTATAGTTTAATACAAGATACTGAATATAGTTCCCTGTGATATATTGTAGCACTTTGTAGTTAATCTATTTTATATACAATAATTTGTAGCTGCTAATCCCAAACTCCTAATTTGTACTTCTTCCTATTCTCTTTTCTCTTTGGTAACCATAAATTTGTTTTCTATTTCTGTGAGTCTATTTCTGCTTTGTAAATAATATCATTTGTCTCACAGTTTAGATTCTACACACAGTGATATCATATACTATTTGCCTTTTTCACTCTAACTTACTTCACTTAGTATGGTAATCTCTAGGTACATCCATATTGTTGGAATTAGTATTACTTCATTCTTTTTATGACTAAGTAATTTTCTATTGATATCTATACCATATCTTCTTTATCCATTCATCTATCAATAGACATTTAGACTGCTTCTATATATTGGCTATTGCAACTAGTGCTTCCATGAACATTGGGGTGCATGTATCTTATTGAATTATAGTTTTCCCCAGATATGTGGAAAGGGGTTTCAGGATTATATGATCTCTATTTTTAGTTTTTTTAGAATCTCAATATTGTTCTCCATAGTGGATTTATCAATTTACCTTCCCATCAATATAGTGGGAGGGTTCCCTTTCCTCCATACCCTCTCCAGCATTATTTATAGACTGTTTGATGATGACCATTTTGACCAGTGTGAGTTGATATCTCATTGTAGTTTGGATTTGCATTTCTCTAATAGAAATGTTGAGCCTCTTTTCATGTACTTATTGGCCATCTGTGTGTCCTCTTTGGGTCTTATGCTCATTTTTTGGTTAGTTTTTTTTTTTTTTTTTTGCTTTTTAGTATTGTGAGCAGCTTGTGCATTTTGGAGGTTAATATCATGTTGGTCTCATTGCTTACAAACATTTTCTCCTAGTCTGTTAGTTGTCTTTTCATTACATTTTGCTTATGGTTTCCTTTGCTGTGCAAAAGCTTATGAGCATGATTAGATCCCATTTGTTTATTTTTGCTTTTATTTAAGAAAACGTCAGTATGATTTATATCAAAGAATATTTTGTTTATGTTTTCTTCTGTGAGTTTTATGGTCTTATATTTAAGTCTTTAAGCCATTTTGAGCTTATGTTTATGTGTGTTGTGAGAAGTGCTCTAACTTCACTGATTTACATGCAGCTGTGCAGTTTTTACAACACCACTTGTTAAAAAGGCTATCTTTTCTTCATTGTATATCCTTGTCTTCTCTGAGGAAGACAGATCATAAGCATATGGGTTTGTTTCTGTTCCATTGATTCATATGTCTGTTCCTGTGCCAATACCATGCTGTTTTGATTACTGAAGCTTTGTAGTATTTTCTGAAATCAGGGCAGGGCTATGTCACTAGTATGCAAAGCACTTTAAATGGATTATTTAATACTTGAAAGCTCTCTTTGAATTAGTAGTAGTTCTACCTTACTGATGAGAATACTGAGTCTCACAGAAATTATATGTTTTCCAAGGTTATATAGCTAGTAAATTGTGGAGCTGGAATTTCTAAATTAGGTCAGTATGATTCTAACTGATGAGCTCTTTAAACATGCTATATCACTTCCAGTCATCCTATATCAGTGATTCTCAAAGACTGTTCCTCAGATCAAAAATATCCACATTATCTAGGAAACTGTTGAAATGTAAACTCTTCAGCCTGTCTCTGACTTATATGAATAGAGACCCTAGGAACTGTCTTCAGTAATCTGTTTTAACATCTTCCAGGTTAATTTTGATGCATATTATAAAATGTGAAGCAGTAGTATTAAAAGGGTTTTGCACACTATTTCACTAGAGAGCAATGGGAGAGAGGGAGTTTCCTCATGCTACCACACAATTTTCCTACAATTCAACTTACTGCTGACACTATTTACCTGGAGATGACATCACATTCCACAGACTAAGGGCTCAGTCTCATTAAGATTGTCCACTCTCCTTCACATGCCAATCACAAGACTAGGTTGTTAACTGTGCTTCCGACTGACTAGCTATAAAGCTGAAGTTCCAAAGACCCTCTTCTTGGCTTTAATCAGTTTGCTAAACTAGTTCACAGAACTCAGGAAAGCCATTTAGTAACTAGATTACTAATTTATTACAAAGGATATTAAAGGCTATGAATCAACAGAGGAAGAGATATATACAGCAAGAATGAGGAGAGGATGTAGGGATTCCACAATCTCTAGAAGTTACTCTCCCCCAATCTCCATGTGTCCATCTAATTGGAAGCTCTCCAGACTTCACCTTTTTGGGGTTTTGTGGAAATTCCGTTATAAAGGCATGGCTGAAGAAGTCATTGGCCATTTGGTGCTGAATTTGATCTGTAGCTTCTTTCCCCTTTGTAGGGGCGTGGGAGTAGGTGGGGGTGATGAAAGTTCCAACCCTCCAATCACAGGTTCTCGTTATAGAATGCTGGCTCCCCTGACAACCAATCTCACCTCTTTCAAATTTTCTTTTTAGGTGAATATTTCAGAAGTCACTTTATTAACATAATAAAAGACACATTTTGTTGCTCTCATGACTTAGGAAATCCCAAGGGCTTTAGGAGCTTTATGCCAGAAACTGGAATGAAAACCAAATATATATTTAGTATAATCATAACATAATAGTATACATTAACATTAAGAGCAAATGTTAGCAATTTGATTTTCTTTAAGTTAGGCATGATTTGAGATGTATGTTTGGACAAAAAGGAAAAATGCCTAAATGGAATGATATGAAAGATTCTGAGAAGATGTGCCTACCCAAAGAATTACTTATGGTTCAAGGTTAACCTTCTTTTAAAAAGAACAAATTATTTCACACAATTAAAACTAAGGCACAAATTTAACATTCTTACACTGCTTAGAACCCACATTCCATGCTGCTCCTTATAACTGATTTTTTTTTGTTTCTTATTTTTTAAGAATCAAGTCTCCTAAAGCCTCACTTAGTTGATACAATTGTAATTTTAACTGTCAATGAAAGTGTGCCTTCTGTCAATAACCATGATGGGTTATAGAATTTACCCTAGTTTTAGCATAACAAGTCAGTCTGCAATTCTGTGAGAAGAATCACAGGACAAAGGACTTTACTACTCACAGCAATAACAAGAGCCAGAAAATTAGCTTTTTGTATGCATGTTCCTTAAGCTCCAGTTCCCACAGGGCGATGCAGACAACCAGGTGATATAATACTTGCACACACAGTGAACTGCATTACCTAAGAGGAACAGTGAGCTTAGAGAAAACGTGAACCTTTTATAATGGGCAGTAAACATGCTTGCTCTTCACTCCAGAAGGGCCACTATTTCCACCTTTCAAAGATAAGCAAACTTGCTTTTTTTTTTTTTTTTTGCTCTAGAGGGAGATGCTTCTCTACCTTCCAAAATTATTTGTTATACAAGCATCCTTGAAAAGAGTGCCTGGATAAAAGGCTTTCAGTCCTCTACTTTCAAGACATGCAGAAACACAAGAGACCCATAGAGAACTGTCTCCAGACACCTTCATTTCATGAATGTTTGGCAGGAGTGACCCTCTCCATAAAAGTGCCAACTGCACAAGTAATAGTTGTGCTAATAGCTGCATAACAATAAAACATTAGATTTGTTTGTAATATAATTGCTTATTAAATTTTTAGAAGATGACATATGCTATGTATTTTAAAGTCTTTTGTAACTTAAATGAAACTATATCTTGATTAGAAAATTTTCTAGATTCTAGGAAGTTAAGTTCTGCTTCATATAATTTAAAGACTTACATGTTATTTCATATTAACTTACAGATTAAGATTTTTTTTAATTCACCACTAAATTTTCAGATTCAGCTCTTCTCACAGTGAGATGTTGCTTAGCAACAAGGCCAAGCAACACACCGCTTTTAGAGAGGAGCCAAAGTATCAAATTGGAGTGTCCCAATAAGAGGCATTTAGAAAAATAGCAATTATTTGCAGTGTAAAGTATTAATGTCTGATACAATTAAGACTAACACTTATTTCCCACTTTGGAATCAATTCTCTGACTTAAGTGCTGACACTTTTGTCTGAATCAGGAAAAGGGTAAAAGCTGGCTTCAGAAGCAGACTGAGTGAATTAGTATGGCTCCATTCATATTTCTTCCTTAGTAAATAATATTTCTTTAATTTAGGCCTATACCCTATAAATAACTACATCAGATGTATTTTATATTTTGATATAAGGTGATAATTATTTTTTCTGTAAAACCCTATCACTCTTTAAATACCTCTCAGAACAAACAGCAACGAAAACAAACTGGTAGAAGGAAAGAAAGAAAGGAAAGTGGGAGAGAAGGAATCAAAAAATAAAGAGAAAATAATTTAAAGCATTTTAAAATACATAACTATTTCTTCAATGATTATTATAAACACTGAGAGAAACTTATTAAGAGGAAAGAGGTCTTTTTTCAAGTTAAAAATATTTTTAATTTTGGCAATACTTTATTATAGAAATGATAGTTCAAACAACAAAATTTATCTAATGCACCACAGTGACCACAGTGCTTAAGCCTTACTAACAGAAACTACAAATAACATTGAGGCTTCTTAGTCTTCCTGAGAACAAATTCTTATTTTCCTTAATATTATCTCTCAGAATCACATTAACACCAAGCTTTTCTTTCCCCAGGCCTATGTCAAAATTCATCCTTCAGAATTTCCGCTCTGATATTTCTTTTGCATTTCTTTATGACTTTGTAATGTTGTCCTTGGTACATATATCCATGTATGTGTGCAAAATAAAACCTAAATCATTCTACAGCTTCTCAAGTACACTTAATCTATAGAACTTAATTACTATAGAACATAAATGTAAAAGGACAGAAAGTCTTCTGGTTACTTCCTTTTGTAAAGCCCAAGAAAAGGAGAGGTGTGTAATTATATACTACATGCAGAAAGTACTCAGTATATATACTGCTACCTAATGCACTAGCATGATAGCAATTTTAAGTAAAAATCAAGGTAAGGTTGTTGCTCAAGGAATCACATGAAGGATATTCAATAAATTAAATAGTAGGAATCTATTTCAGTCATTTACTGTGTAACGAACCACCACAGAATGTGGCTTAAAGCAATAACCACTTTATTGGGTCATAATTCTGGTGGACTAGATGCTCATATGGGCAGTTCTTCCGCTGGTTTATTTTATAGTCACTCAAATGAATGAAGTCATCTGATGGCACAATTGGGGCTGGAAGACATAAGATCACCTCAATCACATTTTGATGGTTGCTGCCGCCTGGCTGATCTTGAACACATCTACTGTGATGACTTTTCTCTACTCCTTGTGGCTTTTCATATTACAGTATGTTAGATAGCACATGATGGTGGAAACACTTCAAGGCAAAAAGTACAAGGTCAATTTGGAACCAGACTCAGACACTGTACGTCACTTTTGCCACATTCAAAGAAAGTCATTGGTGAGCCCAGATTCCAGGTGGGCAAAAAGATTCAGGTTTCAGCTGGGAAAATGCTTAAGTCACACTGCAAGGGGGCAGGCACAGAAAGGTAAGGATAACTGTTGCAGAAATCATTACAGGTAATCTACCACAGGATTGATTTGAAGTTTACCCTACTGTTTATAACCTGATTAAAAATTAAAAACAGAGTAATCTCATACACATACACAATTCTCTTTCAAATTTAGGGAACTAGCAATTAGAGTCCCCGCTTCTTTTTTTATTTTGTGTTCTAAGAGAAAGTACAGGCCAATATTATCCAGACATTTTGAGCCTATCTTTAACTTCTGATACATATACTTGGTGACATGACACAAATATGCATAGAAAGTGGATATAGCTATGCATATGACATGCATAGGATAGATCACAAAATATTTTCAAAGATAAAGTTTTGAAGGGACAACCCAGAATTTTGACTAAATATATATAAATGTCCATCTTTGGATTGATGCAAGCTCCTCTCTGATGTTAAAAAATCTTTTACTTTTTGAAAATCTATGTCAAAGGCAGTTCAATAAACTTATCCTCACATATCAACACAACCCTAACCTTAGAGTTCCCTGCCCTCATTTCTGAAAGTAAATCTCTAATTAGAGCTTTGATCATAAAATATATTTATACATATTTGTGGAATAAAGTCTTGACCACTGTCCTCTCCTAGCTATACTCAAAGGAACTTAACTCCATTTACCTAGCCAACCGGTGATGGGTAAATGCACAGAGAATATCAACCAGCTGTTTTCAGTGGATGTACAACACAGACTTCTTCATAAAAACAACAGAAATTAGAAATTCAAAACTTCAGTTCAGAAAACATCTTGTCAAGGAATCTATTACTATGTTTATGTGCTCAGTGGTGTAGTTGTGTCTGACTCTACGACCCCATAGACTACAGCCAGCCAGGTTTCTCTGCTCATATGATTTCCAAGATAAGAATACTGGAGTGTGTTGCCATTTCCTCCTCCAGGGGATCTTCCCTAACCAGGGATTGAACCCAGATCTCCTGTGTCTCCTGCATTGGCAGACAGATTCTTTACCACTGACCCACCTGGGAAGCCTATACTATTACTATATTTTTACTAATTTTTTTTTGTTTGTGATGACCTCTTAAGAGTCTGGACTTAAAACACATATTCTTAAGAATGTTCATTGTGGATAATGCTAGAAATAGTTAAAACAGATAATGTAAAACATTTTAGTATGAGAGCTCTTCCTTCATTTCCCTATTATTATAGTAATTTTAAATTGAATGTTGCTTTTTTACTTTCATCATCTGGCCTCTCTTTTTTCCTAAATCCAGGAATAATCATCTTTTTATAAAATGTCTACTATAATGAAAAGAATCTAAGTTCCAAATTCTGTATTCATTTCCTAAATATTCCTTCTAGAGATAGGAAACATAGAACTTAGACCTCATCTAGTTTCAAAACATCAGAACAAGATTGAATCTGAAAACCAAATTTCTAGTGATGACCTTAAAAGGAGGCACAAATGAGGCAAATAGGCCTTGACACCACCACCCAAATGTAATAACTCCAGTCAAGTGGTAATATTATTTATTAAATATTATCCTGGTCTTTGGTCCATGCAGGACAGGAGAGAAGTCAGTCCTTGACCCAGGGCATGTGCTTCATTCATTATGCTAGTGAGTCCAGCACAATGATAATCAGTGTACAAATTTCTCCCCTGTTATATTGTATTGTGATATTTTCTAATGTTCACATCTTTGGTAAAATAGATTCTTTTTTCTTTTTTTTCAGAACTTATGGATTGAAAATATAATATGAAAAAACTAAGAAGTTTCTGTTATTAAGAAATTTATAGGAATTTTCCACAAGTAAAGATATTGACTTGGAAAATAAAGCCAGACATTTCACATCCATTAATAAAATGAGTCCCTGAAAAGATGAGCACAAATTTAAAAGCTTTACTGAAATTCTAGAGTTAATATAAAAGAATAAGAAAATGAGCTGTGGAATTGTCATGGATTCTAAATGGAAGAATTTACTTTGTTCTGTGAAATTCTTCTCCATTCTCTTTTTGTCAAGACTTCAATCCTATTTCCTTTCAGAAGAGGAAATTACACAGGTTTCCATACTTTAGGTTCTGGAGGTGATGTGTGGATACCTCTGCTACACCCCCACCAAGGAGATGAAGCCAGCAGAGGCCTTAGAAAACAAGAACCTTTTTAAAGTCATTTGTGGTAAATGTTCTGATGAAAGAGGAACAACAGTCATACAAGAAGGATGAAGACTAGAAAGCAAACTCTTCTGTCCTTTCATGACCTAAAATCATTCACTAAGTTAGCCTTAGATATTTTCTAATGCAAAGAAGGAAATATCATCCAAAAGTTGACACAACAGTCATGTGAAACAGTATGTGCTGCTTGCTAATGTCTCATTATATAGAAAACAGTCTCCTACATTTTGTACATAATTTGATATTGAACCATGGGAACACAAATATTATATTTTTATGGCAATTTTTAATCATTTCTCCCTTAGACCCTTATGAAGAGTAATCTATATCTGATGTTAATGTCATTAATGTTTGTTTTGGATCTATATTACCTGGTAAGGTAAGCAAGGAGAAGACTCATTCAGGCACTAATTAATAAAAAGTGCTGGGCAACACAAGGGTGACTAGAAAAGACTTTGCTGTTGTTGTTCAACTGCTAAGTGATTTCTGACTCTTTGTGACCCCATGGACTGCAGCACACCAGACTTCCCTGTCCTTCACTATCTCCCAGAGTTTGCTCAAACTCATGTCCATTGTGTCAGAAAAGTCCAGAGAGTCCATCAGTTTCTGTATATCTCCCTAACAATCATAAGCCCACTTTCCTTTGCAGTAAGGAAACAAATACGGCAAAATAATCAGTTTCTTGTAATTAGGCTCATTATGGTATTATCTTACTAGGGGCTTACCTAGTAAGTATTGGTATTACCTAGGGTTTCCCAGGTGGCTCAGTGGTAAAGAATCCATCTGCCAAAGCATAAGATGCAGGAGATGGGGGTTCAATCCCTGGGTTGGGAAGATCTCCTGGGAAAGGAAATGGCAACACACTCCAGTATTCTTGTCTGGAGAATCTCATGGACTGGAGAAACAGTTCATGGGGTTGCAAAGAGTCAAAAATGGCTGAGGATTGAGCATGGCATAACACAGCATGGTGTTATCTATATGCAACTTACCAAACAGCAGTTATATGCTGTGCTGTGCTGTGGTTAGTCGTTCAGTCATGTCCTTTCAAACACCATGGACTGTATACCACCAGGTTCTTCTGTCCATGGGGATTCTCCAGGCAAGAATACTGGAGTCGGTTGCCCTCTCCTCCTACAGGGGATCTTCCCAACCCAAGGATCCAACCCAGGTTTCCCACACTGCAGGCAGATTCTTTACAGACTAAGCCACCAGGGAAGCTCAGCAGCAGTTATAGCAATAGTTATATTGATATTATATAATATTTCTCTGGTCTTTTAATCATCAAATGCCTACTACTCTTTATCTTTGATTTTCTTTAGTTGGACTATGATATGCCTAGGTGTAGTTTTTTGTTTTCTCTTTCTTTCTTTCTTTCTTTCTTTCTTTCTTCTTCTTCTTTTTTCTTTTTTTAACTATTTCTCTTTCTTAGTGTTCTCTGAGCTTCTTGGATCTGTGGTTTCGTATCTATTTATTTGAGAAAATTCTCAATCATTACAGTTTCTAATATTTCTCCTTTTCCTTTCACTCTTCCATCTCCTTCTGATATTCCCACTGAACATGTATTACACATTTTGAAGTTGTCCCACCGTTCTTGGATATTCTGCTCTATTTTTCTCAGTCTGTTCTCTGATTACTGTTTAGTTTTGGAGGTTTCAAATGAGATATCATCAAACATAGAGATTCTTCCCTCAGCTGTGTCCAGCTTACTAATAATAAGTCTACCAAAGGCATTCTTCATTTCTGTTACAGTGTTCTTGATCTCTAACACTCAATTTTGGTTCTTTATTAGAATTTTCATCTCTCTGCTTACATTGCCCACCTGTATGCTCTCTACTTCATCTGTTTACTCCCTTAGCATATTAATTATAGTTGTTTTAAGTTGCTGGTCTGATAATTCACATCTGCCATGTTAGTGTCTAGTTGCAATACTTGCTTTATCTCTTAAAACTGTCTTTTTAGCCTTTTAGTATATCTTGTAATATTTTCTTTATAGCTGGGTGTGATGCACTAGATGAAAGAAACTGTAGTGGTGAGGTGTAGGGGAAGGGAAGCATTCTATCCCCCTGTGATTAGGTCTTAATTCTGTAGTGAGTCTATGCCTCTAGGCTCAGACTTTGCAAGTGCTTTTCAGTTTTGTTTGGTTTTATTCTATCCTCCCCTTGGTGGGACAGGATGACTCAATGGAGCTGGAGTTGAGTTTTTCCTTTCCACAGGTCAGCTGGGCCCTGATAAAATCCCAGAAAGTTAGGCTTTGGTTGAATCGTTTCTCCCAAGGGCAGACCTTATTAAGAAGAACAAAATGCTCAGGTATATTTCAAAATGATTCCCTTTCCCCTCCCCTTGAAAGAAGCATAAGGGGATTTATATATACTCACTGTGAGGACCTGGGTCCTGATAGAGCTCCTGGAAATAAAAGTCATGAAAATGGCATGATGTGTAGGATCTGACTGGGTCCTTGGTTCCCCAACCAGAGATTGAACCTGGGCTTCTGCAGTGAAAGCATGAAAACACCAAATCCTAACCACTGGGTCACCAGGGAACTACCCTCCTTCCCAACTTTTTAACTCTGAGTTATCCACACTGAGCCTCCAGCAATTCACCAATTACAATTCAGGTTTTCCTCTCCCTGTACTTGTTTCCATATGCTTCTACTTGCAGGTTTCTGCTCCTGGTGAGTACTGCTTTACTCTATTTGCCTGTGAATCTCTCCAGTTTTTAAGGCAGCAGTTTGTCCTGTGACCTCATTTCCCTTACAGACCTAAGAAGAGTTGTTGATTTTCCAGTTTGTTCGGCTTTAACTTGTCAGCATAGAGTGGCAACTTCCAAGCCTCCTACATACTGGACCAGCCTACTACTGTCTACTAAGCAGTTCACATATTTTATATCATAAAACCCTTACAACTATCTGTTAAGAAGTATTATTAGCCCCATATCAAAGATGAGGAAGTCAAAGCTTTCAACAGTTGATTATCTACCAAGACATCCCAGCTAGTTTCTGACTGAGTTATCGTCAAACCCAGGAATGTCTAATACCCAAACGGCTGCATTATATCTCTGCACTCATCCTCACTTTCTCTTCCACTGTTCTAGCCTGCTTTATCTTATGATTTCTTTCTGAAAGTAGTCTATGACTCAAACTTTAGAGTCAGAAAAACCTTAATATAATGAAGAATGATATGCAATTTCGGGATTCATTAAAATTACTTAAGCCTCAATTTTCTTATATATAAAATGAGAAAAATAATTATCATGGAGAGGCAATACAAAGGTTAGAGGGAACATTCAGAGACAGAGATAGTAATATATCCATTAAGTGGATTCATATATGTAACTATCATTAAATCTATATTCATATGTATGTGTTAGGCACTTTATATATTTATTTATATATGTTAGCCACTATACCTTAAACAATGCCTGCTTACCCTTATCCATATTGATTCAAATCAGACCATTCATCTCTATCTTTCATGTTCTTCATCAATTCAAAGTGATTCTGCCATTACCTACCTCGGTTGAGTCCCTGTCTTACTGGGTTCCATGGCTTTAGGTGGAAAAGGTATCTTTTAGACTAAGCGCTAACTGGAAGACCATTCTTTTATTTAATAAAAATACAATTGTATTTTTAAAAAAATTGTATAAAAATACAATTTGCTAATTGTCTCTAAAAACAGTATTTTAGAGATACTAAATAGATATCTCTAAAAAAAAAAGTATTTCACTGCTCAACCCTTACCTGCAGAAAATCATATTATTATTAATAATGATATTATGTTTAGGTAACTGCTGCCACTTACTACTGATAAATGGAATGCTCCACACTGAACAAATATTATCTTGCTTAACTTATCCAGGCTGCTTCTTAACTGATGGAGATTTTATTATATAATAATAATATATATCACTTTGTTTGTAATAATATATAATCACTTCATGCTTACTAATGACTGAGTTGTAGTAGAAAATAAAAGATGAGGAATCGAAAATAGTGAACATTCAATTCTCATTAAAGATCTGAAGTTTTAAGCAAGGGACTTCTACATTTACCCACTGGTGAATGAAATTCTCCATGTTGTTGCTGTTTAGTCGCTAAGTCCTGTCCAATTCTGTGACCCCATGAACAACAGCCCGCCAGGCTCCTCTGTCCAGGGGATTTCCCAGGCAAGAATACTGGAGTAGGTTGCCATTTCCTTCTCCAGGGGAATCTTCCTGACCCAGGCATTGAATCCAGGTATCCTGCATTAGCAGGTGGATTCTTTACCATGGAGCCATCAGGAAGCCTGAGAGTCTCCATAGGGACCTCCTTTTTGAAATACAGATTCCAGCAATATAAGAATAAGCACATGTGGATTTTGGCTCCTGAAAAGGCACCTAATTGTGAAACATGAAACTGCTCTGACAACCACACATGAAAGCTGCTCACAACTGGCTTTCATGATTGCATCCTACAATTGGTATTGACCTTGTTTGTTTTCTTTTTGGCTCACTGATGTCCATAAAAGGGCCTTGGGTTTTATTTTCCTTACCACCCTATCACCACTCAGGGATTACACTTCACAAGTCTGAAGGGATGAACTTGATTATGTATCATCATGATATGTCTCTTGCCCTTTTGGAGACTGCCATTTTCAAAAACTGTTAGCACTGTTATTAAAGGTGTTTGTCAAATTGTAGTCTTTTCCACAAGACTATGATTTTTGGACTTAATCCTAATATGTCTTTGCCAATTCAAACTGAACTGCACTGCTTGTACTTAATGACCAAAAAATAGCCTCTAATTCCCTAAACAGGAAGATCATTAAAGTCAACATTTTTGAGTGAAGGGATAGGCCCTAACTTACAGAGAAATAAATTTTCTGAAAGGGAGATATATTAAATAATTAGCTCTTCCTAACCAGTTTGAATTTGTGAATGAGATTAAACAGAGCCATTAATGGGGTGAAGAAGCAAAAAGGAAGAGAAAGTTATAGAGTATGTCTAAGAAAGATAAAAATGAAGAGATAAAATTTTGGATCCCTGGATGCAATGGACTGGCAATGTCAAAATAAAAGGAAGCACTAACACAGTATCCACAAGAATAATTCCAAATATTTCAAAACTGTGCCTAAGGCTAATCCTGAAAGACCAGAACATATCTCAGACAGGTTGTCAACAGCATAGAATTTCTACCTAACAAAACAAGTAAAAGGGAGCGTACTGAGCTACATTTGAGGTATAGTTTCTCCCTCTGATATTTATGAAAATATCAAATCCATCCTAATTTTCTTCTAACTTCTTTCTAAAATATGTTTCTACCTCCTGTTTAGGAGTCTTATAGATTTCAATCTTTAATTCAGATTTGTGATGTAGATGTAATTCAAAGGAGAATGATCTATCTTGCTCTTAAGTTAGTAACTTTATAAAACTAGAAAAAATAGAAAAAGTATTAATCTACACCTGAAAAGTAAAGAGATTGAAATAATTAAGTTCAGCTTTTGAAAGTATTAAAGCGTCTGTGGTGGTACAGACTGTTGTTTTCAAATCCAAATACTTTAAGGGTGCAGAAGAAGGTATATTTCAAGATCAGAGGACTCTTAGAGGATTCTTTGGCTCCTCTATGTTTACACTAACCTCAAATTAAATATCAGCACATTCTGTCACATTAGTTTAAATCTTCACTCAATTTACTTTTCTAAAAGGAATAGACAACTTGTTCTCAATGTAAATCAGCAATGAAGAAAACAGAAAAAAATCATAGACTTACTGATTCCCTAGACTCATTTCCTACTGATTTAGAGACAAATTATAAAAGATTATTCTGGGTCATTTTAGAAATCATAATCCATATCATATTTGGTAACTTGAAGCAGTTTTAATTTCTTAAACCAGCAGCATTGTTGTAAATAACCTGACCCCTAAATTTTAAAGTGTGTTGATTTATTCAAAACTTATCTATCTGTGACTACCATGTACCAGAAAGTCTCAAGTCCTATGTATATGGCAATAAAGAAGAAAGTCTACATGCAAGGAAATTTCTAGTGGGGTGAAGCATGTATGCATATGTGTGTATAGGAGTTATAGAACATGTATTATAAAAAAGCAAATAGGAAAAACAGTAATTTATGAAAAGTGATGAGAGAATGACTAAATCACCAGTTTGGATTGACAGACAGGAAACTTGGGTAATATTTAACCCAAAATCTAAATGACAAAAGGAGCCAATTAAGCAAAGATTAAGAACAGGTGGCTTTTGAGTGGGAATGAGGAAGGAATAACCAATTTAGTTTATCATAGTGGATGAGAGAAAGAGTTGTACAGAGGGTAAATCATATAGGATTTTTGAGACAAAATGAGAAATTTGGATTCATCTTGATTGTGATGGAAGTCATGAAAAGTTTTGAGGGCTAATATAATTTGAATTATCATTTTAAAATACCCCATTGACCTCTGTGTGAATCGTTAGCTTACATACAATAAACATTTTAGGATAAGGAAAAATGTACTGTTGCTTCTCCACAGAGATCATTCTCTTTTGTTCATTTTCAAAATGTGAGTGCCAATTTGGGGACAAACACTGTACTCCTTGCTGGAGATACAAGTGAGCTAACATGGGTCCTCATTCTCATAAATTTTACTGTCTGAGAAGAGACATAGATATGAATTAAATAATCACACTAAGGATATATAAATACTATCTGCAAAAGCCCTCCAAAGAAAGGTAATGGGTTTATAACAGAGTATGTATCAAAGGATCCAAATCTAATTAGGAAGTCATGGAAAACTTTCCAGGAGCTATAATCAAAAGAATTAGTAGGAATAACTTGATTTTTACCTTAAGTACAACAAACGTTTTAAACAGAATGACGTGATTCAATGTGAGTTTTAAAGTGATCATTCACTCTAGCTTCAGTTGAAGAATAGATTGAAGAGAGAACAGAATGAACATAGAAGGACATGTTAAGCAGGATCTCTTAAGAGATAACCAAAGCTAAGAACAGAGTGAAGGTAACAATGAAGAGAAAACAGATTTCATAGATACTGAGGCAATAAAGGCAATTGGTCTTCAAGACAGATTAGATAGGAGGAGTGAGGGAAACAGAGAGGAATAGCCAGAACTAGTGAATGAATGAAGATGCCATTTACTGTGAGAAGGAATAGTGAAAGATGACCAGATTTGAAGAAAAAGACCATGAATCTGGTCATGTACATATAAATTTGTGATACCTTCCAACTATCCAAGTGATATGTCAAGTCAATAGTTGGATACACTGATATACCAGAGAAGAGCTCTGGGCTAGAGAAATAAATCTGGGCACATGCACGATAACTAGAACTATGAATGTGTTGAAATTTCCTGGCAAGGGACTATTAAAAAGGCCTGTTTCTGACCTTTAAGAAACTCCAGAGTTTGATGATCCAGTAGAAAAGGAACTGCTTGCAAAGAAAATCTGAAAGGCATGGCCAGAGAGGTAACACATGAAGAATGTCCAGTAATGTCAAATGATTAAGAAGAACTGGGTAGAGCCAAGGAGTTTTCTCTATGTGAATGCCTGTTTCTACTTTATGAACACAGAAGACATGAGATTCCTGGGCTAGAGACAAAGGCCTTTTTGATTCATGGCAAAAATAGTAGCATGATGTTCTTGCTGGTTCCCTATGTGTCCTAAATCCCATGGAGTGATGTGAAGCTTCCAAAGTGGATGCCTGCGCATTTAGTGGGTTGCATTATAGAAAAGAAACACTGAGCACGGAAGATTAACCACTTTCATAGTAAGGTGGAGACAAGCACACTCTTTAACTGGAATAAAATGTCACCTACTTCTCAGAGTTGCTTGCTGGAAACACAACCCTGAGAAATGGCCAGGTAAGAACCAGACACGAAACAATGGACTGGTTCAAAATTGGCAAAGAGTCCACGAGACTGTTCTATACATCTGTGTTTCTTTTTCTGTCCCACATGCAGGGTTCTCGTTGCCATCTTTCTAAATTCCATATATATGCGTTAGTATACTGTATTTTTGTTTTTCCTTCTGGCTTACTTCACTCTGGATAATAGGCTCCAGTTCTGTCCACCTGAGTAGAACTGATTCAAATGAATTTTTTTTTTAATGCTGAGTAATATTCCATTGTGTATATGTACCACAGCTTTCTTATACATTCGTCAGTTGATGGGCATCTAGGTTGCTTCCATGTCCTGGCTATTGTAAACAATGCAGCAATGAACATTGGGGTACATGTGTCTCTTTCAATTCTGGTTTCCTTGGTGTGTATGCCCAGCAGTGGGATTGATGGGTCATATGGCAGGTCTATTTTCAGTTTTTTAAGGAATCTCCACACTGTTCTCCATAGTGGCTGTACTAGTTTGCATTCCCACCAACAGTGTAAGAGGGTTCCCTTTTCTCCACATCCTCTCCAGCATTTATTGCTTGTAGACTTTTGGATTGCAGCCATTCTGACTGGTGTAAAGTGGTACCTCATTGTGGAAGAGGGCAAGGGTGGGATGACATGGGAGAATAGCATTGAAACATGTTAATTATCATATATGAAATCAATTGCCAGCCCAGGTTTGATGCTCAGGGCTGGTGCACCGGGATGACCCAGGGGGAGGGAATCGGGAGGGAGGAGGGAGGGGGGTTCTGGAGGGGGAGCATATGTATACCTATGGTGGATTCATGTCAATGTATGGCAAAACCAACACAATAAAGAAAATTTAAAAAAAAATTGACAAAGGAGTACGACAAGGCTGTACATCATCACTCTGCTTAACTTCTATGTAGAGTACATTACGTGAAATGCCGGGCTGGATGAAGCACAAACTGGAATCAAGATTGCTGGAAGAAATACCAACAACTTCAAACATGCAGAAATGTCTGTAATGGCAGAAAGTGAAGAGCAACAAAAGAGCCTCTTGATGAGGATAAAAGAGGAGAGTGAAAAAGCTTACTTGACACTCAACATTCAAAAAACTAAGACTATGGCATGTAGTCCCATCAGTTCAGTCCAGTTCAGTCGTTCAGTCACATCCAACTCTTTGCGACCCCATGAACCATAGCATGAGCATGCCAGGCCTCTCTGTCCATCACCAACTCCCAGAGTCCACCCAAACCCATGTCCATTGTGTCAGTGATGCCATCCAACCATCTCATAGTCCCATCACTTCATGGTGAATAGATGGGGAAAAAGTGGAAACAGTGGCAGATTTAATTTACATGGGATCTAAAGTGGCTGTGGATAGTGACTGCAGCCATGAATTTAAAAGACACTTGTTTCTTGGAAGGAAAGATATAATAAACCTAGACACCATATTAAAAAGCAGAGACATCATTGTGCTAACAAAGGTCCCTATAGTTAAAGCTATGGTTTTTGCAGTAGTCATCTATGGGTGTGTGAGGTGGACCATAAAGAAGGCTGAGAAACAAACAATTAATGCTTTCAAATTATGGTGCTGGAAAAGATTCTTGAGAGTCTCTTGGACTGCAAAAATAGAAAAAAAGAAAGAAAAGAAAAAGAAAAAATCAAACCAGTCAATCCTAAAGGAAATCAACCCTAAATATTCATTGGAAGGACTGATGCTGAAGTTGATGCTCCAATACTTTGGCCACTTGATGCAAAGAGCCAACTCATTGGAAAAGACCCTGATACTGGGAAAGATTCAAGGCAAAGGAGAATGGGGTGGCAGAGGATGCCATGGTTAGATAGCATCACTGACTCAATGGACATGAATCTGAGAAAACTCTGGGAGATAGTGCAGGATAGAAGAGCCCGGCATGCTCCAGTCCATGAGCTCACAAAAAGTCGGATACAACTTAGTGACTTTGAACAACCAGGAACACAACAACAAAGAATAGTCAGGAACCTAATTGCTTAGCACAGCCAGGAAGGACACACAGGGATGCCTAGGGCCTGTTGGAGATTGTATCTTTCAACAATGATCCTGAAATGACAAACAAATTCATGGTAGAAAAAAATATGAAATGGATACAGCAAAATATAGGTAATCTTCAGCCCAATTAGGAGCTATTCCATCACTAAGCATATGTGCTAAGTTGCTTCAGTCATGTCCAGTTCCTTCTGACCCTATGGACCACAGTCCACCAGGCTCCTCTATCCATGGGATTCTCCAGGCAAGAATACTGGAGTGGGTTGCCACACCACCCTCCTCCAGGGATCTTCCTGATCCAGGGATTGAACCCACGTGTCATATCTCCTGCATTGGCAGGTTAGTTCTTTACCACTAGCACCACATGGGAAGCCTTTTCATCAGGGTGGTATAATGTAAAAACATATTGTGGGGTGAGTGTGGGGTATGGAAAAAAAAGATTACAAACACAGAATACTTTTTTAAAAGAGGTTCAAATATAAGAAGATGAAACTTTAAAATGGCGCTTTGAAGTGATATATTAAAATGATAGAATTTTTTTAATAGGTCTAGTCGAGTATGTTTAAATACAGAAATGAACAAATGAAATGTTCTATAAACATGAGAATATAAAATACCATTAAATTTACATTAACCTTGTTTAGGACATTATTATGAGTTTAATTGTGTCCTCCCCCCAAATATATAGAAGTTCTAGCCATCAGGATTTCTGAATGTGACCTTATTCAGACATAAGGTTATTACAGATGATCAAGTTAGGATGAGGTTATTCAGGTGGACCTAATTCAATATGAATATATTGTTTCAAAAAGGGGAACTTTGGGCAACGAGATAAACATGTATAGAGGGAAGCTAGTGTGAACACCTAAGGAGAATGTCATCTTCAAACCAAATAACCCCTTAGGTTACCAGGAGTTAGGAGACATAGAACAAAATCTCCACACAGCATTCAGAAGGAACTAACTACACCTACATCTTGATTTCAGGCTTCTCGCCTCCAGAACTGTGAAAGGACATTTCTGTTCATTAAGCCACCTAGTTTTTGGTACTTTGTTACAGCAACCCTAGGAAACTAATACAATCGTTTTCAGAAAGACTAATTTCAGATTATTAGAAACAAAAAGCAAAGATTAAAACCTTATTAACATATTTTATTTCACGGCATTCCAGTGGAACAATGGTCACAGCATATGTCTTTTTCAGGAGCATATCATGTGAAGAGCACTACTAAAATGTTCATTCTTGGAGAAACCTCAAAAAAGGAAGTAAAACAAGTGGGAACAGAAGCTCTAATGAAACTGTTCCCTTAGCCAAATGAGAGTTCAATGTAAGTTGGCTTATTTAATGGATATTCAATTATCAAATACTTTGCATTTGTTAATATAATTTTTCAAAAGAAATAGGGAATACACTTTCTTTTAAGTATACACGAAAAATAATTGTGATCATTGAGGAAGTGGCTTTCTGAAATGGACTAAGCCTATCTGTCAGAACAGGAAGCTTAAGCAACGACTTTTCTAGTTAAAAATAAATAATTTAACTGCTCCTTGTGGTTTTATGTTTCCTCATATGTACATAAAAAATTATATTAGATCACCCCCCAGAATGATTATGGGAATTACTTCAGAAACATGTGTTTTTAGTATAAGTGCTTTATCCTTCATGAATTAAACACATAACTGAACCTGAAACCACTTCTGATTACCTAGTAACCTCTTGCTCCTATACACAATTCATTTGTTTTGACACAGATGACAAACTTAAATCTTTATGTTTTTTCTTATTTAGCTTTCCTTAGGATGCCTTTCTGGGGGTTGCTCTAGACGCCATCTGGGCCTTTCTTCAATTCTTTTAGATAGACTGTTCATCCATTCACATGGTTCCAGCTACAGCTGGTTAAAGGGAGCCTACATCTGCACCTACAGCTGGACAAGGGCTCTCTAGCAGGCTAGCTATGGTTAATCTTCCACAAGTTTAACACAGATGAATTTCTACAGTCCTTGGTACTAAAAAGTTTTTTTTTTCCTATTTTATAATTATTATTTGTTTGAAAAAGGGAAAATATCTCGTACTTTGTCTGGCTAAACAATCTTTGGGACATTTCCATTTAGCTCTCCACATGCCTCCAAATATAACACAAATTTTTCCTTGCAGCAGAACTGAAATATAAGTCAATGACTCTGACTACATGATCAGAGAAATACTCCAGCAAAATCAAAGGTAAAGAGGATGTTCATGGACAGCCCAGAGGAGCACATATCAGTCTGGGCAAACAGAGAAGAAAAACTGGTTCAAGTTGTTGAAGTTATTTCAGATTATTGCCAGCTCCTCAGAATGTACACTTCTGTGGTGAAAATAAATCAAACACTCATTGGAAATTTTATAATTAGCTATCTCGTTTCCTTGGTTCTTTAAAAAAAAAAATCTAGGGTAGGCAGGGAAAACTACACCCTCATTGTGCAGATTAGTGCTTATCAAATCAAAAATGGTTCAATCATCTGAAGAAAAAATCTTCATACAAAGAGTAAATAGCAGGCATACCAGCCTAGCCTTGCACACTGGCTAACATTCATAGCATAACTTCAAAACAGCCTCTGGTTATAATAGTGCTGCAAATATGTTGTGGTGGTTTCAAGACAAACAAAACATGAAAAATCCATTTATTTATAAAAATAAACTCATCTTAACTTTTCATTTATACAAGTATGCTTTTGTGCAATGGCTTACTCTTCAAAAAATATAGCTTACATTTAAGAACCCTGCAATATCAAGTTCTAAAATTCCTGAGAGTTAGTTTTATCTTTATCATTACTATCATTAGTATTTTTTATTATTTAAAAGTTATTTGGTTTATTAGCCACTAGGCATGTAATTGCACACATATACACACTTCAGTATAATTTTAAAGTCCATATTAAATTCTTTTAATTATACACATTTGGGTATAACTAAAATCCTAGAAACTAAACTAAGTATTTTTCTCCATATAGCAATAGCTAGATGTTGGGAGTAGAGAGGGGAGTGACATACTCTGTAAAATTAATTTAAATATTTTGGAATAAACTCACAATTCTGTACCCTAGAGCTCACATTCAATGTTTTTTTCTTGAATTTAAGTCTCTGTTTAGTAAATTCAGATAATAAAACACTATGTCCATTATCATTTTCTAGTAGTTCAGCACATTCTCAAGAGAAAAACATACTATTAAAATTATATAGGATATTTGTTGCATTTATTAAAGGAAATAGTTACTTATTTTTTAAATGCATGGATTTTATTATTTAATTGTAGTTCTTGTACTTGAATATACAGTTTTAAGTATATTAAAAGAATATAACACAGTTCTGTCATAAATATTTTGAAATATAACTGAGGAATATCCCAGGGCTCCTTTAATATAATTACAAATAACATATCATCCTGTTTATAACTTTTTTCTGGATTGTAATCTCACATCATTCTTATGCAAAACTAGATTGAAAATAAGGAAGGGAGCCATTAAAACCCAATATATACTTTCTTAAGCTTCCCATATGAAAAGGAATAAGAGATAAATGCCATCATAGGGCATCATGAAACATTTCCTTTGGAATGATTCAACAATTAGTTGAAAATGTAAAACCATTTAAGAAGATAAATGAGCTGTGACAGAGTTGAATATCATCCAAGCAACAGGGAAATTGAAACTATGGAAAAGGAAGAAAAACTCTAAGGAGGACATATATAGAAGAAAAACACTGGGTCAATGCATAAACCTTGGGAAATGTCACCTGAGTCAGGCATATGTCAAAATATGTATGAAATTTGGGGCATTTCAGATAAATTTTCAAGGACCAGACTTTCACAAGAAGTCACAGTGTAATGAGTCTAAGAGGAAAATTAAGCAAAATTGTCACTTTTCCATTTTTAAAAAGTACAGATGTATCATTGATTCTATTTGAGATTTATATATATATTAATGATAGTTTAAGGGTTTTTTTGGACAATGCCTAGTAACTATATAAGAACTAAAATTACTAAGATTATAATATTGCTATTCTAGTATGTCAGAAATGTGGATTCCAGCTCTACGGTTCCCCTTCAATATAATTATGTTCATAGATATCACATAATACATTCCAGTCACACTGCTATGACTCAACATACTCTGAAAATTTCTCTCAAGCCTGTAATATATCATTCTGAATACTCTGAATAGTGACAGCCTTCCATATGAAGGTATACTTGATTTTGAGACAACTCTATAAACACAGTTTGCAATTTAAAACTGCTACATGCAAAACAATTTTAAAATGTTAATTAATAGCTCCTCATAATTGTGTCTTCATTTCCTTTCTCATCTTTGTATTTTCCCATTCAAATACCTAACCAAATGTTCTCAGACCCACTAGCATGATTTTAAAAAATATTTTTGCCTGCAGTACATCTCTGGGGGTGGGCTCACACACTGGTATTTTTCAAAAGTTCCCATAGATGATTCTTTTGTGCAGCCAATGTTGAGAAAAACTAATTTGGGTAATTTTATACTTATTATCAGGCTTTCCTGGTGGTTCAGAAGGTAAAGAATCCACCTGTAGTGCAGGAGACCTGGGTTTGATCCTTGGGTTGGGAAGATTCCCTAGAGAAAGAAATGGCACCCCACTCCAGTATTCTTGCCTGGAGAATCATACGGACAGAGGAGCCTGGTGGGCTACAGTCTGTGGAGTGGCAGAGTCAGACAAGACTAAGCAACTAAGCATGCACACATAATTATTATCTCAAGAAGGTGACAGGGTAGAACTGAAAAAAAATCTTGAGTCTCTTTCTATCTTTGTGCTTCAGTAGCCTATATCCTTAAGGAAAAGTCTGAGAGTTTAGAGAGACAACTCCTACCTTTGGGCTGGGAAAGGATGAGAAAGATGAAAGGGTTCAGGAAGAAAGGGTTAAGACAAAAAAGAACAAGGCAGCTATGTCACAGTCAAGGGCAATGTAAAGAGTATTGTCCCAGCATCAGAGGACTGTATAAAGTCAGCTAGATAAAAGGTCCCAGATCCACATAAGCGAGCACCTTACTCACACCAGAGCTTATATTAGCTGTTTCGTCCCATTCACATCCATTGGCAACTTCCCTTTTGTAGAGCCCCAAACTTTGCCTGGATAAAGCCTTTCTACACATTGAGAGTTTGAGTTTGTCCTTTCTCTTTCAAACTAAACCTGCAGCTTCTACTTGGAAATCCAAGAGAATAAATGTGATAGTATTTTCCTACAAAATGACGTATGTCACGTTTTCAAAAGGAGACAGGAAAAAAAAAAAAAAAGAAAATTTCAATTTGAAGACATATCAGGCTTTTCTGTTTCTTTCTGTCTTTAAAATGTATGACAATGAAATGCTTTATAATTATCTAGTGCTTATATTACAATGGGCTTCCCTTGTGGCTCAGCTGGTAAAGAATCAGCCTACAATGCAGGAGACCTGGGTTGGATCCCTGGGTTGGGAAGATCCCCTGTATTACAATAGGTTATCTTATTTTATAGATGAGAAATATACAGAAAATAATCAGGAATCATCCTTAGTCACAAAATAAAACAGGCTCTGAAGATCCTCTATATTACAGTAGGTTATCTCATTTTATAGATGAGAAATATACAGAAGATAATTAGGAATCATCCTTAGTCACAAAATAAAACAAGCCCTGAACCTATTCTTTAGCCTCTGAAATCTCTCCCATTTGGGAACTGAATTTTATGCCATCTGGCTCCAAAAGCAGAGCTTGCAATGTCAGGCAGTACTTGGAGGAAACAGCTGCATACAGATCACTCTGAAACCCTCATAAAAATATATGGTACTATTATTTTTTTCTTTTAAAAAATGTTTTATGGGATCCCCCATAGTATCTTCCACTAATCTTGCTGTAAAAATAATGTTTATGGTGATTGAATATACTTTCAGTAAATAGCTTCTGTGGCTATCAAATGACTGTTTTTCTTCTGCATTTAATCACCTAAGAGGAGAAAAAGTGATGGCAAACAGATTCCACTGCCTTAAACAATATTTGTTAAAGAAAGACTTTTGCCCTGAAGCAACTTACTCAGAAAGTAATTTCCTGGTCACTGCTTTGGAGCCATTGCCTTATTATTTAGGATTTTCTTTCTTCAGCATGAATCAGCTCTTTTTTTTTTTTTTTCTTTCTTTGTCTGGCCACTATCTACATAGTCCTAAAATGACATCATAGTCTTTTAACATCACAGTGAGTGAATAACATTCTCAATTTTTCTGAGGCTTACCAAGGCTCAGATATTCCTGTGCTAGTGATGTTATATATTATTTTCTATTCTTAAGAGTCCAGTGACCTTTGAGTAAACTGTAGATTCATGTGGATCTATGTGGATGATCCACTTAATTATACAGCTTTTGAAATAAAATCTGGCCTGAGCAGTCTTAGAAACATGTCACCCAAAATTAAAATGTGATCTATCTGTCTCTGAAATTAATTTATTAAGTGAATTAATACTAAATGTTAATCAATTTTTTATAGTTTTAGTATATGTTTTATGTATATTTCAGATAAATTGTATCTGCTAACCAACTAAAACGTTAGGTCTTTATTTTTGACTAGTTTCTTTCTCACCAAAAAACATGGGTTCACTTTCGTTCTTTATAAGTTTGTTTAGAATAATAGTGAAACCTTACCAACTGCTTCAACTTGAGAACATTTATTCCCTTTAAGAATGCTTGTTGTTCAGTCACTAAGTCATGTCCGACTCTCTGTGACCCCATGGATTGTAGCACAGCAGGCTCCCTTGTCCACTATCTCCCTGACTTTGCTCAAATTCATGTTCACTGAGTCAATAGTGCTATCTAACCATCTCATCCTCTGCTGCTAATATGTAAGGCAGCACTGGATCCATGGCTGTTATGACCCCTGAAGAATGCAAAGATTTTACTCAGCATCTCACTATTTTTGCCATTGCTGCATCACTTTAGTCTGAAGATTTTGCCTTCAGGATATAGCAAAGAGTTAGTTCTATGTAGTGGTGAACCCAGCAGCTCTTACCAGTGGTAAAGCTTCTGCAAAACAACTGAGCTATACTAAATAGAGTCCCCTGTCACTTATTCATTGGTGTGGTACATTTGCTCCTCTAGTCTCTACCAAGCAAAGAAAGATGTCAAAGTCATTTATTCACTGGTTTTCAGGGAGTAAGGAAAATCAAGGATTAGCCACCACTATTTACAATACTGATTGGGTCACAAAGGGATCTTGAAAGCAAGGAGTTATAATAAACAGGAAACAGAGTTCAAAATAGACCCATGTTCTTTATATTTTCTGATAAAGATAAAAAAGGTGCTCTAAGAACCGGTCCATTTCCCAAATTCCAAAAACATAATCTTTAATGACACAAAGGACAGAGTAGTTGAGTCTTTACAATTTTCTTATTTTTTAACTTTTATATCACAGCATCTTACAAGTATCCAGCATATATGTACATGCATATGTGTGTATGCTTGTGCATATCTAAAATAGATATGCTTGACAGATTATTATACTGATCAACTATTACACCACTTAAAAATATTTATTAGTCAAGTTACTGACAAATATTTTGATACAAAATAAAACCGAGACTTTAGGAACCTGCTGTGTTTATACAACACAATCAACATTGTCTTTTATTTAGTTTCAAAATAATCATTTGTAAGGGCAAAACAATGCCAATTATCAATCTGTTCCCAAGTCAACGTTTCAGTGTCCAAAGTATACTCTGGTGGAGAGTGAGTATTTTCAGAAGAATGTGTTTTCAAGATGTACTTAAGGATGATGACTGTGTTATGATTTTTTTACACTTTAAGATTAAATGGTATCTACTAAAAATAGAGGTGTGAATAAAGCTAGCCATTAAAAGAGTACACAGCTCATGTTGAAAGCAGCCTGGAATTGATACACTGACACTTAATGTCACCAATACAGATAATGACAGGCATCCTATGAAATAAACAGATGAGCTGTATTTTCCATTTCTACCCTAACATCAAACTTCTTATATAAAATTCTATCCTGTAAGTTACCAGATAATAACAAACAACTGATAAACAATTCATACTAAGATTAATGCTCATAAAACTCAAAGCATTTTTTCTGTATTCAAAAAAAGAAAATGTAAGGTACTAAAAGCAAACTCCAATTTTGCAACACTTCTGTATATATTAATAGTTAAGTACAGTGGGCACTAAATAAGCTTGGATCTTTCTTTACTATTGTATTTTTGCCATGATGAAAGACAATGATGTATCCAAATTATCATCAGCCAGTGCTGCTAGAGGGCCCACTGGCTGTGTGTTTCGATGGTGAAGTAAATACAGAATGGAGTTTAATAAATTTCCTACAGGAAACAACTTAAGTTAAGGATTAGGTAATGTATGGTCCTACAGTGCACTTTAATTATCTCAGAGATACTATAAAAAGTTATGTATGTCTGTAAAACTTTCTAACTTTCTGTTGTTATATTTTGTCCTCATAAAGTTTTGTGAGGTAGGCAAGGCAGAAAGTGTTATCCCTGATGCACAGCTGTGAAGACTGAGGCTTAGAGAGGTCAGGTGATTTGCTTAGGTTTCCAGATTCTTCAGTGTTATAGTCAGAATGTGAATCCAGGTCATAATAATGCAACGGCATCAACTTGTAATAACATAACAGGATAACACTTATTACCTCCCCTTGCCCATCATCCCACAACTGTGTGGGATTGCAAATATACATTCTATTAGGAGTAAACTGACCCAGATTTACATGATTTATAATCATGGATAAACAGACTCAGATTTCCTGTCCCAAGAGAATATCTCAACATATAAATAAGAATCTGAGTCAGAACTTTTATCAGGTGCCCTCAAAACACTAATGGCTTAATGAACAATTGTAATACAAAAGAGTACACAGGAAACATAAAAAGACAAGGAGAATTATTAAAATAATTTTGCTATGAGCTTTCATAACTTACTCATCCTTCTTCCCAAACATATTTCTATATTCAAAAATCCACTGGACACTTGAACAGCTCACAAACAGAATCTGCTATGCAGAAAAAAATTGTCTGGAACATTCAAGCTTCCTCAGCCAAAGGAAGGAGGTTGGGGGAAACAGCATCTTCCTCTTGGCAAAACTAGAAGTGACCCATTGGCAGTGTTCTCCAAGATACAAAGGAAGAAGTAAAAGTGTTTTTGCTCAGTTGTGTCCGACTCTTTGTGGCCCTATGGACTGCAGCCCTCCAGGCTCTTCTGTCCATGGGATTCTCCAGGCAAGAATACTGGAGTGGGTTGATATTCCATTCTCCAGGGGATCATCCCAACCCAGGGATCAAACCTGGATCTCCCACATTGAAGGCTAATTCTTTACTATCTGAGCCACCAGGAAAGCCACAAAAGGAACAGGTGAGAACAAAATATATGGCTGTCAACCCTTTGTGAGTGAGAAAAAAAAAAATTTTAAGTGATAACTAAATATTCTCCAATATTCTCCAATACTGGTCTCATAATCAAGGCAAGATAGTTACCATTTTATCTGGGTCAAATCACCCATCTCTACTTCCATGCCTTTCTCTCTCACCATTATCATTGATTACAATGTCTTCATGGTCAACTTTAAGAATGAAAAATACGCATCAGACATACCATCAATCCATCACCCCACACCCCCATAGCAAATACAATGAAACTTAGTCCTCTTTCTGCATTCTTACCTGGGCAGATACAATAGCATAAGAATGCTGAAAGTTTTCTGTCCTCATATATACTACCTTGAGAATAATAGGAAAAATGTGGTCATATTTTCCAATGCTTTTGTTTACTCCTTCCCATAACGGAGTAATAACTTAGTGAGACTGAGGTAAAGGCTAGCATTTGTATGGGCAATCATATTGACTCTTGCTCTCCCTCCAGAATTCACCTGCCTATAAAGAGAGTATACTCCTTTCCTATTCTTCACCTCTGCCCAGTTGAAAGTTAAAGACTTTCTTTGAGCACTCATTCTATTTTCTTGTTAATTAATTTATTTTTCAATTAAAGTATAGCTGATTTACAATGTCATTTTAGTTTCAGATGCACAGCACAGAGATTCAATTATATATAAATAAATATATAGATATACATGTATCTTTTTAGATTCTTTTTACTTAAAGGTTATTACAAAATATTGAATATATTTCCCTGTGCTATACAGTAGATCCTTGTTGGTTATCTATTTTATATATAGTAGTGTGTATGTATTATTTCATTATCCTACCTCAACTGGTTGTGAGGTATCCTGAGGTTTTCCAAGCAACTGGTTAGCAAAAGATCTGTTCTGTCCACTCACAGTCTTCCTTAGCCAAATCTCAAGGCTTAATTTTTAAAAGTCAAAGGAAGTCATATTTTGGTCTCAAATAAGAGATATACTCTGCAAACCTAATTTCTGATCAATAAAGGTAATATTTTGATATACTGATTGAATTGGTCACCTAATCTGTAATATTGATATGGGAAGCCATTACCTATTAATTGGAATTCTCACTCAAATTGAAATCTGTTTGTTAGTTTTGCTCTGGGTTATAATTTCCCTTTCAAGATTAGCTTTTTTTTTTTTAATGAAACTCCACCCCCCTTCCAATTCCTCCAATTTATTTTAATCTGTCACTACTAAATTCCAGTGTCCTTCACTGGCTTTACCACTGATCTACTACTTAGCATATCCTACCTCATTATGTGAGCTATATATTCAAATAATCTTCTCATTCTTTAAATGAATCATAAGCCCACTCAGGGGAAGCCCTGCCTCTTATGCTCGTTAGACACCTCTGGAGTCTAAATTCAATGTTCAATTAACACTCCCTGACATCAGTGATGAGATTCTAAGGAAATTACTGTGATAGACAATGGTAATAAATGATTTGTATGTTAAGTTAGCCTTGATTCATGTTATGTACATCAGTCTGAACTTCCAACCTTCTGGATAGATTAAGTAAAGCAATATAAGGAACACTTTTTCAGAGAAATCTCCATTGTAAGAATGATTAGAAGCTAACTCTGTCTAAAACAGAAGAGTCAACTATATCTTCTTTAAATATTCAGAGGCCACATGTTAGTTTCTTTGAAACTGATGAATTATAATTTGACTTATTCTGGTATCTCAGGAAAATGCTAAGGAATATATTTCCCTGGCTGTATGGAGATTAAAATAGAGAGAATACTGTTAAACATAGTTATGTAGTTGTGAAATCTCTAGGCAATATTTTTCCATATTTGGGGAAATTAGGAAGGAATATAAAGTAAAATTTGGTACAGGCTACATTAAGTATAACTGAATAAACCCTTTTGTCTCAATGACCTTCTCAAGTAAAACATCTTTTCAACTCATATGGTCATTGAACTTGCCAACCCAAATCATCAATTCTCCCATCAATTCATTTCATGTATAATCTTGAGCAAGTCACTCTACCTCAATAATTCCTGCTCTCTAGCTTTAATATTAAAATATTAATGCTTCCCATTTGCTGGCTTTTATGAAAAATGATATGGAGCTCAGGTAACTTTCAGAAATACTTTGTGCTCTTCAAAAGAAAGATGTTTGAATAATCACAAACCTTTGCTTTCAACTAAGATTTAGAGTATAATACTACCTACCAATGAGATACTGACATGTGAGCTAGTTGATCAATGGATTCAACATATTTCAGAAATTTTAATATTAGTAAATATAAGTTTATCATTGTTGTAACTTCTTCCTCAGCGGCTATCTTTGTAAACAGACCTACTGAATTTATTTGTACCCTTTCATAACTTTTCTGTGGAAGATATTGTTCTGTAGTTCACATTAGAATAGGATAAGAGAAATTTGTGTAATAAAAGCAAAATGGAGTACATTTTTACATGTTGACAGAACATGCTTCTGCATCTAAAATCTAGATAATATTTAATATGCAAAGTTAGCAGTAAACATCATAAAGATGGTTGTCTACCATGTGTCACCCTTGGTATATTTAACATGTATATTTACCATCCTCCTAGTGGCATAAATTCTTCTTGTGCAAACATTCAGTAAATATTTCCCAAGGTTAACACTAAAACTCATAGCCAGCAGAATAAACTCAAAGTATCTTAATCTTAAAATAAGCTAAATTTTAATGAAATATCAGAAGGAAACAATAACAACAGCAACAACCCCCTGAAGCACTGCTTAAAAATTTCAAAATCTTTCTCCCAGGCCTATATAACCCAAATGTTTGGGGGACATGAGTGTGTGCATCCACAGAAACATATTAGCTGAATGGAGAAAAATTCCACGCTTTACTTCTCTACTTTAGAGAAGTCAGAGTAGAGAACCAAGAATCAAATCAAGGAGAGAGAAAATTTTCTCATTCACTCATTTATGAATGGCTTACATTTGAGACTACCATTCGCTTTCCTCTGAGGTATCACCTTCTGCCCCTTTGTCTTCTTGTCAGTAGCTACTATGTTCATCCTTCACAATTAATCTTCCTAACTAGTCTTCATCCTTCTGCACACAAACAAAAGGATGCTAATTTCATTTGAAATGTCCATGGTTGAAATGTTTTCAATCTGTCTGTCCCCTGTTCTTCCTCCTTTTCTTCCCCTCTTTCAATGCTAGTATCACTTATAGCTATAATGCATGCCAATGGAAGACCAATTATGTGTCAAGGACTCAAAGAACTTTGCACATACTCACATACTCAAATCACATATCATATATATACATACATACACATAAGCCATATGCACACCTTCACAAATGCAATTACATACAGTCCACAATCACATATACATATGCAAGTACTTACACATGAACACGTTCATAATTACACACATCACAATTACACAATCATATCATAACATATTCACACATGTATACAATTTAATCGTCTTAAAAATACTATGAATTGGGCTTCTATTATTATCATCTTCGGGGCTTCCCTGGCAGCTCAGCTGGTAAAGAATCTGTCTGCAGTGCAGGAGACCCAGGTTCGATTTCTAAGTTGGGACGATCCCTTGGAGGAGGGCATGGCAACCCACTCCAGTATTCTTGCCTGGAGAATCCCCATGGACAGAGGAGCCTGGCAGCTTACACAGTCCATGGTGTCGCAGAGTCAGACATGACTGAGAGACTAAGCACAGCACAGCACAGCATCATCTTCACATTTCAGATGATGAAGTGAGACACAGAGTGCTGTACAATATTGCACAGCTTGTAAGTAAGGCCTGTATTTGAAATGGAAGCAGTCTGACTCAGAGTTCACATTCTTAATCAAAATTCTATTTGATTTTTTACCAACAAAACGCCTGCAGTTCTTAATTCTAATAACTGATTTCCTTGTCAATACTATGTGTTTAGTCTATAATTATTCATTTTCTAACCATATTGTTAGTCCCAAATCATGACCTCTCAGATAAAACAAGTGTAACCGTTTTTGTATAATTTCTTTTTTAAAACACATTGGTAAATATGTAATGAAATATATTTTAACCATTATTATAAATTTATAATATGTGAATCATCCTCTCTGAATATTAAATGTGTGTTTGTGCTCAGTTGCTCAGCTGTGTCCGGTGGTTTGCGACCCCATGGACTATAGCCCTCCAGGTTCCCCTGTCCACAGAATTTTCCAGGCAATAATACTGGAGTGGGTTGCCATTTTCTACTCCAGGGGATCTTCCCCACCCAGTAATGGAATGTGAGACTCTTCCATGCATCTCCTGAATTTGCAGGCAGATTCTTTAGTGAGCCACCAGGAAAGGCCTGAGTGGTAAATATTTTCAAAATAATATTTTCCAAAATTTGAAATATTTAATGATATCTATGTGAACCTATGTATTGCTTCTTCCATAATATTCCAACTTCATTTTCTTTACTCATGCATAGTATTCTCCCCCATTTTTTGGTATATTCTATATTTTTATTTTATATAAAGAATGTTTTATATTCTTTCCCATTACTTTTATTCTAGCACAGACACAGAAGAAACACAAAACATTATCTCACCAGGATCATGTTCACCCTGAATCTTTGGACTCTGTCTGAACAGTATTAGAAAAACACTATTAGAAAAATCAACCAAAGTAGTCATTAGAATATATGATCCATTTATTACACTAAAGTTGTAATTTACTAAGTAGATCTAATAACTTTGGCTTTTTAAATTTTTTTTACAATATTTGAAGACTTTTAAGTGCTTCATCTATTGACATAGGTTTTCTTTTGAACAATAAATATACCCCCCACCAAATCTAGCAATATAATACATTTTATCAAGTCATTTAACAAAAAGAAAATGCAAAACTTTTTTTTTTTTACAGCATTTTACCTATTTAACAATACAGTCGAAATGGCTGTTTGAAAAGATTGTGTTTATCAGTTCACTTCCTTGTCTAAATTTCATTTATTCATAAATTTATCAATTATTGGAACACTACATAGGCAATGTTTTAAAATTTGTTTTCCAGCAATAACACTCTTAATTATATCAATAAAAAAAGCTCTCTGCCTTTCAATTTTGGAAGGAAAATGTGTATTTCATGAGAGCAAGAAGCTGTCAGATAACCAATTTGTAAACCCAGAGAACTATGAAAAAAAGATAAATTCATGCTCAGTTTACACTATCCCTCAGAAATTTATAATCCTGCAAAAAAATAGGCAATAAGCTCAAGGAATATTACTCAGTTCCCTTTCCAGACCTCCTCCTTGTCAAGCCCCATTTTATAGACCAAGAAATCAATGTGCAGAACATTGTATACCACTTATTCACTTAAAAAAATAGCCCATCTTTCCCAAATGTCCATGGCATTATAGAGTAAATTTCTTTCACATTTCTTACAAAGGAAATTTTGCCCTAAAATAATTCTCAGAATAATTCTTTTCTCAGAAAAGGGTCTCTATATACTTATTACAAAAAATACATACATATATGTATGCTTCTAGTTATCTAGATAGACAATCAATATTAAATTCAAACTACAAAATCTGTAGAGAAGTCCATATATTCCTAGCAACATTAGCAATGACTTCAATACAAAGTTTAATTTAAATTACTAATTCATGACATATTTACCAACCATAAATGTACCTTACCAAGGACACACTACAATTTAACTGCTGCATTTATTGATATTTTCTTTTAAATAATAAATGCATAAAACTCTAGGTTTTAATGTATTTTTCAAACTGTTTTACAAAAAAGTAATGAGAAACAAAAAATTCAAAAATCTTCATAAACATTTACCTCTTTAGCAAACTCTTTCATGTAAAAATGTCAGTTACAGGTTGTTTAATGAAAATAAAGATCTTGTTTAGGATCTTCTTGTGTCATGGAAAACATTCAGGTTTCTAAGCTTGATGGAAATTCTGATTTATTCATGTGCAAATGATACTCTCTCCCACCTACTCTTTGTTGGTGTTTTGGGTGTTTTCCCCCACATCACTCCACCTGACAACTGGTTAGGAAATATTTCCTTCACAAACATCTGTCTAGTTTAGGAAGTGTCATTTCCTCTGTAGTTGAGGTCATGAACTTTCATGAAGGAAAAATTACTCTCAGGTCCCTTAAGTGAGTCCATAGATGTTAACACTACTGAGCATCAAAACAGTGGTTAATTCAGTGATATGATAACTAAACCAGTAGTTTGATACTGTTTTTAAAATGTAAAATAATGCCTAAAATTTATGCTTATTGCCCAGATGGGTTTAGCAGAGGATAAAGAGGTATACATTAATTCTTTCCAACACTTATTTTAAAAACTTAAACATATAATTTTTGTTAATCAGATTGCTATTATTTTAATTGGTTAAAAAGTTGAAATTGCTGTAAAGGAAAGGCAACAGAATAAAACCAACCATCTTCCCATATTGAGAAGGTTTGTACCACCCTATTCGTAGATTTTATTTGTAATATGAACATAACATAATACACCTTCTAAAGCAGAAAAAACAATGAGAAAGCTAGGAGATTAAGTAAAATACCAGAAAAACAACCATCTATGCAACTACAGCAAGTTTCCATATAAAAATAACTCATTTAATCATGAATTTCAATTGCCTTCTTCTTCTGGAGAAACTTTTGAAGAAAAAGCCATAAGAAATAGAGAAATTTTCTAAGTTGAGCTAAGGGAAGTTCAAGAAAATGACAGTGATGAAGCCAGAATCGTCAACAAACCAAGTAATCAAACTCTTTTAAAAAGAGGCACTATTTATCCTCTAGTAATTGCTATGACTTTTTTCACTTTAAAGAATTCTAGACATTTAAATCTTACATTCTGTGTTATCGTAGTGGTAATAATTTCTAAAATGTTCATTGCACTATAGCTAATTAAAATCTAGAATAAAGTTTCATTATATCAAAACTTCTAGGTGCTATATTATTTAGGCTACATTTCAAATATTATTGACTTTTCAACAAGAGGCTCCTAGCTTATGTTCATTTCTAAATCCCTTTAACTACTTTTAACTTGAAAGACATTTAATTTTTGATGGCATTATAGCTGTATGACCCTGAACTAAGTGATGGGATGACAGAATAGTGAGTATGTAAAATATATGTCAAGGGTTTGACATATATTTTACATAACTGGCACTTAGTATGTGCTCAGTAAATTTAGTTTTCTCCCTTTCTTTCATGAAATAGATTTGCCCTCTGTTGACAAGCCCTATTTTTTTTGTCCACTGCTTTATCTCTTCACCTAGCCTGATACTTGGCACAAAACAAGAAATCAAAATGTATAGGTAAACAAATCAGTGAAATAAGACAGTCATTTAGATTTAGCTTTAGAAAGTTCCACTATGTAGTCATTTACATGGATCTCCAAAATCACGAGAATTAGCATTTGTCACAATAAATTGGTAGTTTAAGCAGAAAAGTATTTTTAACTTACTGCCACGAAATAAGTTGACTGTCTCAGTATTCCCAGAATCAGTTCAATTCGGTTGCTTAGTTGTGTCCAACTCTTTGTAACCCCATGAACTGCAGCACTGTCAGGCCTCCCTGTCCATCACCAACTCCTAGAGTTTACTCAAACTCATATCCATTGAGTTTGTGATGCCATCGAACCATCTCATCCTCTGTTGTCCCCTTCTCCTCCTGCCATTAATCTTTCATAGCATCAGGGTCTTTTCAAATGAGTCAGTTCTTTGCATCAGGTGGCCAAAGTATTGGAGTTTCAGCTTCAGCATCAGTCCTTCCAATGAATACTCAGGACTTATTTCCTTTAGGATGGAAGGGTTGGATCTCCTTGCAGTCCAAGGGATTCTCAAGAGTCTTCTTCAACACCACAGTTCAAAAGCATCAGTTCTTCCACATTCAGCTTTCTTTATAGTCCAACTCTCATATCCATACATGACTACTGGAAAAACCATAGCTTTGACTAGATTCACCTTTGTTGGCAATGCAAAGTCTCTGCATTTTAGTATGATATCTAGGTTGGTCATAACTTTCTTTCCAAAGAGCAAGTGTCTTTTAATTTCATGGCTGCAGTCACCATCTGCAGTCATTTAGGAGCCCAAAAAATAAACTCTGTTACTGTTTCCACTGTTTCCCCATCTATTTGCCATGAAGTGATGGAACCAGATGCCATGATCTTAGTTTTCTGAATGTTGAGCTTTAAGCCAACTTTTTCACTCTCTTCTTTCACTTTCAGCAAGAGGCTCTTTCGTTCTTCATTTTCTGCCATAGCTTGTTCTCATCCAGCCCAGCGTTTCTCATGATGTACTCTGTATATAAGTTAAATAAGCAGGGTGACAATATACAGCCTTGACTTACTCCTTTCCCAATTTGGAACCAGTCTGTTGTTCCATTGATCCACGTCCAGTTCTAACTGTTACTTCCAGACCTGCATACAGATTTCTCAAGAGGCACCTCAGGTGAGTTGGAGAATATCTGACAGAATCTTAATAGAGTTTATTAAAGCGTATCACTTGCTAAACTTTACAAAATGTCAAAATGAGCTCAATTTTTGAAATCTATCTCTGTTATTTCATAAAAAATGATTATTTAAAAGACTTATGTATTGACCAACCCAAAATGAATACAGGAACTTCAGTGATAAAATAGAACTTTTATGATATTTTGAAGGCCACGATTGACTCTAACTGTCTACAGGGGAACATTGACAGGGTTATTGATGGGAACCTAAAGTCTTCTGCTATAAATTCGAAGACCTACAACAATTTATTCTTAGGCATCTTTAACACCATTGCATTCACTTAATAATTAACAACAGCAACAACAAAAACAACCTATTAGTACCATTTTTCAATGAGTTTTGACTGAAAAATGTTCCTTCCAGACACAAGCATCAGTAAATTCTATGCAACGCTTTTGACTCTAAGCCAAACCAGTGTTATCAAGGAATGGAGGTTATGCATACTTTGGGAAAATCCAACTACCATATCAGAGTGATCTTCTAAACCTCTGTAGTAGTCATGTCATGTGTTATTTTTCAGTCAACAAGTTGCATCTTACTCTGTGACCCCATGGACTACAGCACACCAGGCTCTCCTGTCCTTCATTATCTCTTATAGCTTGCTCTGATTCATGTCCATTGAGTCAATGTTGCCATCCAAACATCTCATGCTCTGCCACCACTTGTCCTTCCCCTTCTATCTTTCCCAGCATCAGGGTCTTTTCCAAGGACTTGGCTCTTCACACCAGGTGGCCAAAATATCGGAGCATCAGCATCAGTTCTTCCAATGAATATTCAGGGATGATTTCCTTTAGGATTGACTGGTTTGATCTCCATACAGTCCGAGAGACTCTTGAGTCTTCTCCAGTACCACAATTAGAAAGCATCAGCCAACTCTAACATGCATACATGACTACTGGAAAAACCATAGTTTTGACTATAGAGACCTTTGTCAGATAAGTGATGTCTGTGCATTTTAATATGCTGTCTAGGTTTTGGGGGCTTCCCTGGTGGCTTAGACAGTAAAGAATCTGCCTGCATTGCACGAGATCCTTGGGTTGGGAAGATCCTCTGGAGAAGGGAATGGCTTCTTACTCCAGTATTCTTGGCTGGAGAATTCCATGGACAAAGGAGCAAGGCAGGCTAAAGTCCATGGGGTCACATGACTGAGCAACTAACACTTTCACACTTAAAGGCCTCCCTGGTGGCTCAGACAACAAAGAATCTGCCTGCAAGGCAGGAGACCTGGGTTTGACCCCTGGATCAAGAAGATCCCCTGGAGAAGGGAATGGTTGCCTCTTCCAGTATTCTTGCCTGGAGAATTCCATGGGCAGAGGAGCCTGGCTGGCTGCAGTCCATGAGGTTGCAGAATCAGACATGACTGAGTGACTAACACACACTAGGTTTGTCATAGCTTTTCTTCCAAGGAGCAAGTGTCTTTTAATTTCATGGCTGCAGTCACTGTCCACAGTGGTTTTGAAATATCAAGAAAATAAAGTCTGTCACTGTTTCCATTTTGCCCTCATCTATTTGCCATGAAGTTATGAAGATGTATGCCATGATATTTGTTTTTGAATGTTGAGTTTTAAGCCAGTTTATTCACTCTCCTCTTTCACCATCATCAAGCAGCTTTTTACTTCCTCTTCACTTTCTGCCATTAGAGTGGTATCTCCTGTATATCTGATGTAGTTGGTATTTCTCCCAGCAATCTTGATCCCAATTTGTGATTCATCCAGCCCAGCATTTTGCATGTCATGTCATATTCTATTTCAAAAACTTTTGTGAGTTCCTTCATCTAACAAATAATGTCAAGCTTATAGTATATTTTAGAATAGAGTTCAGGAGATCTAACTATCAAAGATTACCCAGACGTTTTATTTTTCTCATACACTGGGAAGTCTAGATGTAAGTGAAGGAAAGGTAGAATGTCTCCAAAATTACAAACAAATGAAAGGTTCTTTCCATTTACTCATGTGAAATGCTGGCCAAATAATTCTTATGCCATAATTTCAAGATAGCTACTGTGCCTACATCACTGCATCCTTAATCTATGCTGGCAAGAGTGGAAAGGGGGCTTCCTGGTGCTCAGCAGCCTTTCCTAGTTCATTCATTTCCCCAGTGTCCAACAAGGCCTAGTTCATACATTCTCCTCTACTTAAGTCTCCATATCTTCATAGGACATCTTCACATTCAGTTTATGACCTTGCTCCTTATTTGCCTACAAAACCTGAAACAAGTAATGGAAATTTTCCATAAGCTTCCATCATCACATATTCTCACCTGCCAGCTTTGACTGAATATTTTTCCAAAACTTCCTCTTGTGCATAACATTTGTCTATTTCATCCACCAGAGAGTACTGTTCTCTGTCTCTTATTATCTCTCATCAGCAAATAGACATGTTGTCATTTCTCCACCTTAGTTTTAAGAAAAATCTCAAGTTTGAGATTTTTTGTTATTAATCTATTTTATATTGAGAATACGGTTGACTAACAATGTTGTGCTAATTTCAGGTATACAACAGAGTGATTCAGTTATACATATGTGTATCTATTCTCTCAAATCCTTTTCCCAATTATGCTGTTACAGAATATTGAGCAGAGTTCCCTGTGCTATACCGTGGGTCCTTGTTGATTAAACACAGAAGTGTGTACATGTCAATCTCGGACTCCCTACCTATCCCTCCCTCCCACCTTTCTATCATTGTAATCATAAATTAATTCTCTAAGTCTGTGAGTCTATTTCTGTTTTGTACACAAGTTCATTTTTATCATATTTTTTTAGAACTGCTCCTTTGATTGTGTATCACAATTCTTTTCAATTCTTCTCTTCCCACTTTCTCTTGCCCTCAATTAAACCAGATCTTAACTTTACCACTCCTCTCAGTTGTCTCGCCAAGCTCACCGATGAACTCCACATTACTAAATTCAGTGGATATTTTCTGTTTTCTCCTAGCTTGTACTAAAGCATGCATCTTAAATAGTTAATCTCTCTATTCTCTCTGAAACTTCCTTGACATACAGAACACCCTATTCTCTTGGTTTACTTCCTACCTCTCTGGTGGTTTCTAAATCTCCTTTGCTAGCGCCCCTCCCAACTCAAATTCTTCGCCAGGAAAAGCCCCGTGACTCAGCTCTTCCCTTTGCCTCTCTATGTACATTCAGTCCTTTGACAACCTTTCATAGAATCATTACTTTAACATTGCCTTTATGCTGAAGGGATCCAAATAAATATTTCCCTTAAAAATTTCTCCCCTACCTAAATCCATGACAGCTTTATGAAAGTGTTAATAGACCTCTCAATTTTACAAGTCCCAAACTGAATACTTTATGTCTACACCTTAAAAAAATAAATAACAAAAGCAGAACAGTAACCACAAAACCCTGTTTCCCCAAAATCTTTCCCATCTAAGTGTCTCAATTAGCAGTCATAAAAATCTATTTTAGTTTAGGATAAATGCTCATAATTTTCTCCAACTCCTATGTTATTTTCACACCCACATGCTCACAGCAAACTACCTATCTTCAAAATACAATGTACACAGACTCTGACCACTTCCTTTCATCTTCCCTACTTCCATCCGGGTCTGAGTCACTACCATGTCTCACTGATGACTCTAATAATCTCATAATGTGCTTCTCTCCCATTAACCTTGATCCCTTAAAGTCTTCCCTGGTGGCTTCCCTGGTGGCTCAGACGGTAAAGTGTCTGCCTACAATGCAGGAGATCCAGGTTCAATCCCTGGGTCAGGAAGATCCTCTGGAGAAGAAAATGGCAACCCACTTCAGTACTCTTGCCTGAAAAATCCCATGAACGGAGGAGCGTGGTAGGCTACAGTCCATGGAGTCGAAAAGAGTTAGACACGACTGAGCGACTTCACTTTCACTTAAAGTCTACCATCAGCAAAGGAGCCAGAGATATTCTATTAAAAGGCAAATCAGAGATTGACATTTCTCTGCTCAAAAGTTGCAGTGGCTTCCAATCTCACACAGAGAAAAATGCCCACAGAATTCTTGAGCATCTACCCTCCAAGTTCCTCTCTGAATACCTTTCCTACTATTATTGATTTTCCTTGAACACACTAGGCACATTGCTGACTTGGGGTATCAGTACTGTCTGTTCCTTCTACCTTGAAATCTCTTTTCCCAGAAATCAATGAGGAATTCTTTCTTACCTCCAAATTTTTGTTCCAACAACAGAGCTCTATATGACCATCCTACTTAAAAAAGAAAACTGTTTTCTTACCTGTTTTCCCCCCATGGTATTTGTGCAGCTTACTATATACTTTTTGAAGGGAGTTGTGTTGAATGGTCTCCTTTCCCCTACTAGAATTAAGCTCATCCAGATTAGAGATTGTCTGTTTTATCTGTTGTTTTTTTTTTAATTACTGTATTTCTAGGGCCTAAAAGAGTGCCTGGCTTAGAGCAGATAGCAACAAATAACTGTTAAAATAAATTAAACACATAAGAAATTGTGTAATCTGACCATCCCCAGAAGCCTTAGGAATGTACATTTTCTTGGGCACATCAGTGCTGTGAAAAACCTAGGGTGTCATTTGTAAGGAAAACAGGTTGCAAAGAATACTATGTACGTAGCCAACTGTCTTTCACAGAAAGTCTTCTAAGAAATGGCTCAAGCTAATATTCTTTAGCATCTCCTTCCTCAACTTACACAACAGGACTATTTAGAGGCATCATACAACTAGCCCTTCTTTAAACACAAGAAAATGTTTTTTTTTTTTTCTGAACTATTCCTAAAGTTTTCTTCCCTAAAATTCACACTCTCTATCTCTAATGTAGAGAAATCTTTGAACTTGCATGACATTCTCCACTTCTGTTTCTGAAGTACTCATAATCAAATCTGAAGATCCAGCTCAAGTTCACTCGTCTTCTTTTGGAAAGCCAATCCATTCCCTCTGGGGCTTTGATGAAATTGCCTTTGGCATGTTTTTGTTACTGTATCCCCAGTGCTATATCTGTTATTTCTCACTTCTTAGCTGAGAAATAAGTAAGCTCCATAAACTCAGGAATTTATCTTATTAATTCCCTAAATTTATTGCACTAAAATTTGTTCTATATGTGCCTTCATTTTTTCCATAAATAAGTGAATGAATGTGAATTTTGAAAGATAATCTTTTTTAAATATTTTACTTAAGAGAATTCTATCTTTAACCCAAAGTTTAAATATAAATTCTTTTCCTCCATGTTCCCTTTGCTCTTTCCCCTTGCTTTTCATTATCATACTCATGTCCATTACTTCACTACTTAAATCTTTAATTCACAGGCAAGAAACTTAAAAAGAAAGCAATTCACTAGTCACCAGACTAAGCTAACCTGAATGATGTAGCGCTTTAAAAAGAACTCTGAATTAATCAGGGATGAAATTCATTGTCCCAATACCATGCAACATGTGCAGTGCCTGGTATATAGTAATATCTAGTAAGTATTTGTTGGATGAGTGACACAATGAATGATTAAATGAAACTAATATAAAATGAGAAACACAGTTAATTACATTGGAAAATTCAGGCTACAGTGGTATTTCAACAGAACAGCCATTGAATGGATTAGGAAACTGAAGAAGAAAATTAAAAATCAGTATTGAAGCCAATCTCATAATTTATTTCAAATTTCATTTAATACATAAATGGATTTAAAATTTTAAATAATCAAATCTTGAAACTGGGAGGAAAAAATAGTGGATTTATATTGTTTTGATATATTTTGTATAACAAATAACTTTGGAAAGAATGAAGAGATGGAGCGAAAGCAAAAACAACACACAGTTGTGGATGTGACTGGTGACTGAAGCAAGGTCCAATGCTGTAAAGAGCAAAATGGCATAGGAACCTGGAAGGTTAGGTCCACGAATCAAGGCAAATTGGATGTCAAACAGGAGATGGCAAAAGTGAACAATGACATTTTAGAAATCAGTGAACTAAAATAGACTTTAATGGGTGAATTTAACTCAGATGACCATCTTGTCTACTACTGTGGACAAGAATCCCTTAGAAGAAATGGAGTACCCATCATAGTCAACAAAAGAGTTCAAAATGCAAGGGTGGGATGATATGGGAGAATGGCATTGAAACATGTAAATTATCATATGTGAAATCAATCACCAGCCCAAGTTTGATGCTTGATACAGGGTGCTCAGGGCTGGTGCACTGGGATGACCCAGAGAGAGGGAATCGGGAGGGAGGTGGGAGAGGGGTTCTGGAAGGGGAACACATGTATACCCATGGCAGATTCATGTCAATGTATGGCAAAACCAACATGATAATGTAAAGAAAATTGAAAAAATAAAATAAAAATTAAAGAAAGAAAAAATATATAAATCAAGTTTAAAAAAAATACAGTACTTGGATGCAATCTCAAAAATGACTAAATGACCTCTGTTCATTTCCAAGGAAAACCATTCAATATCATGGTAATCCAAGTCTATGCCTCGACCAGTAATGCTGAAGAAGCTGAAGTTGAATGGTTCTATGAAGACCTACAAGATCTTTTGGAACTAACACCCAAAAAAGATGTCCTTTTCATTATAGGGACTGGAATGCAAAAGTAGAAAGTCAAGAAACACCTGGAGTAACAGTAAGTTTGGCCTTGGAGTACAGAATGAAGCAGGGCAAAGGCTAATAGAATTTTGCCAAGAGAACGCATTGGTCATAGCAAACATTCCAACAACACAAGAGAAGACTCTACACGTGGACATCCCACATCGGATTGATTATATTCATTGCAACCAAAGATGGAGAAGCTCTATACAGTCAGCAAAAACAAGACTGGGAGCTAACTAAAGCTCAGATCATGAACTCCTTATTGCCAAATTCAGACTGAAATTGAAGAAAGTAGGGAAAACCACTAGACCATTCAGGCATGACCTAAATGAAATCCTTTACGATTATACAGTGAAAGTGAGAAATAGATTTAAGGGGCTAGATCTAATAGACAGAGTGTCTGATGAACTATGGATGGAATTTCATGACATTGTACAGGAGACAGAGATCAAGATCATCCCCAAGAAAAAGAAGTGCAAAAAAGCAAAATGGCTGTCTGAAGAGATCTTACAAAGAGCAGTGAAAAGAAGAGAAGCCAAAAGCAAAGGAGAAAAGGAGTGATATACTCATTTGAAAGGAGGGTTCCAAAGAATAGCAAGGAGAGATAAGAAAGCCTTCCTCAGTGATCAGTACAAAGAAACAGAGGAAAACAAGAGGATGGAAAGACTAGAGATCTCTTCAAGAAAATTAGAGATACCAAGGGAATATTTCATGCAAAGCTGGGGTCATGATGCAGAGTACATCATGAGAAATGCTGAGCTTGATGAAACACAAGCTGGAATCAAGATTGCTGGGAGAAATAGCAATAATCTCAGACATGCAGATGACACCACCCTTATGGCAAAAAGTGAAGAAGAACTAAAGAGCCTCTTGAAGAAACGGAAAGAGAAGAGTGAAAATGTCTTAAAGTTCAACATTCAGATAATTTAGATTATGGCTTCTGGTCCCTCAATTCATGGCAAATAGATGAGGAAAGAGTGAAGACTTTGTTCTTTTGGGCTCCAGAATCACTGCAGATGGTGACTGCAGCCATGAAATTGAAAGACACGTGCTCCTTGAAAAGAAAGTTATGACCAATCTAGACAGCATATTAAAAAGCAGAGACATTACTTTGTCAGCAAAGGTCTGTCTAGTCAAGGCTATGGTTTTTCCAGTAGTCATTTATGGATGTGAAAGTTGGACTATAAAGAAAGCTGAGTGCCAAAGAATTTATGCTTTTGACCTGTGGTTGGAGAAGACTCTTGAGAGTACCTGGGACTGCAGGGAGATCCAGTCAGTCCATCCCAAAGGAGATCAGTCCTAAGTGTTCTTTGGAAGGATTGATGTTGAAGCTGAAACTCCAGTACTTTGGCTACCTTATGCAAAGACCTGACTCATTGGAAAAGACCCTGATGCTGGGAAAGATTGAAGGCAGGAGCAGAAGAGGATGACAGAGGATGAGATGGTTGGATGGCAGCACCGACTCAATGGACATGAGTTTGCGTAAACTCCAGGAATTGGTGATGGACTGGAAGGCCTGGCGTGCTGCAGTCTATGGGATTGCAAAGAGTCAGACATAACTGAGCGACTGAACTGAACTGTACTGATATATTTTAGAAGAGGGGAAAGAATAAATAACAAATTAGGTATTTTTAATTAGATGATGATAAGCGTTACAAAGAAAAATGAAAGAATGAAAGGAAATTGAAATTATTGGATTATTCTTAAAGTAATAAAAAGTTTTAATAATGGCTATCTATCTATATGCTATGAGTGATTGCTCTTTTATGCTTTTATGCATTACTCAATTTTTATAATGCTTTATTTATATAAGAAATTGTTTAATTTCTTTTTTCATGAGGAAAATTAGAGTAAATATAAAAGTAAATAAAATTTTAAAATCTCAGTGTCATAGTTTTTTGTGGGATTGAGGTTATCCTAAAACAGGATTATTATCTAAGAAGAGGAGTTTCACTGATCTGAATAAACTTAAGGAAAAAAATCAAGACAGCAGATTATTGCAAAAGTACCAGATAAGCAAACCTTTCTAAACCATCAATTTCGTCATGTTATTTTCTAACTGAAATTACTAGCTTCAGTATTTTTAGTTTTTATTCATTGCAATAGTTCCACACCATGATGGTGCTAAAGAGTGGTTTCTAATCTTACAAGTATTTCAGTTTCATTTTGCTATCTCTTACTTGAACCTAGAAATAAGCACCACCTTTAAAACCTAAGACCCAATGTAGTGATTTGCTTACAAATGTTTAGCAGCCGGTTCTGTACGGGTGCTTACTGAAAGAACAGGAGAGCTAATTTGTGCCATTTTTCCATTTCTACCATGTAAATACTTTCATTATGGCTGATTATCCAAAAGTAGGAAGAGATAAGCCAAATAGGCTCCTAGGAACCAGTTTAAACCACATTAAGACAAGTGTTCCATCATGATCCACATCATACCTTTAACCTCCTCTTCTGTCATTTCACATGGGAACTCTGCTCAAGCTAAATAAGAACATGCTTTACATGCTGGCCTGTTCCTTGTTTCCATGATGCTTCCCTCACTGGAATTACAGGGCAACCACCTCTATCTAGATAGTACTCACCAGTACATATATTAATATTACCAATAATTCTACACTGTATTCAGATTCACCTTATGTCACATGATAAAGTTTCCTTTGCTCCCCTATTTCTCAGTGATGTTTTCTTCTTCAGAACCCTTTTAGCTAGCACTAAGATCAGAGCCCACTTACAGCATGCCAAACAGCTACAGACAATGTCATTATAAAATATACTTTTTTTTTTAATTTACAAATTTTTTTTTTACTAATTTTTTTTTATTTATTTTTTTAAATTGTTTTTGCCATACATTGTCATGATATCACCATGGGTTTACATATGCTTCCCCTCCGGAACCCCCCTCCCTCTTCCCTCCCCCCCCGGGAAATCTCGCTGCACCAGCCCTGAGCATCAGTCCTGGGCTGGCGATTGATTAGACATATGAAAATTAACATGCTTCAATGCCCTTCTCCCATATCATCCCACCCTTACCCTCATCCACAAAGTCCACGAGTCTATTCTATACATCTGCGTTCCTTTTGCTGTCTCGTATGTTGGGTTCTCGTTACCGTCTTTCTAAATTCCATATATATGCATTAATATACTGTATTGTTGTTTTTGCTTCTGGCTTACTTCACTCTGGATAATGGGCTCCAGTTTCGTCCATCTGAGTAGAATTGCTTCAAATGAATTTTTTTTAATGCTGAGTAATCAACTGACGAATGGATAAGAAAGCTGTGGTACATATACACAATGGAATATTACTCAGCATTAAAATATACTTTTGAGATATTAATCAGGTACTCACAGCAATGTATACAAGAAACTGAGTTATTAAGAAGAATGCTAAGAGAACAGCACATAATAGATGGCTTGAAGTCTTCAGAGGGATCTTGTGTTTTGCCACGGTGTGGTATCTACCTTATTTCTGAAAGTATATTGTGCTCCTCAAGTTCAGGATATATGTCCATTGCATTGACATTGATTACACCTTGTCTCAGCATTATTTCTGCCTTCAGTATATTTTCCAGAAGAGAGCTGAAGCTTTAACAGAATGTCTTGATCCAACTTGACCTGACAGAGCAACTGATGATACTGATGAGAGGGCAACAGAGACTATGGGTGGAGAAAAATGTCTAGAGGGGAGAAGGCAGCCACGTAAGAATGAGGCTGACCCAAAGACCTGACCAGAGCACTAATTTGGATTGAAGCAGAGAAGACTGGGTACAACAATCCATGGAGCTGACAGCGAGGAAGCAGTTAATCTAGACTGAAGAACAAGGACAGCAATTCATCTAAGATCAGATGAAGAAGGCTCTCCACCACTCATATAACCAGCTTTCCATATTCAAAAGTCTAAAGTGATGACTTTCATTTTTTTTTCACAAAATCAGCACCCTCAAAAACCTGAGTATTAACAAATTTACATCATTCCATTAATGGTAATGACTCAAAAAGATTAGGGACAATAGTAGGGTTTTAAACAAATAATTTTTATAGGCATCTTCCTCACAAAGATCTATTGATTGGCCAAGACAAGCCTTCCAACACCCCAAACACTCAAAATCTCACTTTTATTCCAACCTCTCCAGCACTAAAAATCTCATTTTTAATATATTTTATGACTTTATTTAGAATAACAGAAAGTGAGAAGCATTTGGAGAAAAAACAAATTATCCATCCTAGGTAGAAAAATCCTGATAGCTTACAAAAGATAAAAAAGAAATCAGTTTGAAATAATTACACTTTCTTTCTTCCTCTATTTTCACAGAAACTTTATATTAAAGTTTAGCTGATATGTAATATGTTTCACCTACATTAGATAGATACATGACTATTATAAATGAAATAAAAACATAATAAGTAAGACTTATTTTTAAGTACAAATTCATATTAGATTTAGCATAATCTATGAATTATGTTTCTTATGGATGCCCTGTAAATGGATGTTGGGAGAATGTGAGATGTTGAGGAACGTAAATGACTTAATAGAAGACATCCAGGTAATTTGACAAACTCACCACTTTACCTTTGGTCATGCCAAAACAACTGCTTTGAGAACCACTGGTATTTGGCCACCTTGCTCAAACCTAGCCTTGGACATTTGCCAGAATCATTCTTCTTCCATGCTAATATCAGAAAAATAGCTCAAACTATCATAACTGTCCAGCACTGAATTAGTTTTATAATTTTTCTTCCCAGAAAAAAAAATAGTTATTTCCACTACAAAAAATACTTTCTGTATAAAGAATTATAAAATTTTAATACCTTTGTAATGAAGCAAATCTTTCTAGCTTCTTTAATTTCCTTAATCTCAAATAGCTAAATTAAATCTGAAGTGTTAGTGTTACTTGCTCAGTTGTGTCTGACCCTTTGCAACCACATAGAATGCAGCCCGCAAGGCTCCTCTCTCCATGGGATTCTCCAGGCAAGAATATTGGAGTGGAGATCCTATCGCTTCTCCAGGGGATCTTCCTGACACAGGAATCGAACCAGGGTCTCCTGCATTGCAGGCAGATTCTTTACCAAGTGAGCTACCAGGGAAGCCCCCAAACTTGAGGGCCATCATTATTATAACACCAAATCTAGCTTTTATTTATAAAAACAAGTGCTAAATGAGTAGCACTCAGATGATCAAAGCCTTTTAACATGTGCTTAATCTTTCAGAGGGATCTGAAGAGTGGCAGATCACTAAGAGTGCCCCCTTTCTTAGTTTTTATTTGTATACAGAACAAATTATTAGACTTCTGATACCAATGTCTCAGCAGCAATGATATTTTCCTTAATAACCCAATGCTTTGCTATCAAAACTTTAAACTTTTTCTGACTTCTTCCAACATTTTCAGTGATTAGCTAAAGCTAGGATAAGACGTCCAAGTGAGCTTAACACAATTCTCTTGTTCCCTGAGGGAACATCAAAAAATACCTCTCCAACACCTTATAAATTCTGTTGCCAACTCCGAGATGGTTTGACTTCAATGAGTTTATCTTATTTAGTTTTCTTTTAGTTTAGAACACTGGTTCTCAAACTTTAGCATACATCACAATTATGTGTAGACTTCATTATGACTCAGATGGCTGGGTCTCAACCCGAGTTTTTGACTGTGTACCACTGTGGTAGGACCCAAGCATTTGACTTCTAATAAGCTTCTAAGTGATGGTTCCTCAGGTCAAGGGATCACCATTTGAAAGCCACTGACTCAGATAATCACGGTACTCCACTTTAGGGTAAACTTTGTCCTCAACTAGCTGCATTTGATCAGATGATTCTCGGAGAAAGCTCACAGCAATAATCAAAATTCCAATTTGAGAATCAACTTTCATCTATTTTCCGGTCTTCTTTTAATAAAAAATACCTGGTGGCTCAGACGGTAAAGCATCTACCTGCAATGTGGGAGACCTGGGTTCGAACCCTGGGTCGGGAAGCTCCTCTGGAGAAGGAAATGGCAACCCACTCCAGTACTCTTGCCTGGAAAATTCCATGGATGGAGGAGCCTGGTAAGCTACATACAGTCCATGGGGTCGCAAAGAGTTGACACGACTGAGCCACTTCACTTTCACTTCTTTTAATAGCCCTGCTGGGAAAACATTAAAAATATTCAGCCTAGTCATGAACAAAGACACATCAAGAAACTTAATATAGAATTGGGAGGGAGATGGGAGGGGGGTTATGGAAGGGGAACACATGTATACATGGTGGATTCATGTCAATGTATGGGAAAAACAACACAGTAATGTAAAGAAAAAAAGTTAAATTAAAGGTGAAATTAAGCTAAAAAATAAAAAGATACGTTAAGGCAAAAAAAAAAAAACAAACTTAATATTTCAATAAAAGAGGAATCAGTGTATGTCCAGCATACTGGTTAAAGGTTGACAGCCAGAGGACAGCTATTATCACCTTTTTGCAATAACGGAATACAAGTACTAATAGCTTAAGGGACTTACCCAAGTCATTTAAAAATTCTCTAGTGATGCTTAGAAAAGGATCTGATCAGCATTCCTAGTTGTTTATTTGTTATAATCACAAATAAGTGGGGAATTTGTTATACCCCACTATAATGCCTGCTCTTGGATGACAAAATCTTCCTATTTCTTCACGATGATACTTAAGACACTGTTTTAGAAAAAAAAAAATTTTTAATATACAATTTAAAAGAGAAATTTACCTGAGGTCTAAATTCATTCAAGCTCTAAAGTTTACAGTTCACATAACAGTCCAGCGAGCAAAAATGTGTTTCCTTTGCTTTTTATTTTTCTTTTTAAATTATAGATTTCAATTAGATAAAAAGCAAATTTTTAAAAATCTCTTACTCTGACCACATACCTAAAAAAACAGAATCACTGTGTTTTGCTGCAGTGAAAATGACTGGTCCCATAGGGAAGCAAACAAATACATAGTCTGTTAAAGTTATTGCACACTATACAAATGATAAAGAACAAATGTATAATAATCTTTAAAATCCTGTATGAATTGCTTATTGTTTGTTAACATTAGTGGGTAAGTTTATGTCTTTTTGCTAGTAAACCATCAAATGCTGTTTTAAAATATGGCCTCGCTTTTCTTCTCTCTCAGTCTGTCTCTCTCCCATACACATGTGCTCTTTTTTTTTTCCTCCATTACATCAACTTCAAAATAATTATGCAAAAAGATTGAACTGAAATTACAGTCAAGGTTTGATTGCAACTCCAATCTCAGCAAAAAAAAAAAAAAAAACAACCTCCAATTGCTAAATTTAGACATCTGGGTAAACTTCAATTAAAGATGCTCACCAGGAGTCAAATAGCTCAAATATTTATTAAGAATGTAATATCACCATTATATAAATAGACAGCATTATCTCAAAACAATAATTTCAAATGTATTTTATGAAAACCATCAAATTGTTCTAGCATCTAAACAGATACATGAACATTTCATTTAACTTTTATTTTCAAAGTGCACTCTAAGGACAGAAAATAATCTTTTCATGTAAAAAGATTTTTCAAATCTAAATATTAGTCACAGATATTTTTATCATGAGATTAAAATATCCAAAATAGATGACTTCAAAATAGTCACCAACCTCCATTTATTTGTATCATGTTGATGTCTGCTGACCAATCATGAACAACACGACTATATCACTGAAAGCAATAAACTTGGCTAGAGAATTCAAGGGAAACTAGGGAAAAAATAAAACTTTCAATTCTAGAAAAAACCCTCTCTATTTAGCATTAGATTTGCTGATGTGAACAATTTTAATCTAATAAAAAGTTTGGATTTCATGGAAACTTAAACATTTTTGAGAGATGTTAGACACTGGCAACTTTAAGATCACTTTAATGGCTATTACCCCACTGTAAATTTCTGGAGTGGATTGTCATTTCTCTCTCCAAGGGATCTTCCCAACCTAGAGATTGAACCTGCGTCTCCTGCATTGAGGCAGATTAATTACCACTAAGCCACCTGGGAAGACTCAAAATAAAAGCTACATGGTCCTAATTTTTTAAAAAGTTTAATATTAATTATATCTCCAAATGCACAGAAAGAAATTAGAGGAAATTCCTGAAGATGTTACCTCTGTTTTCTCTTGTTTTATAAATTATAATAGATTTTTATGCTTTATTATTTTACCCATTGTATTTTTAAATCATCTTAAACAATATGGAATATTTTTAAAGTGCTATCATAAAACAAATGACCTCTGAAGGAACCAGTAGAAGTAAAGTACCAAATCTTTACTCTCATATTCATATCGAATTTGTCTGCCATGACTTTCAGAGGTCAGCAGGAGGTCTGAACAGGCAAGAAATAAGTATGTATGAGAGGAACTGAGTTTAAGCAGTGAGAATAATCAAGATAGACATAGAAATATGAAGCACAAGGAGACAGTAAAGCAAAAAAGGAGATACCATCCAAAATATTCATGACATCATAGATATTAAATTTATATCACCAATTTAAGTATTAATGCAAATAGATGACACTGAACACAAAGTGAATGATTTAAATTAAGATTTCACAACAAGCTATTCTTTGAAACAAGAGATATTAAAACCACTATTTGGTAAAGATATTGTTTGGTCACTTTTCTTAGCATCTCAAATTGCTTTTGTGGTTCACTCGCTCAGTAGCCTCCAACTCTTTGTGACCCCATAGACTTGCAGCACACCAGGCCTCCCTGCCCTTTACCATCTCCCGGAGCTTGCTCAAATTCATGTCCATTGAGCCAGTGATGCCAACCAACCATCTCATCCTCTGTTGACCCCTTCTCCTCTTACCCTCTATCTTTCCCAGCATCAGGGTCTCTTCCAATGAGTTGTCTCTTCACGTCAGGTGACCAAAGTATTGCAGCTTCAGCTTCAGCATCAGTCCTTCTAATGAATATTCAAGACTGATTTACTTTACAATTGACTGATTGGATCTCCTTGCAGTCCAAGGGACTTTCAAGAGTCTTCTCCAACACCACAGTTCAAAAGCATCAATTCTTCAGTGCTCAATCTTCTTTATGGTCCAGTTCTCACACCCATACCTAACGACTGGAAAAACCATAGCTTTGACTAGATGGACTTTTGTTGGCAAAATAATGTCCCTGCTTTTCAACATACTGTCTAGGTCTATCATAGCTTTTCATCCAAGGAGCATGGGTCTTTTAATTTCATGACTGCAGTCACCATCTGCAGTGAATTTGGAGCCCAAGAAAATAGTCTGTCACTGTTTCCATTGACTCTCCATCTATTTGCCATGAAGTGATGGGACCAGATGCCATGTTCTTAGTTTTATGAATGTTGAGTTTTAAGCCAGCTTTTCCACTCTCCTCTTTCACATTCCTCAATAAGGTCTTTAGTTCCTCTTCACTTTTTGTCATAAGGATTGTATCATCTGCACATCTGAGGTTACTGGTATTTCTTCTGGCAAGCTTGATTCCAGCTTTGTGCTTCATCCAGCCTGGCATTTCCCATGATGTACTCTGCATATAAGTTAAACAAGCAGGGTGACCAATATACAGCCCTGATGTACTCCTTTCCCGATTTGGAACTAGTCCATTGTTCCATGTCCAGTTCTAACTGTTGCTTATTAACCTGCATACAGGTTTCTCAGGAGACAGATTAGGTGGTCTGGTGTTCCCATCCCTTGAAGAATTTTCCACAGTTTGTTGTGAGCCACGACAATCAAAGGCTTTACCATAGTCAATGAATCAGAAGTAGATGTTTTTTTCTGGATGCTATTTGCTTTTTCAATGATCCAAGGTATGTTGGAAATTTAATCTCTGGTTCCTCTGCCTTTTCTAAATCCAGTTTGAACATGTGGAGTTCTCAGTTCACAAACTGTTGAAGCCTAGCTTGGAGAATTTTGAGCATTACTTTGCTAGCATGTGAAATGAGTGCAACTGTGTAATTAGTTTGAACATTATTTATAATAAAAAATGATATTGAGTTACAAGAGTCATTTACTGATCTCCTTCAGTTTGCCTATTCACTAATGAATTTTATATAAGAAAAAAACTTTATACCAGTTAATTCTTCTATCTAAAATATATTATTAGAAATTCTACTTTTTAAAGGTAGAATTTATTCCTCATTTATTTATTCCAAGTTTTGTGAGATGTTCTGATACTCAGTCCCCCCAGCCCCATTCAATGATTTGAGGCAAGATATTTACATGAAGTACAGGATAGCACAACCATTTATGAAGATGACAAAGTTATAATGTCCCTATCTTATACCCAGAAATTTTAAAATATACATTTGATTAAAATGCAACAGAATTTGTCTGAAAAAATCTCAGTGAATTCAAGTACATCCTAATCTCTCTTGCAAATGGGAGACAGTAGTAAATTAACACTAACAAAATAAATGGTCTAGAGTATGACAAACTGTTATCAAAGAAATATATCCAGGAAGACATGCTAAAGATAGGCATGTATTAAATTTATAACGGTTATAAGAATTCATAAACCAATTCAGGTTTATTAAAATCACATAAGCTAAATAAACAAGGTATTTCACAATCTGACCCTACAGGACTGTGGCCTTATTTACTGTCACCCATCATTCTAAGAAGTGGAATAGAAGGTTTCTGAGAAATTAAAATCTAAAATGAATTTAGGACACTTGTATCAAAATAATATTCCCATAAGTGAAAAAGTAAAACCATACATGTGTGTTTTGGAAATTGAGCTTTTACAGGTAACTATACAACACTTGTCCTGGAAGATGGATGGTTATAATAATCATATCAGAGTTAAATTAAATTAGGTTTAAATATGCCCATATCATCCTGTTTTCAATGAAAATTTAGATGTATGTGCAAAGAGTACACAAAGAAAACCAACTTCTGATTTCAATCCACAATTTAATTAGTGATAATAATCACAATAATGAGGGCATGCTGCTGCTGCTGCTAAGTTGCTTCAGTTGCGTCCAACTCTTATCGACCCCATGGACTGCAGCCTACCAGACTCCTCCATCCATGGGATTTTCTAGGCAAGAGTACTGGAGTGGGTTGCCATTGCCTTCTCCAATGAGGGCATAGGTTTAACCAAAGTTATAATTCTGATTCCAAATTTGCTACTTGCCTGAAAATCTCTTGAGAGAAAGAACTATGTCTAAATCACTGTGTTCAATAAATATTTTCAAACTTAATTCCCTTATTTAAATTCAATTCAATTCACAGTCACTGAACACTGACTCTGTGATAGACAATGGTAATAGAAAAGACAGAACATGGATCTCCTCATTCTTAAAGTTATTTTGGCCTCAGTTTCCATATCTCAATAAAAGAAGACTACATTAAATCATTTCTAATGTTCCTTCCCACTTGCAAATTTTATGATTCTACTACCTAAAGCATTAATTATTTATGTTTAAAATTATGCAAAGCCTCATCATTATCCATTTTAACTTATCTCTGTTAATGGTAAGGAACATTTGCAATGGTTTAAAAGCCTAGAAATAGAAGTCAGACAGTCTTAAGTCTAATCAGGAGAAGCCACACAATAATTTGAAAAAAGAAAGTGTAATATAGTGAATTATTAGCTATAATGAAGGACTGGAATAAGGATGTGTTGGCTAGTAAAATGTAAAGAGAACTTTAAAAAAATATAAGAATAGCTGACATAAGAAGCAATCACTACTCTTAGAGCTGAGAGAGAACACCCTAAAGAATGCCTGCCCCCACCAGGACTAAAAAATAGACTTTGAAGGTGAGGAGGGCACAGCCATGACTGGCTGAATGGCAGAGAATTTTCTGTGGTGCATAGCTGGCAGAACTTGATGGATATCTGTGGTCTAATGTGCTGCTTGTGAAAGCTGTTCACAGAGATGTGCCTGTCACTACAAAACCAGCCACCTGGAAGCTACTGGTTACTAGATGCTGCTGGCTGCCATGCACTTCAGGAGCTGGGACTAATTGAGAAGTTGCACAATTCAGGGGCTGCAGAAGCCAAGCAATGAAGCCAACCACGTGATTGGAGACCGCTGGTCAAGCACTACAAAACCAGAAAACAGCCCTTCCTTCTGCATTAACTCTCCATCCTTCTGATAAGGCTTAACATTGTGCCAGTTGTCAAAGGGTCCAGATCCCTTTTCACAGAGCAGACAAAAAGTGTTAATCTGGAGCACATAGGTAATCAATAGATAAGGAGCACAATCTACTTCTTTGACTCAACTTCTGCATGGTCCCTGCTGCTCACATTTTAGATCACATACAGTAAAACAACTGTATATCACTATATAGTAATGTAGAGTTATGCTTCTTAAAAGAGATTGTATTACTTCCTCCAAATGAGAAACAGTCCAAAAAGTCATTGTACCCATCATTGGCTATGTTGATTGCTCCTCAGATTCAGTAAGACTCCCACTGAATATTCTGTTACCTAAACACTAAATTATAAATTTAACTGCTAATAGCATTTATATGAGATCAGAAGAAAATTGTAGGATACAAACAAGTGCACACACACCCACATATAGAAAACAGTCAAATAAAACTATACAAGGCTTCTGTAGGCCTCATTTCTGTGATTGATCCTGAGATTTTTTCTAATATCTTTGGTTTTCTTCTTTCATTATCCATTAGTTATTACCTCTATCATCAGCCAGAACTTAAATTAACCAGGGTTTAAATGACCCAAAGTTTCTGAGTCCTCAATTATTTCATCCTTGCACCTTTGGTAAGTTGCTTGTCCTCTTTAACCTCTTGTTACTTCACAGATGGCTAGTTCTCATCTCAAAACTTTGTGATGCAGTTTAAATGAGTTAAGGCATGATGAATTCTAAGTACATAATTGCTATTTTGAAATTCATTCTATATGTTTTCTGCATCAATTCTTCTTTAAATGAAGGTTACAAGAAACATATTAGAAGTTGTATGTGTATCAATATTTAGCTTTTGACTTCCAAAATAATTTTAAAAATTAGCTTTATAGATCTTGTATCATAAACCCTATATTTGAGTCCTATTTAAAAACTAGAAAATATACATGTATACATACATATATATATATATATATATATATATATAGTATATCTCAGAAAGGTAGAATATGTCTAAATTGAGATACAGTAAGATTGTTTCTTTCATCATACATTTCTGTAGTATTTCAATTTGTTACTATGAGTATGCATGATTTTTCTCATAGTCCTATGTTCGCAAATTTCTAGATTTATTACCCAGAGCATTTAACCTATCTGGAGTTCTTTTCTTACCTGCAAAATAAGGGAATTAGAATAGATGCTCTCTAAATTTTCTTCCAACTCTAATGTATATGATTCTATTTTTATAACTTCAGTTATACTTCACATATGATGAATAGTGTATCTTTAAGTTATGTAAAAAGACACAATCTTTGGACTAGAACAATATCAACTCAGATGCCACCATTTGCTAGATATATAACCTCGAGTGAGTTGCTAAAATTTGGACATAAATTTCCTGATTTGTGAAAATAGGAAAATAAATAAGAAGACCTCATGTGCATTAACATATAAGAGGAGTTCATCTAATTGGAGTTACGCTCTTTAATCAAATAAAAGTTTGCACTGATCCTAAAATATATCATCACTATGTTATGATCCATGAAAAGGAAGGAGTGGAGGTATGCCATTATTGTAGATCCTTTCCAGTATCAGAGGTGTCAACATGTGGGAGGAGGAAGATGGTTAAGTTTCTTTTTAAATCTGTGAAATAAGAAAATTCTACTATTGTTATTCATTCATCATACACCACTCTGATTGAAAAGGCACTTCAGCAATCATTTTTCATATCCAATTCCCATAATTAAAAATATTAAAACAATATTACAGGATATGGAAAGTGAAAAGCAAATACTATGTGCCTTTTATGAAAGGGCAGGATGCAGGCATTTTATAATGGATTAATTATTAAGTGTCTACTATGTGAAAGATAGGATGCTAGATGCTTGAGATGAAACAGTGAGCTAAAAGAGAAACCCTGTTCATATTGGAGCAGAGAGCCTAGAAGGGAAGAAAACCATTTATAGAATTTGGTGATGATAAAGAGTAAAAGAAATATTGATATTTAACAAAAGAAAATAGAGGACAATTCTGTGTCATCTTTTTCTTAAAGCAGAGTAATAAACCCTTAAACAATGTGAACACTTTCCATTCTCTGTCCTGGAAATTTCTATATGTATTAAATGAAAACACAATATCAAGTTGAATCAGCGTGAAGCAAACAATTCAGTGACCAGGGGCAAGATGCCACGAGGATTAGAGTAAAAAGTATTATAAGAAAAAAAACAGAAAGTTAAAATATCCATTTCCCAAGCCTGACTGATTTATGAACCTTTTGTCTTCAAAAATCTGAGGTTTTGATTCCTGACTTAAACAAACAAAAATGTAGGAAAGCAAATAGACTTGCTTGTCTAATAACAAAAGGGGGTGGAAGGTGAACCCATAGAAAGTTTTCAATATGGAAACAAAAATGACATACTTCAAGGTTTTACTGTCATCTTAGTCAAGAACAAGCAGATATTCTCAAACTAGATAAGAGTGCTTATGGTATTTCTGGACTAACAACAGAGCCAGAAGGCATTTAGTCATCTTTTATTTACTTAAACTCATACCCTGAATACATTCTTTTTTTCTTCTGCCTGTGTGAGTCATTTTGATTTATACTAAAGCTTTTGTAAGGGTGTTCCTCATGCCTCGGATGGTGAAGAAACTGCCTCCGATTTGGGAGACCCGGGTTTAATCCCTGGGTTAGGAAGAGCCCTTGGAGAAGGAAATGCCAACCCACTCCAGTATTCCTGCCTGGAGAATTCCACGGAGAGAGGAGGCTGGAGGGCTACAGTACCTACAGTGCATGAGGTCACAAGGACACAACTTAGCAACTTTCATTTTCAAAGCTATTGTAGGATAGATAAGCATTTTACCTAGTGGTTTTCATAACAAAACAAGTCATTGAAAATTTTAAATTATATATATATATTGGAGGTTTCTGAGGATTTATTTTCTGTATTTTCTCATATTTCTTTCAATTCATATTTTAGGGAAATTGAGTTCACATGCTAGAAAAGTAACTATCTATCTCTTTCAAAAGTTTTCACAGTTTAAAGCATCACAATGGCTGCAAAATTTCTATCAAACCAGACTATCTTCATTCATGTCTCTTTACAACAAGGTGTTCTGTTTGTAATCTTGCACAACAGAGAAAGGAAAGTTGAAATGACTAATACATTAAGGAGACTTCAATAGGTAACTCTGTGAACTCTTTTCCCTCCAGAGAGCTTGGCAAGCAGAGGGAAGTTAGTGTAAATCTGTATAAACATCTATAGAAACGAATTCCTCATTTCAAGCAACCTATTTGGTATTTATTCATTTGACAAGTGCTTTACTTGTATTCCAAGGACATTAGAAAGCGAATGTGCAATATACTCTGTCTCTTGGTTCCATTTAGATTAACTTCATAAGGAAGTACTCTATTAGGTATGAAGTTCTGGATTTCACTGGTGACATTGTAGCAACATATAACACTTAGCAATAATTTCCCCAATAGCTTACTTTGAAAGAAAAAAAAGGAATGCTATATAATTATAGTTAAATAAAAACAAATATCCAGAAATTATCAAGAGGATAATTACAACTATAATGACTACTCTGTTATTTTTCCCGTTTTTCTTTCTGTGCATCTTTATGTCTGATAAATCCACTTTCTTGCTTTCCTTCTATCTGCATTGTTTAACACTTGCTGCGGGTGCTTAGTCAATCATTCATGTCTGACTCTTTGCAACCCCATGGACTGTAGCCCACCAGGTTTCTCTGTCCATGGGGATTTTCCAGGCAAGAATACTGGAGTGGGTTGCCACGCCCTCCTCCAGGGGATCTTCCCAACCCTGGGGTTGAACCCAGGTCTCCCTTAGTGTGGGCAGATTCTTTACTGTCTGAGCCACCAGGGAAACCCAAGAATACTGAGTGGGTAGCCTATCCCTTCTCCAGGGGAACTGCCCAACCCAGGAATCAAATCAGGGTCTCCTGCATGCAGATTGCTTACCAGCTGAGCTAACAGAGAAGCCTAACAGTTGCTAGGCACTTACAATGTTTTTAGGTAGAAAGAAAAATAATAAGATAGAATGCTTTGTATGTATAATTAATAAAACATAATAGTTACATAAATATTATTTAATACATGTTTATAATCTTAAAATAAATTATTTTAGAAAGGAAATAAGGAGCTTCCCAGGTGGTGCTAGTAATAAAGAATCTGCCTGGAGGTAAGAGATGCATGTTCAATCCTTGGGTGGAGAAGATCCCCTGGAGGAGGACATGACAACCCTCTCCAGTATTGTTGCCTGGAGAATCCCATGGACATAGGAGCCTGGCCCGTTATACAGTCCATAGGGTCGCCAAGAGTCAGACATGACTGAAGATACTTAGCACTCATGCATGCAGAAATGAAATAAAATTTCAAAGGGCATGGAGAAAGAGGTGTTTTTGAACATAGCTATTGTGGTAGAGTAGCTTCAGGGGCATAGAGTCAATAAGTGGATTCAATCAAGTTACAGAATACGGAACTAGAATTTGGGATGTAAGGAACAAAATTTATAACCTTTTGATAATATTGATCATATCCATGGAAAGAAAGAGAGTTAAAGATGAGGCATATAAGACAAAATAATATCAAGACATTTTTAATACTGAACACTGTAAGAGAGGGAAAGTAGAAAATATACAATTCTAGAATAAACCAATTCCAATCTGTGCCAATCAGTGAAGAGCAGATATATGAGAAAGCCCAGGAACAGTTAATAGAATTCAGAATTCTCATTCCACTCTAAGCTTTATTATCCAATCTGTCCATGGAAGGATTCTTCAGCAACTGATTTTTGCTTATGAAAGAAATATACTTATAATTTTCTGTTTAGCATTGTGAATTTAATACATGCATTTATTTCTATTCTGTCTAATGCACACACACACATACACACACACAAGCAATTAAAAAGGATCAGACTCATCTGCCTCCTTAGCAGAGTAGGCAGTGAATTAGTCTCATAAAAGAGGATAGACTCACAAAGCCAAAGAAAGTTAGAACAATGTAGTGATGGTAACTAAATTTTAGAATACTGTAAGCCAAATGGGCAGTTGTTACAGATTTAGGAGACCTGACAGGGAGATTCTTGTGTGTGAGGAGAAGGAGGATTAATAACAAGGTAAACGTGCTTTTAAATTACCAAGCATGACTTGCTACTTAAAAATTTAAGTCTAAATTATCTATCAACTGTGAAACTAGAAAAGCACTTTCCAACATACATGCTCTCAAATATTTTCTCCCTCCATATAATCACCAGCAGCTGCTGGAGAATGTTCTAAAGCAAAACAAGGGAGGAAATAAGAAAGGAGGGCTTCCCTGGTGGCTCAGTGGTAAAGAATCTCCCTTGCTAAAGCAGGAGACCTAGGTTCGATCCCTGGGTTGAGAGGATTCCTTGGAGGAGAAAATGGCAACCCACTCCAGTATTCTTGCCTGGAGAATCCCATGGACAGAGGAGTTTGGTGGGCTGCAGTCCATGGGGTCACAAAGGAGTTAGAAACAACTTAACAACTGAACAAATAAGAAAGAAAAGTACAATATATCTTCCAACTTTCTATCAGAGTTCCTAGTTTCAAACAACCAAAGAGAATTCTAGATGATTACCTAGATGAAAGAGCATTATCTGAAAGATATGCGTCATTTCAAGATTCATTGGATGTGCTAGAAAAACAAGCCATACCCCTGCACTGCCCCCAAAGAAATGTGACATTTTCCATCTCAAGGAGTGGTGGAGGTGGGAGTGGGGTGGGGGCTGGTAGAATGAAAGGTTCGGTTCAAGGAACTCAAGATCATGTACATCTAACAAACTCTGTTGGCTAACCTGTACAGATTTCTGGCCAGAGGATCAATACTGCCTTCAATCAAGTTGTGCTGAGGAGACTTCTCAAGAGTCACACCAACTGGCAGTGCTCTGTCCCTTTCCGTGAAGATCCAGAAGATGAAGCATCCTGGCCCCAGAAGATAAAAGAGCTGTGGCTGCTGGGACTATAGTGGAGAACAATGTGCATATCCAGGAAATACCTAAACTGAAGCTGTGGGCTGTGCATGAGCAGACATGTGTAGAACCACATCCTCAAGGCCAGGGATAAGGTCCTCACCTTCAACCAGCTGGTTCTGGACTCCCCCAAGGGCTGCAGCACCATCCAGCTATCTGGTCCTCACAAAAGCAGGAAGGTATAAAGGCATTTCTGCAAGGTCCAGGGAACAGCATGGCCCCACCAAAACCTTTGTGGGACCCGAGATAACAGCATGCCAAAATCCAACCAGACAGCTGCAGCTCCAAAAACTAACCTAAGATCCTGCCTTGTTATTAACAATTTTGGATGTAAGTAATTAAGAAAATGAAACAAAATGAAAAAAAAAATTCACTGAAGCTTTTTGTTTTATTTTATTTTCTTTTTTTTTTAATTGTTTTTGCGATACAATGTTATGATATCACCATGGGTTTACATATGCTCCCCCTCCAGAACCACCCCTCTCTCCTCCCTCCCCCAGAAAATCTCGCTGCACCAGCCCCGAGCATCAATCCTGGGATGGCGATTGATTAGACATATGATAATTAACTTGTTTCAATGCCATTCTCCCATATCATCCCACCCTTACCCTCATCCAGAGTCCACAAGTCTGTTCTATACATCTGCTTTCCCTTGCTGTCTCGCATGCTGGGTTCTCGTTACCATCTTTCTAAATTCCATATATATGTGTTAATATACTGTATTGTTGTTTTTGCTTCTGGCTTACTTCACTCTGGATAATGGGCTCCAGTTTCATCCATCTGAGTACAATTGCTTCAAACGAAATTTTTCTTAATGCTGAGTAATATTCCATTGTGTATATGTACCACAGCTTTCTTATCCATTCGTCAGTTGATGGGCATCTAGGTTGCTTCCATGTCCTGGCTATTGTAAACAATGCAGCGATGAACATTGGGATACACGTGGCTCTTTCAATTCTGGTTTCCTCGGTGTATATGCCCAGCAGTGGGATTGCTGGGTCATATGGCAGGTCTATTTGCAGCTTTTTAAGGAACCTCCACACTGTTTTCCATAGTGGCTGTACTAGTTTGCATTCCCACCAACAGTGTAAGAGAGTTCCCTTTTCTCCACATCCTCTCCAGCATTTATTGCTTGTAGATTTTTGGATGGAAGCCATTCTGACTGGTGTAAAGTGGTACCTCATTGTGGTTTTGATTTGCATTTCTCTGATAATGAGTGATGTTGAGCATCTTTTCATGTGTTTGTTAGCCATTTTTATGTCTGTTAAGTTCTTTGGCCCACTTTTTGATTGGGTTGTTTATTTTTCTAGAATGGAGCTGCAGGAGTTGCTTGTATATTTTTGAGATTAATTGTTTGTCTGTTGCTTCATTGGCTATTATTTTCTCCCTTTCTGAAGGCTGTCTTTTCACCTTGCTTATAGTTTCCTTTGTTGTGCAAAAGCTTTTAATTTTAATTAGGTCCCGTTTGTTTATTCGTGTTTTTATTTCCAATATTCTGGGAGGTGGGTCATGGAGTATCCCGCTTTGGGTTATAGCAGAGAGTGTTTTGCCTATGTTATCCTCTAGGAGTTTTATAGTTTCTAGTCTTATGCTTAGATCTTTGATCCATTTTGAGTTTATCTTTGTGTATGGTGTTAGAAAGTGATCTAGTTTCATTCTTTTACAAGTGGCTGTCCAGTTTTCCCAGCACCACTTGTTAAAGAGGTTGTCTTTTCTCCATTGTATATTCTTGCCTCCTTTGTCAAAGATAAGGTGTCCATAGATGCGTGGATTTATCTCTGGGCTTTCTATTCTGTTCCATTGATCTATGTTTCTGTCTTTGTGCCAGTACCATACTGTCTTAATGACTGTGGATTTGTAGTATAGCCTAAAGTCAGGTAGGTTGATTCCTCCAGTTCCATTCTTCTTTCTCAAGATTGCTTTGGCTATACGAGGTTTTTTGTATTTCCATACAAATTGAGAAATTGTTTGTTCTAATTCTTTGAAAAAGACCTGTGGTAGCTTGATAGGAATTGCATTGAATCTATACATTGCTTTGGGTAGTATACTCATTTTCACTATATTGATTCTTCCAATCCACGAACACGGCACATTTCTCCATCTGTTTGTGTCCTCCTTGATTTCTTTCATCAGTGTTCTATAGTTTTCTATATACAAGTCTTTTGTTTCTTTAGGTAGAAATACTCCTAAGTATTTTATTATTTTTGTTCCGATGGTGAATGGAATTGTTTCCTTAATTTCTCTTTCTGATTTCTCACTGTTAGTGTATAGAAATGCAAGGGATTTCTGTGTGTTGATTTTGTATCCTGAAACTTTGCTATATTCACTGATTAGCTCTAGTAATTTTCTGGTAGAGTCTTTAGGGTTTTCAATATAGAGGATCATGTCATCTGCAAACAGAGAGAGTTTTACTTCTTCTTTTCCAATCTGGATTCCTTTAATTTCTTTATCTGCTCTGATTGCTGTGGCCAAGACTTCCAAAACTATGTTGAAAAGTAGTGGTGAGAGTGGGCACCCTTGTCTTGTTCCTGATTTCAGGGGGAATGCTTCCATTTTTTCACCATTGAGGATAATGTTTGCTGTGGGTTTGTCATATATAGCTTTTATTATGTTGAGGTATGTTCTTTCTATTCCTGCTTTTTGGAGGGTTTTTATCATAAATGGATGTTGAATTTTGTCAAAGGCTTTCTCTGCATCTATTGAGATAATCATGTGATTTTTATTTTTCAATTTGTTAATGTGGTGTATTACATTGATTGACTTGCGAATATTGAAGAATCCTTGCATCCCTGGGATAAAGCCTACTTGATCATGATGTATGATTTTTTTTAATGTATTGTTGGATTCTATTTGCTAGAATTTTGTTAAGTATTTTTGCATCTAAGTTCATCAGTGATATTGGCCTGTAGTTTTCTTTTTTGTGGCATCTTTGTCGGGTTTTGGAATTAGGGTGATGGTGGCCTCATAGAATGAGTTTGGAAGTTTACCTTCCTCTGCAATTTTCTGGAAGAGTTTGAGTAGAATAGGTGTTAGCTCTATAAATTTTTGGTAGAATTCAGCTGTAAAGCCATCTGGTCCTGGGCTTTTGTTTTTTGGAAGATTTCTGGTTACGGTTTCAATTTCTGTGCTTGTGATGGGTCTATTAATATTATCTATCTCTTCCCGGTTTCGTCTTGGAAAGTTGTACTTTTCTAGGAATTTGTCCATTTCATCCAAGTTGTCCAGTTTATTTGCATATAGTTGCTGGTAATAGTCTCTTATGATCCTTTGTATTTCTGTGTTTTCTGTTGTGATCTCTCCGTTTTCATTTCTAATTCTGTTGATTTGGTTCTTCTCCCTTTGTTTCTTGATGAGTCTGGCTAATGGTTTGTCAATTTTATTTATCTTCTCAAAGAACCAGCTTTTGGCTTGGTTGATTTTTGCTATGGTCTCTTTTGTTTCCTTTGCATTTATTTCTGCCCTGATCTTTAAGATTTCTTTCCTTCTACTAGACCTGGGCTTCTGCATCTCTTCCCTTTCTAGTTGCTTTAGGTGTAAAGTAAGGTTATTTATTTGATTTTTTTCTTGTTTCCTGAGGTGAGCTTGTATTGCTATGAATTTTCCCCTTAGCACTGCTTTCACAGTGTCCCATACATTTTGGGCTGTTGTGTTTTCATTTTCATTCATTTCCATGCATAACTGAGTTTTATTTTTGATTTCTTCTGTGATTTGTTGGTTATTCAGCAGTGTGTTGTTGAGCCTCCATATGTTGGAAGTTTTGAAAGGTTTTCTCCTGTAGTTGATATCTAATCTCACTGCATTGTTGTCAGAAAAGATGCTTGGGATGATTTCAATATTTTTGAATTTACCAAGGCTAGATTTATGGCCCAGGATGTGATCTATCCTGGAGAAGGTCCTGCATGCGCTTGAGAAAAAGGTAAAATTCCTTTTTTTGAGGTGGAATGATCTATAGATATCAATTAGGTCTAGTTGGTCTATTGTATCATTTAAAGTTTGAATTTCCTTGTTAGTTTTCTGTCTACTTGATCTATCCATTGGTGTGAGTGGTGCATTAAAGTCTCCCACTATTATTGTGTTGTTGTTAATTTCCCCTTTCATACTTGTTAGCATTTGCCTTACATATTGTGGTGCTCCTATGTTGGGTGCATAAATATTTATAATTCTTATTTCTTCTTCTTGGGTTGATCCTTTGATCATTATGTAATGTCCATCTTTATCTCTTTTCACTGCCTTTATTTTAAAGTCTACTTTATCTGATATGAGTATTGCCACTCCTGCTTTCTTTTGGTCTTTATTCACATGGAATATCTTTTTCCAGCCTTTAACTTTCAGTCTATATGTGTCCCTAGGTTTGAGGTGGGTCTCTTGTAGACAACATATATAGGGGTCGTGTTTCTGTATCCAATCGGCCAATCTTTGTCTTTTGGTTGGGGCATTCAGTCCATTTACATTTAAGGTAATTATTGATAAGTATGATCCCATTGCCATTTATTTTATTGTTTTGGGTTCAAGATTATCTACCCCATTCGTGTTTCCTATCTAGGCAAGATCCTTTAGCATTCGTTGGAGGGCTGCTTTGGTGTTGCTGAATTCTCTCAGTTTCTGCTTGTCTGAAAAACTTTTGAATTCTCCTTCAAATTTGAGTGAGATCCTTGCTGAGTACAGTAATCAGGGTTGTAGATTGTTTTCTTCCATGACTTTAAGAATGCTCTGCCATTCCCTTCTGGCCTGAAGCGTTTCTATTGAGAGATCAGCTGTTATCCTTATGGGATTCCCCTTGTGAGTTATTTTTTGCTTCTCCCTTGCTGCTTTTAATATTTGGTCTTTGTATTTGATATTTGTTAATTTGATTAATATGTGTCTTGGGGTGTTCCGTTTGGGGTTCATTCTATTTGGGACTCTCTGTGTTTCTTGGACCTGAGTGGCTATTTGCTTCCCCAATTTAGGGAAGTTTTCAACAATTATCTCTTCAAGAATTTTCTGATGGTCTTTCTTTTTGTCTTCTTCTTCTGGGACTCCTATGATTCAAATATTGGTTATTGGTGCGTTTAATAGTGTCCCAGAGGTCTCTAAGATTGTCCTCATTTCTTTTAGTTCTTTTTTCATTTTTCCTTTCTGTTTCATTTATTTCTGCCATTCTGTCTTCTACCTCACTTATCCTGTCTTCTATCTCTGTTATTCTACTGTGGGTTCCCTCCAGGGTGTTTTTGATCTCATTTATTGCATTATTTATTGTATTTTGACTCTTTTTCATTTCTTCTAAGTCCTTGTTAAAGCTTACCTGCATCTTCTCAATCCTTGCCTGCAGGTTATTGAGCTGCAACACCAACTTATTTTCCAGGTTTTGGATCATTTTCACTATCATTATTTGGAATTCTTTGTCAGGTAGACATCCTATCTCTTCGTCTTTTGTTTGGTCTGGGGGATATTTATCCTGTTCCTTTACTTGCTGGGTATTTCTCTGCCTTTTCATCTTGTTTATCTTGCTGTGTTGTCCCTTTATTGTGGGGGTTCCTCACTATGGGAGGGGTTGGATGTGTGGTTTGTAGAAATTTCCTGGATGGGAAAGCTTGTGTGGTGTTCTGGTGGGTGGATCTGGGTTTCCTCACTGTAACTAACAATGGAGTGTCCAGTAAAGAGTTTTGAGATGTTGGTTGACTTGGTGTGACCTTGGGCAACCTGTGTATTGAAGCTCCAGGCAGTGTTCCTGCGTTGCTGGAGAATTTGCTTGGTATATCTTACTCTGGAGCTTGTTGGCCCTTGGGGGTTGGTTAGTTTCAGTTTTGGTATGGAGGAGTTTGATGAGTTCCTATTGATTAATTAACTCTTGGATCCAGGAGTTTTCTGGAATTCTCAGGGTCTGGGTTTAGCCTCCTGTCTTCCAGTAGCCTCAGGACTCTTTCATCTATGAACTGATGGTGGCACCCTGTCAGGTACACAGAGTTACATGGCATGGACCAGAAGGAGAAGAGAGGAATCAGATGGTGAGGGAGTGAAGTGGCCAGTGATTGCTCACCATCGGATGTTCACAGAGTTATATCGAAATGAGAAGAGGGTGGAAGGAGACAGAATTGACCAGAGAGAGAAGAGAGTCAGATGGACAGAGACAGATCCAGCCAGTGGTCAGTTATTTCAGTGTTCTTCACAGCTCGTGACACTCAAGCAGAGTCCCAGAGTTGGGTAGAGAATATACAGGGGAAGGGGACATTGAAGGTGTCTTGGTAGGAGAAGAAAAGAAAGAAAAAAAAAAAAAAGGAGAGACAAGAATGGGGAGAGAGCAGTCAAGCCAATGATCTCACTCCCAGGTAACAATGGGTACTGGAGCTTGGATCCTTTAAGGTACAAAGTTGATACCAAATACTAATAAGCAAAGATTAAAAATCAAGAGTAAAGACTGGATTCTCAAAAATACTCCTCTCATCGTCAAAATCACTGGGGATCTGTGGACACTTGGGAGATCACAACCTAGATACATATGGCTCCAGTCACTTGATAGGAAATGAGGTAAGAAAAAAACAATGGTTTGGGTATATCACATGATTACAGATTTAGAGTTTCCAGCAGGATTCCAGCTGGTCAAACTTCTATAGCAGCTCAAAAGAAGCAGTGAGAACAGGAATTGGAGAGGGCAGTTAACTACTAGAGTTCCTTTCAAGAGTTGACTGGGTTTGTGCACTTGTGGTGGATTCATGTCAATGTATGGCAAAACTAACACAATAATGTAAAGAAAAAAGTCTTTCTTGAATTTGTTACAATTTTAAAAAAAAGAAGAATTGACTGGGGCCTTGAGTTGACCCTACCTATAAAAAGAACTGTTCCTTACAGTGTTATTTCTAAAACCAACAGAGAAGAGCACTCCCTTCCCCTCCCTTTATCCATCCTCAGCCAAGTTAAAGTTGGTCGTGGACACATTTGACTGAGACATCCTAGCTGCATTCGGGGTGAAAGGGTATTAGAGAAAATAAGAATCTAGAATTTTCAGCTTTGTTGTTATTTCATCACTAAGTTATGCCCAACTCTTCTGTGGCCCCATGGACTGTAACCCACCAAACTCCTCTGTCCATGGGAGTCTCCAGGCAAGAATATTGGAGTGTGTTGCCATTTCCTATGCCAGGGAATCTTCCCAACCCAGGGAATCTTCCCAACCCAGGGATCGAATGTCTCCTGCTCAGCAGGTGGATTCTTTACCACTGAGCCACCTGGGAAGCCCAGCATTTTCAGCTACTATACAGTAAAACATTCTTTACTTTCCTACGATGTCCATCAGAGAGAGAATTTTCCCAATTACATAAAAGGCTACAGATGCTGGACATACAAAATAGACAACAAGTGTTTGTTTTGTTGTATTTTTATCTTTTTCTATGATAGCCATGAAATAGTGACCCTAGCACTACAGAGAAGGAAAGGGAAGGGAAGAGTGAAGGGAATTTTCTTAGAGAACAACATGGAATATGAGGACGATGGTTATTCACTGAACTTAGAGAACAACCAGACAAACTGGAGTGGAGACATTTAAGAATTAAAGAGACTTCCTAAAAATAAATTAAAATTATTCTAAAAAATAAATTATTTGACAATTTTGACTTAGTGGAAAATGGAACTTAGAAGTGTTAAACAATATGGAAAAGTTAGCCACAGATTATAAGAAACACTAAATAACAATAATAATAATAATGGGAACTTAATTCCACAAATGAATACAAGCTATGCAAGAAAAAAGTTTTAATACTGTGTGTGTGTGTGTGTGTGTGCATGTGCTCAGTTTTGCTCTGAATTAAAAAATATACACATAGCCATAATAACTAGAAACTCTGAAGAAAGATTCAACTTGAATGCTAAAAACTGGATTCATTAGCTAGGAAGAGGAGATCCACATATCTGTAAGAGGAACATCAGGATGTGAGAGAAGTTTAACAGAGCTAAATTTTCAGTTCCTATAGTAGGAAGTCAATATACAATATTTGAAATTTGGGAAGATAATCAAAATGAGTTATTTTAGAAACTAGCTAAATAATAAAGAAAATGACTAAAAAATTTAAAAGTGGCATCCACCGGGAGTACAGAACTGTTGCTAGAAAGGATGGACAGGAGATTACAGTTTACATTTTATATATTACATTTTGATTTTTAAATCATTTCCAAGATTTATTTTGACATAAAGCATACTTAATCTGTAAATTAAAAATCCGTAGCTACAAAAAATTCACTACTTCCTTCTAGTAGCATTAAAGTTGCATTATTTAAAAAATTATATGTCACAGCATAATAAAAACTATGGAGATTTTTTATGTCTTTTGACTCAGTAATTTCAATCATGACAATTTATCATGAGGAAACAATTCAATAAAGGGAAATGTTATTTATTATAGCATTATAGATTTGTGTATCAAAAAATAACTGTAAAAGATTGTTGACAAGCAAATATGTTAAAATCCACAAGTTCAAACTATATTGAAAATATACTAATCATTTTAGATGATAATATTTAACTAATTCACCATATAGTGAATGGTAAATAAAGGGAAATAATCAAGTATCTAACATGTTTCTCCCATATAAAACAAGTGCTTAACAAAATACTTGATTAATAGCCTCAAAAGAGAGACAACCATATATTACATGCCAGCTGATAAAAGATACAACAGCACATATAAAGTGTTTTTGCCATAAGTAACAAGCTTCAGTCAGATCAAGCCATACAAATAATCTAGTTTTAAACAGATAGGTTGCAAGAATAAAAATTAATAGGAAAGGTAATCTATAGATTAAAAGATACTAAGGAGATACATCAAAATAAATATAATGTTTTGACTTTATTTGAATACTGATGTAAACAAACTCATTATAAATAAACTATTGTATAACTAGGAAAATTTGAACATGGACATGTTATCAGATAATATTCATGGGTTATCTCTAATGCATTTTTAAGATAAGAAAATACTGTAGGTATGCTTAAAAGGGAATCCTTACCTTTTAGCAATATATGCTGATATATGTACAGCATATTCTTGGAATACATTTATAATATTCTTGGAATATTTTCTATGTAAAATAATTGAAATGAAATGTAGGATTTGTCTTTCACTTATAATATTAAGAATTAATTGCACAAACCAAGTAAAATTTCAGATATTTCATCAAATATGAAATCCAATTAACAATTCAAACCAAGTGGAATTGTATCTCTCTCATTCTTTCCTCTTCCTTATTCACTTCTTTTCTCTCTTTTTTGTGCTTATTCTCAATATTCATATTTCATCTTTTCTTTCATATTATTTACCTTCTTGCTCCCTATTTCTTCCTCAAATAAATTTATCTATAAAGAAATTTAATTGCGGAAGTGCATTATGGATGTCCAAGTTTAGTACCAAACTTCAGAAATTTGGGTCTGTTAGTAACAAAATTCAACTTTAACAGTAAATGCAGTATGGTCTTTTTCATAGTTACCTCCTGATGTATGCATAAAGACTTAATCACAATAGTAACACCAGAATTTTCACATGGTCCAACTGTTAAATAACTCAGCATAATAAATTTAGCTGTTTTCACATGAACCACTGATGCGCTAAAATAATTTCCTGCTAATCAGTAATAATGACTATATACCCAATGAGTCACCGTTACACTTTAAGAAGAAGACTGTGCTAATGTGTGAATAATTATTGACCTGATTAAGTACCCAATCTTGCTCTCAGGAAAAAAAAAAAGTGCACATCATTTAACAATTCAGCTGTATATTGTCTATGCCATAAAAGCAAGAGGTAATTTGGATAACTAATCCACCAGCTAAATTCCATGAGGCAGTTCCCTAAAAGTAGATGATTTTCATCTCCCTTAAACATTTCAGGAACCTACAGTTTTCTCTGTTTTGTGTCCTTAATGTGCTGCCAACTATGTTCTATTTTTTTTTTTTTTTCCCTAGAGGCAAGGGGAGAAAAGAATTAGAGAAAATGAAGTAGATGATAGGGTTTTATCTGTCTCCCAGTTGAGAGGGCTTGGAGTTCAGAGAAAAAGCTATTACTAGTTAGTGCTACAGAACGTTCCTCCACAAGGCCACTTTTCGATGCTGTTAGAAAGGTAAGCCTATTTTAGAAAGAAATGCACAGATTCCAGCTATTTAGCAAAAACCAAGTTGGAGTGTGATAAAGACCTAGGAGCTGTTATTTGAAGGATTATAGTTGTCTCTGATCAAATTGTTACTTGTTTGCTTCCCTAAGATTATCTGCCATTAAGTACAAAGAAAGAGCAGTTTTGCTCTCCTGAAATGTTTTAACATTGTTAATCAGATGAGAGGTATAAAGCAGGCAAGAGGACTACAGTCTGGAAAAGATGCAAAGTTCTTCCTTTAGTGAAAGAGCATGTGAGATCTGAATGCTATGTTATTAAACTCTAGGTAAATAGACTGGGTCAGAAAAGCTTTCTGAAAAATTAAAATTAGAAATAGCTTGGATTCTGCAGCAAATCTCTTGGGAAAGCATCATAACAAGTTTCATTAGTGTATACTACTATTTAAAATTTTCAGTTCTACTGGGAGAAGGGGAATTAGTCCAGCAAAGCAATGTCCTTTCCTTCAAAGGAGACATTTGTTTATGACCCTATATGAAACTGTCTGTTTATCACCCAAACTACACTGGAGCTAATAACAATAGAGAGCATTCCCACAACTAACATTTAACCAAAACAACTTTAATGATCCTCATAAACAATACAGGGACCTTTTTGAATCCCTTAGCAATTCAGGGAATAACTGAAAAATAACTATAACTCTAAGAAGGATAGAATATTTTCACTGAAAGATGCATTTAGACATAATCAAAGTGGAAAACAATAAAAAATAGAGCTATCTTTTTTCTTTGTGGGGGGTGGTGGAGGGTAATGTGGTTTGTATAGCAGTTATGCCCATTTCAAACCATTCACTTTCATTTTAAGGGGAAGTGTGAGAATAAGCTACCTCAAGATATCTCAATTTACCTTTGAATCAATGAAGTAATATTGAGTTTTGGTGTCATGAGGCCAGTTTTTTGTTTGTACTCAATATTAACTCCAGACTTCAATCATTTAACTTTTCAATTTCTTCCTTTTGGAATGGTATTCTCTCTCTTCATGCCAGGAGAATACCAAGTTCTTCACTGTACTCTATTACTGAGCCACTGAGAAGGTTCTGCTCACTTCAGACTATAAATAATATTTCTATGCTATAGCACCAAATAATAATTATTCTTCATTTAGATGACTCTTGATCATTGATAAAATGAGTATATAATGATCATTATGCTCTGTTTAGAGAAGCAAATCATTATATAATACACTTTAGAATAACTTCCACCCCAAATGATTAAAATGTAAAGCCGAAATAAATAAGAATAATTTGGGTTATCAAGAAAATTTACTGGCCTGAAATCATTGTATTCCATTATAGTATATAAATTACTGCTATGTCAGCATAGTAACACTTATTATAATGTTTATTCCAATATAGATTTTTCCATCTCTAAAGAGACAATATGATATTTCTTCTGAAATAGACTCATCCATATTTTGCTGGTTTGGATCAGGCAAAAGGAATTCTGAATGGTGCAAACATAATGTTAGATGAAGCTATTATAATGTTTCTGTTCCCAGAGGTGAAATTTATCTTTCTCTTGGATTAATTCAATACTGCAGAATGCGAGTTATAAGTACTCATAAATAGAGAGGATTTCACCAGTCTTCCCCGGTCTTCTATTCTCTGAGCCTCCCTCTTCAAAGTTGCATGTCAAGAGAACTAAAATAGGTATCCTCCTCTCCGGCCCAGTTGTGTCTCTGGATTCAGACAGTTCATAAATAATATCTCATCTCTGAAAGAAAAATGTATCTCCCTTATTGACACTGCACTAATATTATTTGTTCCCTATCAGCTGGAATCACAAACTTGATGAAGCTTGTTTTCATGATGCTACACAGAAATAGGAGGTTACTTCCTACCTCCCCTTCCAAAGACCAGAGTAAGTATGAGACTCCTATGTGATGACATATTTTCAGGAGACAGCAACATTTAGAGCAGTCTACAGCAAGCAAGTTGGGAGAAGTGTTATTTTCATTTTTCCCCCCTTTATGCCCAGACTCTAGGAAACACCATTCTATTTTCTATATCCGTGAACTTTAGACACCTCATGTAAGTAGAAGCCTATAGTATTTGTTCTTTTGTGGCTGGCTCGTTTTACTTAGCACTATGTCCTCAAGGTCCATCCATGTTACAGCATGTGACAGAATTTCATTCCATTTTAAGGCTGCACTGTATCTATTGTGAATGATATGTACCTCATTTTATTTACCCATTCATCTGTCAGACATCTGAGTTGCTTCCACCTCTTGGCTGTTGTGCATTGTGCCACCATGAACATGGATATGCAAATACTCTTCAAGACACTGTTTTCAATTCTTTTGGCCGTTTACCCACAAGTGGAATTGCTAGATCATATGGCAGTCCAATTTTTAAATTTTGAAGGAAACACCATACTGTTTTCCATAGCAGTTTCACCATCTTACAATTCCACTGCAAGAGTACAACTTCTCCATATCACTGTCAACACTTCTTATTTCTTTTTAATTTTATTTTTTTAATTTGTTTATTTTAGTTGGAGGCTAATTACTTTACAATAGAAGTGTTGTTTTCAGACACACTAAATTGTCTGACTCTTGGCAACCTCATGGGCTACAGCACACCAGTCTCCTCTGTTCTCCACTATCTCCTGGAGTTTGCTCAAATTCATGTCCATTGACTCAGTATTGTTATCTAACCATCTCATACTCTACCAACCCCTTCTCCTTTTGCCATAGGGAAAGTATGTCAGTGTGAAGAAAAAAAAAAAAAAAAAAAAAAACTTCCATTGTACTTTTATTTAGGATAGGGTATTCACTTGTAATGGTAAGTTAGTATCTTCAAAAATACTGTTTGCTCCACCTACTTTGCAAAAGGTTTTGGGAAATTTAAAATTAGAGAAAGAGCCATATGACCCGGCAATCCCACTGCTGGGCATATACACCGAGGAAACCAGAATTGAAAGAGCCACATGCACCCCAATGTTCATCGCTGCATTGTTTACAATAGCCAGGACATGGAAGCAACCTAGATGCCCATCAACTGACGAATGGATAAGAAAGCTGTGGTATATATACACGATGGAATATTACTCAGCATTAAAAAAAAATTCATTTGAAGCAATTCTACTCAGATGGACGAAACTGGAGCCCATTATCCAGAGTGAAGTAAGCCAGAAGCAAAAACAACAATACAGTATATTAACACATATATATGGAATTTAGAAAGACAGTAATGAGAACCCAACATGGAAGACAACAAAAGGAACGCAGATGTATAGAATAGACTTGTGGACTTTGTGGATGAGGGTAAGGGTGGGATGAGATGGGAGAAGGGCATTGAAGCGTGTTAATTGTCATGTGTCTAATCAATCGCCAGCCCAGGATTGATGCTCGGGACTGGTGCAGCGAGATTTCCCGGGGGGGAGGGAGGAGGGAGGGGGGACCCGGAGGGGAAGCATATGTAAACCCATGGTGATATCATGACAATGTATGGCAAAAACAATAATAAAAAAAAAAAAATTAGAGAAAGAGTGAAATTAAAACTATGCTTAAAAAAAACTCACCAGAAATACTGACTTGGGTACGTGAGAAGTGAAGAAATAAAAATATTATGCCATAAAATCTAAGCTCAGGAAGAGTCCTATGACAGTCTGAACCTTCCTATTTACCAAGAGAAAGGAAGGAAGAATAGAATTCTCATCATCAAAATTTAGAATGCTCATCTGACCAGAGACTATACTTTCCTATACAGGAGAGCTGAAAGGAACCAGTAGTTGAGTAATTCATTTTCTGGATAAGCACAGGGTTTTTTCTTTGAATAGGGGTAGAGAGAATCCAGAATAGGGGCTGAGAGAAACATAGTAGTGTGGGTCTTTTGAACATATATAATAACTAAAATAGACATCATACAGTCTTTGTTTTAATCCATATGACCACATTTCTTCAATATGAGCTACTGTGAAATAAACTGTATATATTTCTCTACAGGAAGCAAATTTTAAGACAATTAGAGATTCAAATTAAAAAGAATAATCTCACTAATCTAACAGCTAAAATTTTCCTTCTATCACAGACTGTTGTCCTTTGGTTATTGCTTTTTAAATTTATTTTTTAGTTACTTTTCTTTAGTTGCAGCAAGCAGGTGCTACTCTCTAGTTGCAGAGCAGAGGCTTCACACTGTGATGTCCTCTCTTGTTGCTAAGCATGGGCACTAGGGCACGTGGGTCTCAGCGTTGTGGCTCCCAGGCTCTGGAGCGCCGGCTCAATATTTGTGTTGCACAGACTTAGCTGCTTTACAGTATGTGGGATCTTCCCAGATCATGGATCAAATCTGTGTCTCCTGCATTGGCAGGCAGATTTTTTACTACTGAGCCACCAGGGAAGCCCCTGGTCATTCTTATTGACACTTTGATTTTATAAGAAGAAAAATATTAGTTTTATAACTTCATTGAAACTCTCTGCAAATATTTAGTGGGCAAGAAGATTAGAAACATAGGCCTAAGTGAGCTCAATTATACACTGTGGACTTCTATTTTCCATCGTCTCCATGGTCTCTTACAAGCCAATTCAATTCTGTATATATTTAATGAGCACCAACATGTGATAAACGTAGACAGTGCTAGGAGTTACAGGGGTTGAAAAAGATATATATGGAATAGTTTCTTCCCTAGAGAATCTTCAAATCCTTATTAGAGGAGGAATATATAAAGACTTTCTGTTTTAAGTGGGAAGCATTAACATCAAATGATTTAGGGCACAAGCAAAAAAAATGCAAAAGATAAGATTAGAAAAGAACAATTCAGAGAAGGCAGTGGACTTGGATTGGACCTTGAAATAAAGTTGGTGAATGTAGGCCAGGGAAGAAATGTCAGCCAAGACTGGGAGAAAAGAATAAACATCAGAATTTTATTGGCTATTGAGAACTGTATATTGGGAGAAATGGAGAGCTGACAGCAGGAGATAAACATGGATAGTTAGGCGGGCAAAAAAGTAAGTATATAAGTCTCCCTAGATTAGTAAGAGTACATAATTTATATATTAAATGTCATGCTGTAAATTCTTACACTGTAAGCTAAGACATTGTTTTGTTTCCACATCTATGAGAGTCTGCAGAGATTGCAGAGGTAAATTTTATTTCCTCTCTACACTAGCTGGCAGAGTTAGTCAGAAACTCTGGCAAGCTCTGAGGGCAAGACATGTTTTACTTTTGCTTGAAAACATTAGCAGCTATTAAAATAATTCTCTTCATTTCATCTGTTACACAATAGACAGGAAACGCATGGGGGAAAAACACATATACCCAAGATCCATTAGTCCTTTCACAGTTGGGGAGAAGGGAAACCTTGCTTTATCAAAGTAATTGGTTTATTACATGAGACTAGCTTCACTCCAGACCCCTTTTCTCTCTGTGGGCAAATATGTAAGCAGTCAGTCTTTTGTATCCCCATGTCTCACTACAGCCCTTTTAAGAATATTTATTTTATACCTCAATAGATAATATGTGTATTTTTGCAGCTTAAACTTATAAGTTCATTGTTCATTCAACTATCATGTGAGTGCCCACTGTATATCAGGTGCTCTTATAAAGTACAACAAATATTATAATAAACATGGAGACTAAGGTCCCAGCCACTGTGGGGCATACACACCAGTGAAAGAAGACAGCAATAAGGAGAAGTAGACATGATGAGCTCAGGCTGTGGTCAGGGCTGTAGTGTAAATAAACAGGACCATATGAAAGAGGATGATGGGAAAAGAATAACACCTTCTCTTGAATGTGGTAGTCACAGAGGTGATTCCTGAAAAGGTACCCTTAAGTTTTGCTAGAAGAATGTAAGGAAGAAGTAGATAGAAGAGTCAGAGGAAGAGCATTCCAGGCCAACAAAACTATAAATGCAGAAGTCCTAAAGTCTCTGGAAAGAACCAGGTGTGTTTAAGGAATAGAAAGCAGGCAATGTAGTTTGGTTGTAAGAAAAGGGAGAATGGTAGGCATGAGTTTGGAAGATGGGAAGGAAGCCCACTGAAGGGTTTGGTTAGAAGAAGGAACTGGGGAGAAAAGGGTTGATCAAGCAAGTGGTTAAGAACTATAGGGGAGAAAGGAAAATGGCCCTTTCACAAGGTTAATTTTTTTTTTCTTTTCTTGACAACACAATCACCCTAGTTTGCCAATTTCTTGATTAGGGAAGTTTCTTTTTAACTAGCTATTTTAAACTATAAAAAGTCAAATCAAAAAGTTTTATTTTCCCCTTCTCTGGACTTTTTCCAAGAATGTATATACAAAAGTATGCTGATTGAAAACTTCCAGATTGTCAACTAAATTTGATAAGTGCTTATTAGTCACTTACTGTGTGCTTTCTGTGGGATTGGAATGAAAACTGACCTTTTCCAGTCCTATGGCCACTGCTGAGTTTTCCAAATTTGCTGGTATATGGAGTGCAGCACTTTCACAGCATCATCTTTCAGGATTTGAAATAGCTCACCTGGAATTCCATCACCTCCACTAGCTTTGTTAGTAGTGATGCTTCCTAAGGCCCACTTGACTTCACATTCCAGGATGTCTGGCTCTAGGTGAGTAATCACACCATCATGATTATCTGGGTCATGAAGAGCTTTTTGTACCTTTCTTCTGTGTATTCTTGCCATCTCTTCTTAATATCTTCTGCTTCTGTTAGCTCCATACCATTTCTGTCCTCTTCAAGCCCATCTTTGTATGAAATGTTCTCTTGGTATCTCCAATTTTCTTGAAAAGATCTCTAGTCTTTCCATTCTATTGTTTTCCTCTGTTTCTTTGCATTGATCACTGAGGAAGGCTTTCTGATCTCTCCTTGCTATTCTTTGGAACTCTGTATTCAAATAGATATATATTTCCTTTTCTCCTTTGCTTTTCGCTTCCCTTCTTTTCACAGCTATTTGTAAGGCCTCCTCAGACAGCCATTTTGTTTTTTTGCATTTCTTTTTCTTGGGGATGGTCTTGATTCCTGTCTCCTGTCATGAACTTCCGTCCACAGAACATCAGGCACTCTGTTTGTCAGATCTAGTCCCTTAAATCTATTTCTCACTTCCACTGTCTATTCATAAGGGATTTAATCCCAAAGAAAGGCAATGACAAACTACCGCACAATTGTACTCATCTCACACGCTAGTAAAGTAGTGCTCAAAATTCTCCAAGCCAGGCTTCAGCAATACATGAATCATGAACTTCCAGATGTTCAAGCTGGTTTTATAAAAGGGAGAGGAACCAAAGAACAAATTGCAAACATCTGCTGGATCATCGAAAAAGCAAGAGAGTTCCAGAAAAACATCTACTTCTCCTTTATCGACTATGCCAAAGCCTTTGACTGTGTGGATCACAAGAAACTGTGGAAAATTCTGAAAGAGATGGGAATACCAGACCACCTGATCTGCCTCTTAAGAAATCTGTATGCTGGTCAGGAAGCAACAGTTAGAAATGGACATGGAACAACAGACTGGTTCTAAATAGGAAAAGGAGTACATCAAGGCTGTATATTGTCACCCTGCTTATTGAACTTATATGCAGAGTACATCATGAGAAACGCTGGGCTGGAGGAAGCACAACCTGGAATAAAGATTTCCAGGAGAAATATCAATAACCTCAGATATGCAGATGAAACCACTCTTATGACAGAAAGTGAAGAACTAACGAGCCTCTTAAGGAAAGTGAAAGAGGAGAGTGAAAAAGTTGGCTTAAAACTCAACATTTAGAAAACTAAGATCATGGCATCTGGTCCCATCACTTCATGTGAAACAGATGGGGAAACAATGGAAACAGTGTCTGACTTTATTTTTCTGGGCTCCAAAATCGCTGCAGGTGGTGGTTGCAACCATGAAATTAAAAGACACTTACTCTTTGGAAGGAAAATTAAGACCAACCTAGACAGAATATTAAAAGGAGAGACATTATTTTGCCAACAAATGTCCGTATAGTCAAGGCTATGGTTTTTCCAGTCGTCATGTATGGATGTGAGAGTTGGATTATAAAGAAAGCTCAGCACTTAAGAATTGATGTTTTTAAACTGTGGTGTTGGAGAAGACTCTTGAGAGTCCTTTGGACTGCAAGGAGATCCAACCAGTCCATCCTAAAAGAGATCAGTCCTGGGTGTTCATTGGAAGGACTGATGTTGAAGCTGAAACTCCAATACTTTGGCCACCTGATGTGAAGAGCTGGCTCATTTGAAAAGACCCTGATGATGGGAAAGATTGAGGGCAGGAGGAGAAGGGAACGACAGAGGATGAGATGGTTGGATGGCATCATTGACTCACTGGACATAGGTTTGGGTGGACTTCGGGAGTTGGTGATGGACAGAGAGGCCTGGCGTGCTGAGGTTCATAGGGTCGCAAAGAGTTGGACACGACTGAGTGACTGAACTGAACTGAATCATGTGCTTTATTATTCCTGGCACTGTAGATACAGAAGAAGGCAGAAGACATGGTTCTTACCCTCAGAGAACTTATAACCTATTTGAGAAGACCTGTATAAATGCAAAAACTAGAGAGCACTGCTATCACAAATCTCTAAATAGCCAAAAAGAATCAGAGCACAAGTTGTATGTTTAATTTTTTAAGTTGTGGAACAATATAGAACCACTGTGGGTGGATTCCTCCAAAAATATTGTGTGAAGTAGTTGAGACAAAGCCCAGTTATAAAAGAAGGGAGATGAATTTCTAAAAAAGTGATAACACTCACAAGGTTGGGCTTGAGTCTTGGGTTTTTAGGAAGAGTGCAGACTGCAGCTAAGTGTTTAAGTGAAGCTGAGGAGAAAGATTAACAATACCTAGGCAAGGAAAGACAAAATAGTCTATACAACCAGATTAAAAACTGCATCCAAGAGTTGGCAGAAAACTACTAGACTTTTAATCAGTCTGTATAAAAGTGGAATTTTTTATAAAACACATACAACAAAAACAGCAAACACATGTAGCTATTCTCATGTAAGAAATATGTTAAAGAAGTTTTCTTAAAATCCTTATAGAAACTCTCTTAGATAGATCATATTAGATGAGATGGTTAGGCTGCATCACCAACTCCATGGACATGAATTTGAACAAACTCTGAGAGATAGTGAAGGACAGACAGGCCTGACATGCTGCAGACCATGGGGTCGAAAAGAGTCAGTCAGGACTCAGTGACTGAAAATCAACAACAATGTAGGTCATTAACCTCAGGTAACAGATAAAAAACTGGGGCACATAGGGTCACCTGACTTGATCACTGTCACTATATAATCTCTCATAAAACCAGAGAATAAAATCCACAAAATATTTCTTGTTGCCCAAACTTTTAACATCATCAAATATTATAATAGATGTGCCTATTCTATGAGCAAATGGTGAACACCAGGTAGAAGGGTTTGGTATTGTGAGTTAGGAGCCTACATCTCAGTGCTAACAGTGAAATTGGGGAGGAAAGCATAAATCTAAAAGTTCTTATAAAGGATGACTGTCCAGGCTTTGGAAAATATGCATATAAAGAGTGAAAGAAGAATAACATCAGATAGTTCACTTAGGAAATGGGGAGGATAATAGTGTAGTTGGCACAAATATAGAACTTGGACAGGAGGGTTAATTAGTGGATGAAAAATGATAGTTTTCTGAACAGAGTTTAAGATGTAAAAACTTTGCCAGGAAGGTATTCATAGGCAGCTGTAAAGCAGATAGCAGATCAATTTAGAGCTTCATGCCAATTAGATTTTAGTCAAAGTAACGTTTCTGTTGTTGTCTTTATTCACTTTAAATTTGTCTGCAGAGAGTGAGATCCAGAAGAGAGCCTAGTTTAACTTCAGGTGAATAAATCTAGCAGCTGTGTCTAAGACTAGTCATTCTCAGAGGGATGGATGGGGTCAAGTTCCATGGTTAGCTTGACATTTTGTTCAAACTGAGCTGCCCATCTGCTCTCTACACTAATAGTGCTGCTATGCACAAAAAAGAAGGTAACTTGGTAACCTATGACCAGACTTGGGAAGCAGACATTCAAGAAATGATGGATGACTTTACCTCAGCAGAGTGTAGAGTGGGAGTAGGGGAGAGCAAAGGTGGGAGAACAGGGAGAGTACAAGAGACCGAGAAAAAGGCCAAGTTTCCCTTAATTAATCTTTTGGTCCTTTATGACTTCATCTTCTTGTCTTGTGGGCTAACCTCATTGAGACTGTTCATCACATGTTGATTTTAATTCTGATATACCACAGTAATGATGCATAAGGTAACCATATACTAAATTCTGCTGTTCTCTCTCCGAAGACCCATGGCAACAGGTACCAATTGGTATTGAGAGAGTCTACCCCAAATCAGAGGAATGGTGATTTCCACTTTTTAAGGGAACTAATTTGCTTATCTTCTTCTCGTCATCTTTATTTCTCTTCTCTTAGGGAGAAAAAATGGGGTTTACCGAAACTTAGTTGGACATTAACCCTGAAAATGGATCCGTTTAAATCTCCCTGATCTGGCAAGATTACTATAGAAAAGATATTACAACATAGAGTCAGAGACATTTATCCTTCCTGTCAAGCCACAGAGGCCATATTTTCCACAGCTCAAGGAGAAAATCAAGTAGAATAAATCTTGAACATCCACTCCACTTTCACTATAGCAATCAACAATTAATTTACAAACAATAATCTCAATAAAGACCCAGGGCACAAACCTAGAATGATTCTATTTTACTGATATAGCCTGCAGTAATGCAGATACTTTGGGACCTATACATTGAATTGTTGACTTTTTTTTTTTTTTAAGATATGTATCCTATAAGAGAAAAAACAAATCTTGCCCTACCTGGAATATATGTAATAATTTACGTTTGCCTAATAATAATATATCACTTTGTATAATGCAAATAAAATCAATAAAACCATGGACTCATAGGTTGTTTTTTTTTAATATTGCAAGAAGGAAAATAGCTAACTACAGTCAGCAATTCTCAAATCACTTCATTGTAAAAATTTGTTTGTGTGTTTATTTGTTCACTTGTTTGTTTTCAGTCATCTGGTAGAAGAATGTTGGAAAACCTTGCAGTTTCACAAAGCCATATTTGATTTTTCTATTGGCTCCATAGATAACCAGCCATCAAAATACAATGTACAAAAACATCAGGCTGTTATTTTATACCTGAAAAGACAACTAACTATTCAGTTCTGTGAAACATATTCAACAGACAAGTGTTTCCTTTTGTACTGACTTGCAATAAATTTGGTATTTCCTTTCTGTAACAGCTTTCAGCTTTTTCAAAATGGGTGCAATTTGAAGTCACAAATGCTTTATGTCTTCAGAAAATGTTTACAAAGAGCCAGACATGAGACTGTGCTATTCACAAAAGCAGAACATAGTATTTCTAAAAGATAATATTCCTTAATCTCCAGTGGCAGTCTTTGTCTGACAAATTCATGCACTTAGCACCTGGTTTAAGCTAAATAATACTATAGCAACAATACCAGAGTCCTTCCACTTTGAGGAGGTTGAAAGCAACTCAGTCTTCAGGATGCCTAACAGCTCTACAGGCATGACATGTTCAGTCAGTAGTAAGGATGCTGAGCCTAAAGATGTCCTCCCAGATTATCTTCTAGAAAAGTGAAAATCGCTCAGTCGTGTCCTACTCTTTGCGACCCCATGGACTATACAGTCCTTGGAATTCTCTAGGCCAGAATACTGAAGTAGGTAGCTGTTCCCTTCTCCAGGAGATCTTCCCAACCCAGGGATCAAACTTTCTAAGCCCATGTGAAAATAACTCACATTCAGGTCAGCTAAGTCTCTAAGTATTGTACAGAAAATTTTCTTTTTGGCAATAGAGTGTGTGCTTGTGTGCATGTGGAGAGGGTATTAAAAATATCTTCTGAGCAATTTATAATCACTCTTTGTTGTTGTTTAGCTGTCAAAGGGTGCTAACAGATCCACTCAGATAAATTAACTTTCTTAACTAGATTGGCTCACTTCTTGGGAACAGCATTCAAAAAAAGCTTATTACAATAAAACTTCCATCAGACATATAGATTATTACATCATTTTGTTTATATACTAACAAGTATTAAACAGTGATCAGGCTTATTTTTTTCTTTCTTTTCACAGAAATATTCATTAGCCGGTTTTCTAACATATATTGGTACATAAGAGGGTAAAAAGTCTTGTGGTTTCTATCCTAGGTCATGTGTGCTACGTGTTAATTGATAGAAAACTTGCTGGTGACTGTTTTGAGGATAACATCTGAGAGTACTTGAATAAAATTAGATGTGTTAACAAAATTTTTTTCATCTTTTAAATTCGGATGAAACTGGCCATTTCCAACTCTTGATTGAACTAAGCCAGTCATGAAACCTCCATTCCTCTTTCAATAGCTGGTTTTAGCAAGGGCATTTAACACAATTCTGGCCAATAAAAATGAAGGAAAGTCTGCTGAGGACTTCTGAGGAAAGTTTCTTTACTGATATAAATGAGGACATATATGCTGACATTGTAATATTTGTATCTAAGGCCTAGAAACACAGTAGCCATCAGGAAATCATAAAGGAGACCAGGTGAGGACAAGTCAGTACAGTTCCCAGCCCTTCCCCAAAGGCTTCTCATAATTTTTATCAGTAAACACAACTGGGTAAAGAAGAATACCAAATATCCTATGGAAGATTGCTGGATTTTCAAAGATCATAATCCATCTATTAGGGTAAATGGTATATAGGGTTATGTGATAAAAGGAGTTCTGACCCAAGCCTGTTTTGTGATTGCTTTCCAATTTCTGACTAGGAAGTCAGAATGGGCACACTATTGGTTGATGAATCTTATACTCCAGTCCATGATAACTGAGTGCTCCCAACTATACAAAGTCATAAATTGACATAAGCCAAAAAGAAATATATCCTAAAACACAAACAGTACATCTAGGACTGAAATGAAGTCTAAAGAACTTAACTGAGTTACACAAATAAGTGGTCCAGATCTCCATGCCATCTACTATTTTTATCTCTATGTCTCTTTCTTAGCTCACACCTATGGCTTCATAGAGAGTTTCTATGATTACCTATCAGAGGAAGAAAAAACACAAGCTTGGTTCATGGACTGAGACTGTCTGACATACAAGTCCAAGATAAATGATGACTGCTACTGAACTGCAGCCCCAGTAAGGAGTAACCTTGAAAGACAAATCAAGGCACAGAGCTTTCTGCTGTATATTTGATCAGCTATTTTTTGTAAAAATAAAACTGTCCCATGATAAGGATTTGCACATGTTCATGGGCAGTGCCTCACTACCTAACTGGTTTGTCAGGGATCTGAAGGAACAAGATGGAAATTTTAGGAACAAGTGGATTAGAGGAAATGAAATCTGCAGGGATTACACACCAAATACCATATATAAGCGTCTAGTCAGAAAGTGATGAAGTGGACCCTGGCTGTAGGTGATACATTAGCTTAGAGATAACACCCTGCAAGAACGGAGAAATATCCTTCAAGATGCATAACCCAATGACCACTGTATGGTACAGTATCCCATTAGATAGAATGCATGGGTTCATGAAAAAAGATGGGAAACAAAACACATCTGCTACCAGGTTGAGACACTTATTCCAGAAGATCAGTAGTCAAAGAAAGGAGTTATCATACCAGTGGAAACAAATGATCCTGTGCATAACTAGGAGATAAGATTGCTGCTACAAAATGAAGTCTGGGAGCAATATGTTATCACTGGGGTGTCTACACTAAGTAGAACAGCTTTGCGAGCTGGAAATAGAAATTAACTACTGGAGCTTGGAAAATGGGAGCAGAGCTGTTTCCCTGTAATGGACCACATTGGACAGTAAGGATCACATGGCAATTAAAATTGAGAAAACCAAAAGTTGCTTCCCAAATTTTCTGGACTTTAAATCTCTCAGAGCTCATAAATAATCCTAGAAACAGAACAGTAGACACCAAGAGGCATGACTGAGATTTTATTTCCTATAAACATTGAAAAAAGGGAGAATCTAGTCGGATTTTTTATTTAGAAAAACAATGACTTCCTTGGTGGCTTAGATGGTAAAGCGTATGCCTACAATGCGAGAGACCCAGGTTAGATCCCTGGGTTGGGAAGATGCTCTGAAGAAGGAAATGGCAACCCACTTCAGTATTCTTGCCTGGAAAATCCCATGGATGGAAGTGCGTGGTAGGCTACAGTCCATGAGGTCGCAAAGAGTCAGACACAACTGAGTGATTTCATTCACTCACTGAGATGTAACATTTAAGTGGTTTCTCTAATGGCCCAGACAGTAAAGAATCTGCCTGCAATGCAGGTTCAATCCCTGGTTTGGGAAGACCCCTGGAGAAGGGAATGGCAACCTACTACAGTATTCTTGCCTGAAGAAACACATGGACAGAGGAGCCTGGCAGGTTACATTCCATGGGGTTGCAAAGGGTTGGGCATGACTGAGTGATTAACATATTTTTATTTCTAAGACATTTATGCTCTTTACATATTATCATATTAAAGAACATATTCTTACCAATTATGTGTCTAAATACCAATACTTAAGATAGAAGATAGATAGACAGATCTGCTAAGTCACATCAGTCACATCAGTCATGTCTGACTCTGTACGATCCCATAGATGGCAGGCCACCAGGCTCCTCTGTCCCTGGGATTCTCCAGGCAAGAATACTGGAGTGGGTTGCCATATATAGATAGATAGTGTTATTTTCCTGGTACTAATGGTATTAGACTACCAAATCTACTAAATAAGAGTTTCACTTGCTAAAATGCATGTAATATATGAAAATACTCTTTTCTTCTTTAGGATTTCTTTAAGTAATTAACTTGTATTTAAACATATTATACACATTTAACCAATATGCTATATCATTTTTCAATCAGGGATTCAATGATTTAGATTTTGTCAATATTTTCCTTTAATAATTTCTAACATATTCAAAGTAACTTTATTTTTATTCATGTTTTCAAATATGAAGCTCATAAAGAGATGGACTTATGTTTGAAAACTAGCTTGCTTATGATTTTTATAGCTATGTGACCTTAGGTAAATTACTTAAACTCTTCAATCTTTTCAGTTTTTTTGTCTGCCACTCCATGCAGTGTACAAGATCTTAGCTCCTCACCCATGTATCAAACCATGCCCCTTGAAATGGAAGTGTGGTGTCCCAAGCACTGGACAACCAGGGAAGTCCTAAGCCTCAGTTTTCCTTACCAGTATAAATCCCTATCTTCTACAAATTATAAATATTAGATGAAATAATTTATGCAGGTGTTGGCACCAGGTTCATGTTATACTGCTAAAAGAGAAAAGAATTACTAAACACACACTGTGATTTAAATATTGAAAAGTATTTGACTGTTCCCAGAATCACACCATACCTAAGGCATAATGTCTATAGTGTTTCTCTGTTCTTTGTCAAGCACAGCATCTGTTGTGAGGTCGCCCAGGATTCATCATCACAGGTGTAGCATGAAGTCATTCTTTGCTGGCTTAGAAAGAATGCAAGTCCCATCTGCCCCACCTTGAGTTCCTAGTTGTAGAAAACATCCCTGGGGTCTGTGTGAGAAATGCTTGCTCTCTCTGCTTCTTTCCCATTACCCTTTCCTCTCCACATATCCATGTATCAGTTAGAAATAAGCTAAGCTGGGGATAGTGGAAAAAAGTGAAAAGTATTAGTCGTTCAGTCTTGTCCAACTCTTTGCGACCCCATGAACTATAGTCCACCAGGCTCCATTGTCCATGGAATTCTCCAAGTAAGAATACTGGAGTAGCAATTATTATAATGGCTACTACTACTTCGTAATACTGGAGTACCATTAATACTGGTAGCCATTCGCTTCTCCAGGAGATCTTCTTGACGCAGGTATCGAACCTGAGTCTCCTGCATTGCAGGCAGATTCTTTGCCATCTAAGCTACCAACCATGGTTAAATAAAAGCACAGGCTCCCTCAGGCAAAAGTCAGAAGTAGGCTACCCAGGAGTAATGAAGGTGTTTCTGCTCCACCAAATCTTTCTACCATGTTGCTCCATCAACCAAGGCCACCATCACCATCACCATAGTCAGAGATGGCTGCACTGGCTTCAGCCATCAAGGCCACATTATGAGTGTTAGGAAGACAAAAGAGACAAAATAAACAGAGCAACACACAGACCTATTTGAAGGGAAGTACCCAAATCTCCTATAGGATTCTCTACTTTGGACAAAATTTCTTTCCATGTCCAAACCTGATTTGCAAATCAGTTCAGTTCAGTTTATTCGCTCAGTCGTGTCCAACTCTGTGACCCCATGGCCTGCAACATGGCAGGCTTCTCTGTCCATCATCAACTCCCCGATCTTGCTCAAACTCATGCCCATTGAGTCAGAGACGTCATCCAACCATCTCATCCTCTGTCGTCTACTACTTCTCCTGTCTTCAATCTTTCCTGGTATCAGGGTCTTTTCCAGTGAGTCAGTTCTTCACATCAGGTGGCCAAAGTGTTGGAGTTTCAGCTTCAGCGTCAGTTCTTCCAGTGAATATTCAGGACTGATTTCCTTTAGGAAGGACTGATTGGATCTCGTTGCAGTCCAAGGGACTCTCAGAGTCTTCTCCAACATCACAATTTAAAAGCACCAATTATTCACCATTCTTCTTTATAGTCCAACACTCATATCCATACATGACTACTGGAAAAATCATAGCTTTGACTAGATGGATGTTTGTTGGTAAAGTAATGTCTCTGCTTTTTATTATTCTGTCTAGGTTGGTTATAGCTTTTCTTCCAAGGAGCAAGCATCTTTTAATTTCATGACTTCAGTCACCAACACAGTGATTTCGGCACCCAAAAATATAAAGCCTCTCACTGTTTCCATTGTTTCCCCATCTATTTGCCATGATGTGATGGGACCAGATGCCATGATCTTAGTTTTCTCAATGTTGAGTTTTAAGCCAACTTTTTCACTCTCTTTCACTTTCATCAAGAGGCTCTTTAGTTCTTCTTCACTTTCTGCCATAAGGGTGGTGTCTTCAGAGTATCTGAGGTTATTGATATTTCTCCCAGAAAACTTGATTCCAGCTTTTGCTTCATCTAGCCTAGCATTTTGCATGATGTACTCTGTATATAAGTTAAAAAAGCAGGGTGACAATATACAGCTTTGACTTACTCCTTTTCCAATTGGGAACCAGTCCATTGTTCCTTGTCCAGTTCTAACCGGTGCTTCCTGACCTTCACATGGATTTCTCAAGAGGCAGGTCAGGTGGTCTGATATTTTCATCCCTTTCAGAATTTTCCACAATTTGTTGTGATCCACACAGTCAAAGGCTTTGGCATAGTCAATAAAGCAGAAATAGATGTTTTTCTGGAACACTCTTACTTTTTCGATGATCCAACAGATGTTGACAATTTGATCTCTGACTCACTGCCTTTTCTAAATCCAGCTTGAGCATCTGAAAGTTCACGGTTCATGATCTATTGAAACCTGGTTTGGAGAGTTTTGAGCATTACTTTGCTAGCATGTGAGATGAGTGTAATTATGTGGTAGTTTGAACATTCTTTGGTATTGCCTTTCTTTGGGATTGAAATGAAATTTTCCAGTCCTGTGGCCACTTCTGAGTTTTCCAAATTTGCTGGCATATTAAATGCAGCACGTTTAGGATTCATCTTTAAGGATTTGAAATAGCTCAATTGGAATTCCATCACCTCCACTAGCTTTGTTCATAGTGATCCTTCCTAAGGCCTACTTGACTTCGGACTCTAGGATTTCTGGCTCTAGTTGAGTGATCCTACCGTCGTGATTATCTGAGTCATGAAGATCTTTTTTGGTATAGTTCTTCAGTGTATTCTTCCCACCTCTTCTTAATATCTCTTGCTTCTGTTAGGTCTATACAATTTCTGTTCTTTATTGTGCCCAACTTTGCATGAAATGTTCCCTTGATATCTCTAATTTTCTTTAAGAGATAAATAGGACTAGCTAATAGTTATTTTGGAGGACAGAAGTATCTAAAACTAAAAGTGAACTCTTGCTATGGAAGAAGGAAAAAAGAGATACTGGAGAGACCTAATAGTATTTGATATGACCCAAGCCTCGTTTGAAAAGTATCCAAATATTTCTCAAGCTTCTGACTCATGGAACATAAAAATCAGAGAAATATGTAAACTATTTCCATCTCCTGCCCTTCTTCCCATCTCCTCTGAGGGACTAAGAATGAGCAAAGCTGCCTCCTTTAATAGATACAAAAGAAAATTCAGGAAGAAATTAACCTTAAATTAGCATCTGAAGTATTATGGAACTACATATGTCAAGTAGCTGACTTAATAAGTACTCAACAAGTACTCAATAAGGAGTACTCATTATAAATTATTATACTGATTAGGGCATTATATAAAGGGACAGAATATTTTTTTGGAATCTTTATAATGAAATCACATTACACTCCTTACCATACTGCTATTATTATTTTACATTGAACTTTAAAAGGGAAAAAAATGGATGAATATATAACTGAACTTGAAATTCATAAAATTCCCTTATAGGCACATCTACACATCGTCTATAGAACATCAGAACACAATATTATTTTCCGTTAATTGTATTTAGGTATTGCTAAAATCCACGCAAGTGTTAATGACAACATGATGTGGTGAAAATAACCCTAGATTATGAATCATAAATTAATAACTAAAAGAAAATTATCATGTCACTTTTAGTCACTAAGTCTCTGACCTTGGGTAATTAATTTTTAAATATTATAGTAAAAGTAGTATGTGATAAGAAAATTTACAGAAAGGTATATTTTTTTTAAACTTAACAATCCAGGGACTTCCCTGGCAGTCCAGTAGTTAAGAGTTTGCCTTCCAGTTCAGGGGGTTCAGGTTCAACCTCTGGATGGTGAGCTAAGATGACACATTCCTCAGAGACAAAAAGCCAAAATATATTTTTTAAAGAAATAGAAGCAATATTGTAACAAATTCAATAAAAACGTTAAAAAAATGGTCCACGTCAAAAAAAAATCAATAAAGAAATAAAGTTAACAATCTTTCCTCACCTACTCCATTCTCACCCCTCAGAGGCAGATTATATTAATATCTTCATGCATATCTCCTCATGCTTTTCTCCACAGTTACACAAACATATACAAATATATAAACAAAATTGGCATAAATTGTATTATTTCTACTGAAAATAAAAGAAAGTATTTATTCTATTTGCTTTTCTCAGAAACACACTTCAGTTAATCTTCCAGAAAAGCAGTAGATTTTCATTATTCATGGTAGTTACTTTCTATAAAATTACTCTGAATATTGCTTTAGATAATACTGAAATCTTTGTCCTAGGTGAAATACAGGTTAGGTTACTGAAAGCTTCTAACTTCAAAATTTTCATCAACCAATCAAATACAATTTTGCTTCATGTGTGTTTCTATTCAAAACACCTTATTTAATTGGGCTTCCCTTGTGGCTCAAATGGTAAAGAATTTGCCTGCAATACAGGAGACCTGAGTTCAACCACTGGGTTGGGAAGATCCTCTGGAGAAGGGCATGACAATCCACTCCAGTATTCTTGCCTGGAGAATCTCATTGACAGAGGAGTCTGGTGGGCTACAGTCCATGAGTTGGACATGATTGAGCAACTGACATTTTCACACTTTCAGTTAATATATATATATTAGTGATTCACTAGCAGTGAACTCACCATACAGTGAGCACTGCATTGTACAGCTCAGGCAACTGCACAGTAGTTCACACCTGAAAGAAGCCTAGTTAAAAAAAAAAGAAGAAGCCTAGTAGTTAACCATGGTACTTTCTCCATAAGGCAGGTGCCAACTTTCTTGCATGTGCAAAAACTACAGAGCACTTCTGCTCTACACTTGGGGGGCATTTAAAGATCAAAACCAATATATGGCACTAATACATGGCTGTCAAAAAAAAAAAAAAAGCATGGCTATTTAGACTACAAAAAGGACACTTTGTTTGTAGTCATTGTTCAGTCGCTAAGTCTGACTCTTTGCGACCCCATGGTCTGTAGCCTAGCGTTTACAGTATGAGCTTGAACAAGAAGGCAGAACTATCCTCTTATTCAGTCTCAGCTAGTAACATGTGTAATTCAAAATTTTTACCACTTCTCACATGCACGTGTCCACAAAAAACTGTGAAAGTGCCATAAGTATTGATTTGGGTGTTACAAACACATTTTAGCAAGTAGGACAATTCACACATACTGAGTTGGTTACATATAGTCAATCCTTTTTATTCGTAGATCCTATATTATATATACACACAGGTAGAACTAACTAACTCACGTTATAACAGGAGTATAATATTCCATAGTACAAGTACACCATATTCAAGTGTAGTTGATACGGTTTGCACTATGTTGATAATCCCTTTTGAACTTTCAGAATCCACAGACATTTAAAGAATGTCTGCCTTTCGAATATCCACAGGCATGTACGTTCCTACCCCAGGCCTCTGAGATTCTTGCATGTAACTATGTAGATAATAGGAAGTAAAATTCAAGCTAACATGAAATTCATTCTTATTTCTTATATTAAATTGTATTTACTATTATTAAAGTGTATTTTGCGAAAGCTGAACAGGAGAATAATCAAATTAGCCAGTAGTATCCAACTTCCCATCTCTAGCCTCAATGCAGACAAAAAAAAAGGGGCTTCTTGACAAGCAAGAGAACCAGTTCTACTAGAATTTGGCCTGAAGCAGTGCTACAGGGAAGTTCTTCACAGACAGTAGTTCAGATATTTTGCTGAAATATTTTTACAAATAATAGAATGTTGTGAATAAGATGATGTTTCCTACAGTTCTCCTTTAAAGATAATGTACAAGGAATTTGCTATTTGACAATTTTCTTTGTTTTTTTTTTCTTATAATGAGAACTTTTAAGATTTACTCTCTTAGCAACTTTCAAATACAACATTGTTATCAATAATTTTAGTCACCATGCTACAATCTCGAGCATCTATTATTTTATAACTCTTAGTTTGTCCCTTTTGACAGCCTTCCCACATTTCACCCACTCCCCACCCTTTGCCTCTGGCAACCACTAATCTGGTCAGCTTTTTAGATTTTACATGTAAGTGAGATCATACAGTATTTGTCTTTCTCTGCCTTATGTTACTTAGTATAATGGCCTTCAAAGGGCTTCCCAGGTGGCCTAGTGGTAAAGAATCTGCTTCCCAATGCAGGAGACATAAGAGATGCAGATTCAATCCCTGGGTCAGGAAGATTCCCTGGAGGAGGACATGACAATTCATTCCAGTATTCTTACCAGGAAAATCCCTTGAACAGAGGAGCATGATGGGCTACAATCCATGGGATTGCAAAGAGTCGGACATGACTGAGCACATGAGCAGAAACAGACATAGAATGCCTTCAAGGTTTATCAAAGTTGTCACAAATGGCAAAATGTCCTTTTTACGGCTGAGTAATATTCCTTGTGTGTGTGTGTGTGTGTGTGTGTGTGTGTGTGTGTGTGCATACACACCATATTTTCTTTATTTATCTTTTGATGTACACTTAGGTTGTTTCCATGTCTTGACTACTGAAAACAATGCTGCACCTAACACTGGAGTAAGGTAATTTTTAGAGATAGTGATTTCATTTCCTTCAGACATATATCCAGAAGTAGAAGTGCTGGGTCATATGTTAGTTCCACCTTTAATTTTTTGAAGAAACTCCATAATGTTCTCCATAGTGCCTGCACCAATTTACATTCCTACCAACTGTGCACAAAGCATTCTCTTTTCTCCACATCCTCACTATTTGTCATCTCTTGACTCCTTAAAAATAACCATTCTAGCAGTTATGAAGCAATAACTCATCTTGGTTTGATCTGTGTTTCCAGGGTGATTAGTAATTACAGCACTTCTTCATATACGTGTTGGCAATTTGTATGTCTTCTTTGGGAAAATGTCTATTCAGTTCTTGTTTTTAACTGAATTGCTTTTTTTTTTTTGCCATTGAGCTGTATGAGTTCCTTATTTGAGGTATAATCCCTTTATGAGATTTATGATGTGCAAATATTTTCTTTCATTCCTAAAATGACAGGATATTGAGTGTAAGTTCCACCTCTTTCCCTTCCTCTGTAAGGAGAAGATGCTGGGTTATAAATGCTTTTCCCTATCCTGCACAGATGTGCTGGCTGCTCAGAGCCACCCAAGCTTCCCTTGTCTCCCAGTCTCCTGAAAGAGGCCTCTTCTCTTAATCCCACAGAATCACACTGCTTTCTGAACACTAATCACTGTCTTTTCCTACAGGAGTGCACTGAAATGCCAGGGAGCTGGGCGCAAGCTCCATCTCTCTTTCTTCTTCTTAAAGGTGAAGTCTCAGGACAGCACTCATTCTAAGTCCTGCAAAGCCGAGCCGTCTGCTGAGGTCCACCCCACTCCTCTCCTCTGGGGAAGTGAAATGGAATGCCGGGAGGCTGAGTCCAAGTTCACTTTCTCTCACCTTCCTAGTGGAGAGGTCTCAGAATTGCACACCTTCTCTCAGTCTTGCAGCACCTCGCTAGCCGCAGAGAACACCCATTACTTTTCACCAAGGGAGCACAAGAGACTGCTTCCAAATCAGGAACAGAGTGCATCAAGGCTTCATATTGTCAGCCTTATACAACTTATTTATAATGAAGAAGGAATTCATAGTGCCTCATCTCCATTTCAGGCCTGTTCATGCTGATCATGCTCGGGCACCTCTTTGAACTCTGTGCTTAGTGCCTGTGGAAATTACAATGGAGGGATTAGACCCCCCTCTGGACAGGAGAATCTGGAAGGTTAGATCCAGGATACTCAACACCTAAGTGATAACATGCACTAATCACCCCTGGCTCCTGACAGGTCATAAACGCCTGGCTCCTGACAGGTCATAAACCCTGGCTCCTGACAGGTCATAAACTTTCTGATAGTAACCTTGGGCTTATCGACTATTAACCATTTGGAGTGCAATCTCGGGCTTATTGATTATCGACTGTTCTAACACATGATACTTGAATGATGGCATTATTGTGATTGTATTTACTTTTCCTTTGTTGATGTAAGTTCCGAGTGATTTGGGGTGGTGGGTTTAGACACGTACACATGGGTATAAAAGATCCTCACAAATGCTGGTCGGGGTCCTTGGCTAAGAGGAGACTCTGCCTTGGGGCCGCCGGTGTAATAAACTGCACTTCACTGTCTGCATTGTCCTTCTGAGTGAGTTTGCTTCCCAGAGCACGTGGCTACAATAATAAGTTGTATATTTACCTGCTTATTTAACTTATATGCAGAGTACATCATGAGAAACGCTAGGCTGGATGAAGCACAAGCTAGAATCAAGATTTCTGAGAGGAATATCAATAACCTCAGATATGCAGATGATACCACCCTTATGGCTAAAAGTGAAGAAGGACTAAAGAGCCTCTTGATGAAAGTGAAAGAGGAGAATGGAAAAGGTGGCTTAAAGCTCAACATTCAGAAAATTAAGATCATGGCATCTGGTCCCATCATTTCATGGCAAATAGATTGGGAAACAGTGAAAACTTCATTTTGGGGAGCTCCAAAATCACTGCAGATGGTGACCGCAGTCATGAAATTAAAAGACACTTTCTCTTTGGAAGAAAAGTTATGACCAACCTAGACAGCATATTAAAAAGCAGAGACATTACTTTGCCAACAAATGTCCATCTAGTCAGAGCTGTGGTTTTTCCAGTAGTTATGTATGAATGTGACAGTTGGACTATTAAAGAAAGCTGAGCACCAAAGAATTGATGCCTTTGAACTGTGGTGATGGAGAAGACTCTTGAGAGTCCCTTGGACTGCAAGGAGATCCAATCAGTCCATCCTAAAGGAAATTAGTCCTGAATATTCATTGGAAGAACTGATGCTGAAGCTGAAACTCCAATACTTTGGCCACCTGATGCGAAGAACTGACACAGTGGAAAAGACCCTGATGCTGGGAAAGATTGAAGGCAGGAGGAGGAGAAGGGGCCAACAGAGAATGAGGTAGTTGGATGGCATCACCGATGCAATGGACAGGAGTTTGAGTAAATTCCTGGAGTTGGTGATGGACAGGGAGGACTGGTGTGCTGCAGTCCATGGGGTTGCAAAGAGTAGGATATGACTGAGAGACTGAACTGAACTGAAGGGAGCAGGCTGGTATGACAGGAGACTGGGCCCCAGGTCCACTACTCTCCTTGTCTCCTGAAAGGGAAATCTCAGAATTGTGGACATTCTCTCCATTCATCAGAGCCCTGCAGGCTAAGGGGAACTGCCTAGTCCTTTTCTTTGTTCTTAGCTGCCTTAGGGCATGCTACCTGCCGGTTGCAGATTTCTTGGGCATAACCCCAAAGACAGGGATGTCAAATGCATACCTAACTTACTCTTTCTCCTCAAGGGAGAAATCCTGGGCCAAGTGGATATCTCTTGGCACCAAACTGTGCCTACTTGGGGTAGGGTCTGACACTGGTAAAGTGAAACTGCTCTTCTTACCTGTTTCAAAGTGGTTTTTCTCGTTGTTGTGTTTTTCCTGTCTGGAATGTTGAACATTTTTAAGTGGTCTCTGGAGTTTTCTGAAAGGTATTTTGGACTAAACAGCATTGTTTTATGTGTGTTTATGAGGAGGAACAATGCCTGGGACATCTTATTCTGCCATCTTGATGATATCACTGTTCAGTATCTTTAAATATACAGCTGATAAAATGGCGATATTGCAGTTTGGTTTGGTTCCAGATCACCGCGATAAAGCAAGTGCCACAATAAAAGTGAGCCACAGGAATACTTTGATTTCCCAGTACATATAAATGTTATTTTTGTACTATACTGTAGTGTAGTCTATTAAATGTGTAATAGTATTATGTCTCAAAAAACAATGTATATACTTAAAAATACTTTATGGCTAAAAAATGCTCAGCATTATCTGAGCCTTTAGTGAGTCCTAATCTTTTTGCTGATGGAAGGTCTTGCCTTGATGTTGATGGCTGTTGACTGATCAGGGCTGTGGTTGCTGAAGGTCTGAGTGGCTGTGGTTAACTTCTTAAAATAAGAAAATAAAGTTCTCCACATCAGTCAACTCCCATTCACACACAAGAAAGAAATCTCTCTGTGGTATGAAATGCTGTTTGATAGCCTTGTACCATTTGAGAACATTCAGCACATTAGAGCATCTAGCATTTTAGAACTTCTTTCAAAATTGGAGTCATTGCACTCAAATCCTGCCACTGTTTAAATCCTTCACTGTTGTTTGAACAGTCTCCACAGCATCTTCACCAGAAGTAGATTCCATTTCAAGTAATCACCTTCTATCTCATCCACAAGCAGCAAATCCTTATTCATTAAATTTTATCATGTTGTTGTTGTTCAGTCACTCAGTTGTGTCCAACTCTTTGCAGTCTCATGGACTACAGCATGCCAGGCTTCTTTGTCCTTCATCATTTCCCAGAGCTTGCTCAAACTCATGTTCACTGAGTCGGTGATGCCATCTAACCATCTTGTCTTCTGTCAGTTATCATGAGACTGCAGCAATTCTGTCACAACTTCAGGTTCCATTTCTAATTCTAGATCTCTTACTATTTCCATCATAATTACAGTTATCTTCTCTATTGAATTTCTGAACTCTTCAGTCATCCATGATGGTGGGAATCAACTTCTTCCAAACTTCTGTTAATGTTGACATTTTGACCTCTTCCATGAATCATAAATGTACTTAATGGCGTCTAGATTGGTGGATAATTTTCAGAAGATGTTTGATTTAGTTTGCCTGGATCAATGAGAGGAATCACTACCTATGGCAGCCACAGGCTTACAAAATTTATTTCTTAAATAATGACTTGAAAGTTGACATGACTCCTTGATCTATGGGCTGCAGAATGGATGAAAACAACATGAATCTCCTTGCATATCTTCATCAGAGCTCTTGGGTCACTGGGCACATTGTTAATGAGCAGTAATATTTTGAAAGGAATCTTTCTTCCTGAGTAGTAGTTCTCATCAGTGGGCTCAAAATACTTAGTAAACCATGTTGTGAGCAGATATGCCATCATTCAAGCTTTGCTTTTCCATTTATAAAGCACAGGTAGAGTTAATTTAGCATAATTCCTAAAGGCCCTAGGATTTCCAGAATGGTGCACAGCATATATCAAGAGGCAGCCTGTCCTTTGAACCATTGAAACCAGGCTTTGACTTCTCTCTAGCTATGAAAATCCTCAGGGGCATATCCTTCCAATATAAGACTGTTTCATCCACACTGAAAAGCTTTTGTTTAGTATAACCACTTTCAATAATAAGCTTAACTAGATCTTCTGGATAACTTGCTGCAGTTTCTACATCATCATCCACTGCTTCACACTGTACTTTGATGTTATGGAGATGCTATTTTTCTTCAAAGCTCATGAACAAACCTCTGCTAGCTTCACACTTTTGCTGAAGCTTCCTCATCTCTCTCAGCCTACCCAGATTTGAGGAAAGTGAAGGTCTTATTCTGGATTAGGTTCTATCTTAAGGGAATGTTGTAGCTCATTTGATCTTCTATCCAAACCACTAAAACTTTCTCCAAACCAGAAACAAGGCTGTTTTGCTTTCTTATCATTCATGTGTCCACAGGTGTAGCACTTTAAATTTCCTTCAAGAACTTTTCATTTGCATTCACAACTTGACCAACTGTCTGGTGCAAAAGGCCTGGTTTTTAGCCTATCCTAGCTTTCAGCACGCCTTTCTCACTAAGCTTGATCATTTCTGTTCTGATTTCAAGTGAGAGAATTGCAGCTCTTCCTCTCACTTGAACTCTTAGAGGCCATTGTAGGATTATTGATTGGCCTAATTTTAATATTGCTGTGCCTCAGGGAATAGAGAAGCCCAATTTTAAAATTGCTCTGCCTTCCCAACAGGGAAGCCAAGAGAGGGAGAAAGATGGGAATGGCTGATCAACAGAACAGTCAGAACACACAAACTATCTTATTGTTTGCCATGTTCTTAACACATGGGTCATGGTGCTCCAGAATAATTACAATAATAACATCAAAGATCACTGATCACATATCAACATGACAAATATAATGATGAGAAAGTTTTAAATATTTTGAGAATTATTAAAATGTGACACAAAGACCCCAAATTAGCAAATGCTGTTGGAAAAATGCCGCTGATAAGCTTGCTTACTATAGGGTTGCAGCAAACCTTCAATTTATAAAAAAAGAAAAAACACAATATCTGCAAAGCACAATAAAACAAGGAATGCCTATATTAAAAACTGACGCACACAGAAAGCATATTTTTGGAAGAACACTAACAAACCAAATATACAAATTAAACAAATTAGAACAACTGCCTGGGGGAAGAGAGATAAAAAGAACATGTAAAATAATACATGATAATGATCCTACCAACAACAATTTCTCATCCAAACTTAAGGTAGTTGGGTACTGAAGAAAACTGAACAGCCTATAAGAAGCTAGTAGTGATTTCCTCAGAAGAAATAAAGGTTTAAAAAGGATAAACATTTGGGGATATAGGTAAACCTGTGTGTAATATAGAGAGAATTTCACAGGGCACTCTGAGAAAGCATGGGGGGAAACAGAGAGAAAGTTAAAGAGAAAGGCTTTTCCAGGCATTTGAGTAATATAGGTAGGAATCAGCTAGATGCTTGTAAGAATTTACATTTTAAAGATGACCAAGTACAGAAAGAAGTTAAGAATGATGAAATTGGTCTTAACAGTATCCTGCAGATAGGAAGCAAAGCATATTTAGAGAATTCAGCTATAGGCTGGAATAAAAAAGACAATTGGTTCTAATGTAGGGTCAGATTTTTTTTTTCCTCTGACTAGGGGGAGAAGTGCAGCAAGAATTAGCTAGGGAACAAGGTCTAACAATATGTTATGGGAGATGGTTGTAGCATCCCCTTCAGAAAGTATAATATTGCAACAGTAGGACATAGTCCTCGTGTTGGCATCCCTTATCAAGTTGGAGCCCTAAGACAAGAGCATGATCAACATAGCAATTCAAAAATACAAGCCCCACAGAAAAAAGCACCAGGTGTGCTGTGCTCATCAATCTGTCCACTGAACAGAAGACCTCAATTAGTCCAATAATCACCTACAGAATGAATCATTTAGATAATAACAAAAAAAAAAAAAAAACCTAGAAACAGAAAGCCAAAACAAGGAGATTAATCAAATACATTATGGTATATCTTTACAATGAAATTTGAAATAAATGAAAATTATAATTTGAAAGGATACTATTAATATGGAAAATATGTATATGCACTATATAATCAAATACTGAGAGACTAGGAATAATATTGGAGAAGTCAATGGCACCCCACTCCAGTACTCTTGCCTGGAAAATCCCATGGACAGAAGAGCCTGGTAGGCTGCAGTCCTTGGGGTCACCAGGAATGAGACATGGACTGAGTGACTTCACTTTCACTTTTCACTTTCATGCATTGGAGAAGGAAATGGCAGCCCACTCCATTGTTCTTGCCTGGAGAATCCCAGGGACGGGCGCGCCTGGTGGGCTGCCATCTATGGGATTTCACAGAGTCGGACACAACTGAAGCGACTTAGCAGCAGCAGCAGAAATAATATTACTCTATGATTTTTATTTTGGTAAATCATATGCATAGAAAAGAAAAATTATGACCAACCTAGACAACATATTAAAGAGCAGAGACATTACTTTGCCAACATAGGTCGTCTTGTCAAAGCTATGGTTTTTCCAGTAGTCATGTATAGATATGAGAGTTGGACTATAAAGAAAGCTGAGTGCTGAAGAATTGATACTTTTGAACTGTGGTGTTGGATAAGACTCTTGAGAGTCCCTTGGACTGCAAGGAAACCCAACCAGTCAATCCTAAAGAATATTCATTGGAAGAACTGATGTTGAAGCTGAAACTCCAATACTTCGGCCTCCTGATGTGAAGAACTGACTCACTGGAAAAGACCCTGATGCTAGGAAAGATTGAAGATAGGAGGAGAAGGGGAGGACAGAGGATGAGATGGTTGGATGACATCACCAATTCAATGGACTTGAGTTTGGGTAAACTCCCGGAGTTGGTAATGGACAGGGAGACCTGGCATGCTGCAGTTCATGGGGATGCAAAAAGTCGGATACGACTGAGTGACTGAACTGAACTGATGCATAGAAAAAAGTTGAGAAGAATGTACATTAAATTATCAACTATAAATATTTCTGAATAAATGATACTTTCACAAATATAAATTTCTGAATATTTCAAAAGTTAATATGGATTTTGTACAAAATGTACATGGACTTTGAGAACTGATACCTGCAATTTGAATGAATTAGATTTTTTAAAAAATAATCTATACAAAGGATTTATATTTAGCTTTAATTATAACAGTTAAGTAGGTATAAAATAGTTCAATAGTCTTCTAATTTGCATTTCTTTACCATATGTTTATATGGCTAGCAGCTGCAAGCTCCTTGAGGGCAGTGATAATATTTTTATAAGTATCCTGAGAACCTAGGAGTTCAATAAATATATTTTGAACTAAGTAGCTATTTTTAAATATCCTTTAATTATTTGCTATGTAGTTGAAATTTTTCTTAAAATGCTAAATGAAGCTTTTATATAGGACTGATTTAAAATGCTTTCAGTTTTTCTGAAACTGCTTCTGCATTTGTTCTTTTAATTTAGTTGCATTCTTTCCTTTGTACAGCAGAGAAAAATCTGTGGCTCTTTTCCATTTTGATACTCCCTATCACCTCTGCTTACAAAGAGACCAACACAAACTTATAGTCAATAGTTAATTTTTTCCTTATTTTCTGTAATATGAATTTTTCTATTTAAATTTCTAACATATTTCAAATTTATTCATTTTATTTTATTTCCACAAAAAGTGAACCTTGTTTTCCTTTTTATCATTTTACTCTGAGTTTTCATACATGGAAGTTAATAACTCTCAATTCTCTTTTTCAGAAAAATCTTCGCTATTCTGACCCAGGAAAGCTATCAGATACATTCCTAGAAAAAATTTTTGTTCAGCTTATTAGAATATCATGTTGATGCTTTCGCTGAGACTATATCGAAGCTTTAATGGAAGTTGGGAACTAGTGACATTTTGGAATATTATTGCCTTCATATTCAGAAATACCATTTGCTTTGCCTTTTATTTCAGTGTTCTCCCAATAAATGTTGGTATTATAAGCATGCTTTTCAGCTCTTGAATTTATTCTATTTAATGTTTGCTTTGCTGTGAATTGGATTCTTTTATTTTTACTGTTCCCACATATTTCTATTGAATACTTATGATTTCCTTTTTTCTTATTTTCTTTTAGCATGTTGCTTTATTCTTTTCCTAAACACTTTAGGTAGAGATTTACTTCATTGTTTTCCCTTTATTCCATACAAACAGAGGTGTTTTGAGTGATAAATTTTCTCCTAAGTGCTCTTTTGGCAACATTCCATACTTTCTTACACATTGTATTTGTATTTTCATTGCATTTTCTTGCTACTACATTCTGGATACTTTCCCTGACCGAGACACTTTTAAAAACACTTTTAAAAGTTTTTATGCATATGGCACATTTTAATTCCATCTCATTATTTGGTGCTATTTTTAATGTATTGTAGCCAAAAGTGTAATCTGAAAGAGATCAGCTTTTAAAAATCATTTGGGTACACCTTTTTTTTTTTTTTTCATTCCAGCAAGCGATCCTTTTGAAAAGATCATCCTAACTTGAAAAGGAAGATCACTTTCTAATTTTACTCTACTTATCATGCAATTCAGGTAGAATTTTTTAAAGTATTTGCTTTCCCTGTTATCAGTCTACTTATTGTTGTTGTTTAGTTTCTAAGACTTTTCCAACTCTTTACAACCCCATGGACTGAAGGACTCCAGGCTCCTCTGTCCTCCACTATCTCCTGGAATTTGCTTAAATCCATGTTAACTGAGTTGGTGATGCCATCCATCCATGTTATCCTGGGTCATCCCCTTCTCCTCCTCCCTTTAATCTTTCCTAGAATCAGGGTCTTTTCCAGTGAGTCAGCTCTTCACGTCAGGAGCCCGAAGTATTGGAGCTTCAGCTTCAGCATCAGCCCTTTCAAAGAATAGTAAGAGTTGATTTCCTTTAGGGTTGACTTCTTTAATCTCCTTGCTGTCCAACGAACTCTCAAGAGTTTTCTCCAGTATCACAGTTTGAAGGCATCAGTTCTTAAGTGTTCAGCCTTCTTTATGGTACAACTCTCACATCTGTGCATAACTAACAGGAAAACCCTAGCTTTGACTATACAAATCTTTGTCAGCAAGAGTGATGCCTCTGCTTTGTAAAAAGCTGTCTTGATTTATTGTAGATTTCCATCTAAGGGCCAAGAGTCTTTTAATTTCATGGCTCCAGTCACCATCTGCAGTGATTTTGGAGCCCAAGAAAATAAAATCTGCCACTGTTTCCACTTTTTCCCCTTCTATTTGGCAAGAGGTGATGGGACTGGATGACATGATCTTAGTTTTGAATGTTGACTTTCAAGCCAGTTTCTCACTATCCTCTTTCACCCTCAACAAAGACTCTTTAGATCCTCTCCAGTTTTGGTCATTATAGTGGTATCATCTGAATATCTGAGTTCATTGATATTTCTCCCACCAATCATGATTCCAGAATGTCATTCATCCAACCCTGCATTTTATATGACGTCATTTCATTTCAGTTCAGTTCATTTCAGTCGCTCAGTCGTGTCCGACTCTTTGCGATCAAATGACCTGCAGTACACCAGTCCTCCCTGTCCATCACCAACTCCTGGAGTCTACCCAAACCCATATCCACCGAGTGGTGATGCCATCCAACCATCTTATCCTCTGTTGTTCCCTTCCCCTCCTGCCCCCAATCCTTCGCAGCATCAGGGTCTTTTCCAATGAGTCAACTCTTTGCATGAGGTGGCCAAAGTTTTGGAGTTTCAGCTTAACATCAGTCCTTCCAATGAACACCCAGGACTGATCTCCTTTAGGATGGACTTTTGGATCTCCTTGCAGTCCAAGGGACTCTCAAGAGTCTTCTCCAACACCACAGTTCAAAAGCGTCAATTCTTCAGCATTAAGCCTTTTTCACTGTCCAACTCTCATATCCATACATGAATACTGGAAAAACCAGAGCCTTGACTAGACGGACATTTGTTGGCAAAGTAATGTCTCTGCTTTTCAATATGCTATCCAGGTTGGCCATAACTTTCATTCCCAGTAGTAAGCATCTTTTGATTTCATGGCTGCAATCACCATCTATAGTGATTTTGGAGTCCAAAAAATAAAGTCGGACACTGTTTCCACTGTTTCCCCATCTATTTCCCATGAAGTGATGGGACTAGACACCATGATCTTAGTTTTCTGAATGTTGAGCTTTAAAGCCAACTTTTTCACTCTCCTCTTTCACTTTCAGCAAGAGGCTTTTTAGTTCCTCTTCACTTTCTGCCATAAAGGTGGTGTCGTCTGCATATCTGAGGTTATTGATATTTCTTCTGGCTATCTTGATTCCAGCTTGTGCTTCCTCCGGCCCAGCGTTTCTCATGATGTACTCTGCATATAAGTTCAATAAGCAGGGTGACAATATACAGCCTTGACGTACACCTTTCCCAGTTTTGAATCAGTCAGTAGTTCGATGTCTCGTTTTACCTGTTGCTTCTTGACCCACATACAGGTTTTTCAAATGGTCTGGTGTTTCCATCTCTTTAAGAATTTTCCACAGTTTGTTGTGATTCACACAGTCAGAGGTATTAGCATAGTCAATGAAGCAGAAGTAGATGTTTTTCTAGAATTCCCTTGCTTTCTCTGTGATCAAACAGAGGCTGGAAATTTGATCTCTTGTTCCTCTGCCTTTTCTATATCCAGCTTGCACATCTGAAAGAACTTGATTCACATACTGTTGAAGGCTAGCTTAAAGGATTTTAAGTTTTACTTTTCTAGCTTGTGAAATGAGCACAATTGTACAGTAGTTTGAACATTGTTTGGCATTGCCTTTCTTTAGTATTGGAATTAAAACTGATCTTTTCCAGTCGGGTGGCCACTTCTGAGTTTTCCAAATTTGGTGACATATTGAGTGCAGCACTTTCACAGCATCATCTTTAGGATTTGAAATAGCTCAACTGGAATTCCATCACCTCCATTAACTTTGTTCATAGTGATGCTTCCTAAGGTCCACTTGACTTCACATTACAGGATGTCTGGCTTTAGATGAGTGATCACACCATCGTGGTTATTGAATCATTAAGACCTTTTTTGTATAGCTCTTCTCTGGATTCATGCGACCTCTTTATAATCATTTCTGTTCCTGTTAGGTCCTTACTTTTTAAGTCGATTTTTGGGCCCATCCTTGCAGGAAATTTTTCCTTGGTAACTCCAATTTTCTTGAAGAGATCTCTAGTCTTTATCATTCTGTTGTTTTCCTCTATTTCTTTCATTGTTCCTTTAAGAAGGCCTTGCTATTCACTGGAACTCTGAGTTTAGATAGGTATATCTTTCCCTTTCTCTCTTATCTTTCACTTCTTTCCTCAGAGATTTCTAAAACCTCTTCAGACAACCATTTTGCCTTTTTGCATTTATCTTTCTTTGAAATGATTTTGGTTACCACCTCCTGTACAGTGTTATGAACCTCCGTCTATAGTTACAGTCACTCTGCCTACCACACCTAATTCTTTAAATCTACTTGTCACTCCACTGTAAGGGATTTGATTTAAGTCATACATGAGTGACCCAGTGGTTTTCCCTTCTTTCCTCAATTTAAGCCTGAATTTTGCAATAAGGAACACATGATCTGAGCCACAGTCAGCTCCAAGTCTTCTTTTTGCTGACTGAATAGAGCTTCTCCATCCTTAGCTGCAAAGAATATAATCAATCTGATTTCAGTATTGACCATCTAGTGAAGGTAACATGTAGAATCATCTCTTGAGTTGTTGTTAAAGTGTGTTTGCTATGACCAGTGCATTCTCTTGACAAAACTCTGTTAGCCTTTGCTTCATTTTGTCTTCCAGGTCCAAACTTGCATATTACTCCAGGTACCTCTTTACCTCCTGCTTTTGCATTCCAACCCCCTATGATGAAAAGGACATATTTTGGGGGGTATTAGCTTTAGAAGGTCTTGTAAGTATTCACAGAACTGGTCAACTTCAGGTTCTTTGGCATCAATGGTCGGGGCATAGACATGTTGAATGGTTACTGCAATGTTGAATGGTTTGCCTTGCAAATGAACAAAGATCATTCTGTCATTTTTGAGGTTGCACCCAAGTACTGCATTTTGGACTCTTTGGTTGACTATGAATGCTACTCCATTTTTTCTAAGGCATTCTTGCCCATGGTAGTAGATATAATGTACATCTGAATTAAATTTGCCCATTCCCATCTATTTTAGTTCACTGATTCCTAAAATGTCAACATTTACTCTTACCATCTTCTGCTTGACAATGTTCAATTTACCTTGATTCATGGACCTGACATTCCAGGTTCATATGCAATACTGTTCTTTACAGCATCGCACTTTACTTTTACCACCAGACTCATCCACAGCCGATCACCATTTCTGCTTTGGCCCAGCCATTTCATTCTTTCTGGAGCTGTTACTAATTGCCCCTGCTCCCCAGTAGCATGCTGAACACCTTCAGACCTGGGAGGTTCATCTTCTGGTGTCATATCTTTTTGCCTTTTCATATTGTTCATGGGGTTTTCCAAGCAAGAATACTCGAATGGGTTGCCATTTCTTCCTCCAGTGGACCACGTTTTGTCAGAACTCTTCACTATTACCCTTCCATCTTGGGTTGCCCTGCACAGCATGGCTTGCAGCTTCACTGAGTTGTGCAAGCCCCTTCACCATGACAAGGCTGTGATCCATGACAGGGATCTGTCTAATTAAGAAAATCTTATTATGGCAGTCTCACTTATTTTTCTAGCTTTGGATTCATGATTAACTAAACTTGCCAGTGGCCTATGAACAAAGTAATCATACTATTTACCATCTAAACAGGGAGAATTTTAATAGTGAGAAAGTGAAAAGTGAAAGTCACTCAATTGTGTCTGACTCTTTGCAATTCCATGGACTATATGTTCCATGAAATTCTCTAGACCAGAATACTGGAGTGGGTAGCCTTTCCCTTCTCCAGAGGATCCTCCCAACCCAGGGGCTGAATCCAAGTCTCCCACATTACAGGCAAATTCTTTACCAGCTGAGCTACAAGGGAAGCCCAAGAATACTGGAGTGAGTGACCTATCCTTTCTCCAGCAGATCTTCCCAATGCAGCAATTGAATCCAGGTCCCCTGCATTGGAGGTGGATTCTTTACCAACTGAATTATTAGGGTAGCCCTAATAGTGAGAAAGAATGCTGCTAATAATTATTCTGGATCAACAGGCTTGAACAAAGACTATTTGCGCAAATCCAAGATAAATTTACCCTACCAGAAGATAAAGTGGCAAGGGTTCTATCCACTAGGGGTGGTCTACATCTATTCATGAAATATCATCAATTGAATTAGCTTGAATATGTATCCATGACTTGAAACTTGAAAGAATCTATCAATATTCTGTCATTCTAAGACCTACCATATAAGAGAGGCCCAGTGGATGTCAACTGTATGCCTTCATATGTGTTAGATAGATATCAGTGGTGGTAACAGTGTTTGCTCCTGGATGGAGGGGCTATGAGTGATTTTTATTTCCTTCTTTTGGTTTCTTGTATTTTCTAAATTAAATACAACTAATTTTGAAGACAGAAAAAAATAAAGTTACCAAAATAAGCAGGTGATTTGGTAAATATGGATATTTAGGGCAATTCTAATTCTCAATTTTAATAAAGAGAAAGTAAAAAATGAAAAAGTAAAATAATGGAGCAATATTCATTTTAAACGCAGTTATCAGTAGGCAGACCACTAGACTGTCACATCACATACTAGACGTGCAACCGTCAGATCAGCATTCACTTTGCTTCTGCTTCAGTAAAGTGAAGGTAACAGTAGTGCCTGCCCCGTAAGCTTCTTCTGAGTACTACATGAGACACTGCTGAGTCAAGCACCTAGACCAGTGTCAGTAGACCTAGCATAAGGACACAGAGCACTAACTCAGCTGAGGGCAAGCAAGAGAGCAGCAGATGAAACAATAGCACCAAGAAAAACATTAAGAGGCAACATAAACACAGCAAAGGCATCTTCAAACTGTGCCTTTAGCCTTCCTGCACTCTATTAAACCTTGGTCCTCAGCAGGATTCTGACTATTCTGTCAACCCATTGGACATGTTTACGTTCAGGGAGAGGCCTTCCTTCCTGAAGTGCCCCACCTCTCTATCCCCAACTTCTGGGACCCCAGAGATCCTGCAGTCTGCTCTACTCCAAGTTGCCAGCCAGAAGTTTTGTCCTCTACCCCGAGATTTATTGTCCACCACAGAAAGGAAAGCAAAATTCTTTCAGAGCAAAATCTCTGATTGCAGAGTTGTAACATTTTATCCAAACAATATACAAAAGGTTGCTTCATGTGGCATGCATTATTTTCTTTTTTAGCAACAAATGGAGCAATGTATAAGAAAATATGCTATAAAATAATTCAAAAGGGAAAAAAATATCTGGTGCACATGAATGTACAGAGTCTGGGAGCAAGGGATACAATGATGAAGAGGAAAAATCCATGGATAATTAATGTCAATTTGTAGTTTTCTACTTATATTATTTTGCAAGTATTATGCTGTTAGTGCTACACCTTAGATATTACCCATTAAAGCATGCTAAAAATATCATGATTTTCCTTAAATTCTCTAGACCAAACTCCACAAAGATTCAGCCCCTATTTTTCCCATCTTAATATTTTTAGTACATGGCACAACGCCTGGCACATAGTAAGTATGTCACATAGTAAGTAAGTCACATAGTAATATGTGACTTGTTTAATAAAAATAGGAGAGAATAAACACACAGTACAGACCAAATTTACATGACATTATGAAATCTGTAAAGGAATCAAAAGTCCTTAGTATGCTTTGGGAAAGAGGACCTATTTCTGGGTCAACAGTAAAAGCTGGCTGGAAAGGTAAGTGTTTAGTAAATCAAATTTATTGTTTTCAGAGTCTATAAACCAGCAGTCCCCAACCTGTTTTGGCACCACGGACTGATTTGGTGGAAGACAATTTTTTCATAGAGCAGGGGTGTGGGGGATGGTTTCAGAATAATTCCAGCACATTACTCTTCTTGTGTACTTTATTTCTAATCTAATGCTCCCACTGATCTGACAGGAGGTACCCAGAGGTTGGGGACCCCTGCTCTAAACTCCTCCCTCTTAAATATAAAATTTGACTCTCAGGTTCCTAACATGGGCCTTTCTTTTCCTTACCTGTTTTATAAGAATTCCACACTAGAGGTTAAAGGCAATGCATTAAAAACAACAAATAAACCCACATACAAGAAACAACACTGCCATCTGAACTTTCTTTTTTAGGATATGGCTGTGGGCTCAAATTCCTTCTGCTAGATTTTAAACCCACACACATCAGCTCCCTTATTATCAGACTAATTTGGGTCAGCATCTACCATTTAACCAAAACTACAAAGAACCCACATTGTACCAAGAACTGTGCAAGCCATCTGGATTAAACAACAATTAAGTTACGGTCTTATATTTCTTACTTGCCTTTGCATTGTTGCTGAGCCACAAGGCAAGCCCATAATAGAGCATAAGATGACTCCAAAAGTTCCCCACCTCCAGCTGTGTACACCCTATTCAATTCCTTCCCTTTGAGTGTGTGTTGGACCTAGTAACTAACTTCTATAAAAAAGAAAAATGACAGATATAAGTGTAATCTACTTCCAGGATTAGGTTATAAAAAGATAGATTTTCCTGGGCCCTCACTTGCTCTCTTGCTCTGAGGGAAGTTAACTACCATGCTGTGATTGACTTATGGAAAGACCCAGGGATCACCGAACCAAGGAGGTCTCTGGCCAGCTGCTGGGAGGATCTAAGATTCTCATCCAACAACCAGAGGGGAACTGACTTTTGCCAAGAACCCTATGAGTCACCTTGGAAGCAAATCCTCCATGAGTTGCACCTTCAGATGAGACCACAGTCCCAGCCAACAATTTTACTGAAATCTCCTGAAAAGTCTTGAGCCAGAGGTCCCCCAATTCCTCATCCCCAGACACTGTGATAAATGTATTAAGTCATTAAGTTCTGGGGCAATTTGTTATACAATAAAATAATAAACTAGCAGCTTATTGCCAGCTTGGGTTTTCATGATCCCTTTAATCCTCCCTGCAAAATATCCATATTCACATGCCTGCAGGATTATGTTTCTACACACATGTATATTTTTTATTAAATTTATATGTGTGTGCTAAAACACATAATTCCAGAAAATCCAAATTTATGCAACTCAATTTTATTTAAAAGCATTAATTTGTCCACCTTTTAAAGTGATTTATCTTGGTAAAATGCAAAAAAAAATCATGGTAATCTTTTGTCTAATTGCTTGTAAAAATATAATCATGTTATGACATATTAAATTTTAAGCATGAAATGCCTACATGAGAAATACATTGCCTAATTTAGGCTTAAATGAAAAGAAAGGCATAGATAATAAATAGCCAAATCCTTGAGGGCAATAATCTTAATGTGTTCATCATTGTATTGCTCAGAACATCTAGCACAGATCATCATAATAGAGCGAAAAATAGAAGTTAGTTTGGCTTATCATGGATTTTCTCCAAGAATCTAATAAATTCCTGATGTAAAGAGAAGAAAAATCCTAGGCACTTGCTTTTTCCTCTGCAAAATATAGAATTCAGTATTTATTCTATCTCCTTAAGGAATCTGTGAGAAATAATGTAATAAAATGCTGAGAATGAAACTTTGGAACAATATCTTCAGGACTTTTTTTTTTTTAATTTAAAATTTCTGGAAAGTTTGCAAACAGAAAGTGCCTAACAGGCATCTTATACTGTTGAAATAACATGGGCTTTGAAATGAGAATATGTTGTATCCCAGTTCTGGCATTTATCTATGAACTCCAAGTTCAGTTTCTTTGAACTGTTTTCCCCATCTGTAAAATGGGGATCATAATATATCAAAATAGTTCAGGGTGGTGTTGTGAGGCTCCAATGAATTTATGAACATGCCTCAGCTTTATAAACTATAAAACACTATGCAAAAATTAGTTATAACAGTTATCATTAAACAGAAGTATACCTGCATAGGCTAATATGTGAGCTCATGTCTCTACATCATTTCATTTTTCCAATTAATAATAATTATGTATCTGTGGGCCAGATTCTGTCCTAAGGGCTTTGTGTGTGTTGATTTTAGAATTAAGGGAAATGAAGATGAGAGATATTAAGTAATACGAAAAGCTACACAGCTTCTAATTATCGGCAGAGCTTGGATTTGAACCCAAAAACAAGCACTAGAGTCTCCTCTTAATGACTGTGCAATATCACATTCCCCAAAAAATTTCATTACAATTGCAAGGATGTATTCACACAAGTATAAACAATCAAATACATATATAACATACTTGTATATATTGTTACTCCATAATGTTTTATATTTACATGTATTATAGATAGGGCTTCCCTGGTGGCTCAGATGGTAAAGTATCTGCCTACAATGCAGGAATCTCAAGTTCATTACCTGTGTCAGGAAGATCTGGAGAAGGGATTGGCTACCCACTCCAGTATTCTTTCCAGGGGAATTCCATGGATAGAGGAGTCTGGTGAGCTATAGTCCATGGGATTGCAAAGAGTCAGACATGACTGAGTAACTAACATTTCAACTTCATAAATATATTAAACCTAGATAACGTATTAAAAAGCAGAGACATTACTTTGTCAACAAAGGTCCATCTAGTCAAGGCTCTGGTTTTTCCAGTAGTCATGTATGGATCTGTGAAAAAAGCTGAGCACCAAAGAATTGATGCTTTTGAACTGTGGTGTTGGAGAAGACTCTTGAGAGTCCCTTGGACTGCAGGGAGATCCAACCAGTCCATCCTAAAGGAGATCAGTCCTAGGTGTTCATTGGAAGGACTGATGTTGAAGCTGAAACTCCAATACTTTGGCCACCTCATGAAAAGAGTTGACTCATTGGAAAAGACCCTGATGCTGGGAAGGATTGGGGGCAGGAGAAGAAGGGGTGACAGAGGATGAGATGGTTGGATGGCATCACCGACTTGATGGACATAAGCTTGGGTAAACTCCAGGAGGTGGTGATGGACAGGAAGGCCTGGCATGCTGCAATTCACGGGGTCAGTCACAAAGAGATGGACATGACTGAGCGACTGAACTGAAATGAACATTATATATGTATTATATTTATAAATATATATATATGTGTATATATATATATATATATTTAAACTAAATCCATTCTGTATTCAAATTACCTGAGTTTTTCCATAGTGGCCTTTCTCTCTTCCAGGACATTATATACATTTAGTATCTTGTCTCCTTAGGCTTCTCTTGGTTGTGACAGTTTCTTAGGCTTTCCATATTTTTTATGATCCTGGCAGTTTAAAAGATCACTAGTCAGATATTTTGGAAAAAAGTCCCTCAGTGGGGATTTGTCTGAGGTTTTCTCATAATTAAACAGGGAAAATGTGCTTTGATGAGGAAGACCACAGAGATAAACTGCCATTCTCAATCACATCATATCAAGGATGCAAACTAGCAATATGATTCATCAGTGTTGATATTAACCTTGATTATCTGACTTGAAGGGGTTTCCCTGATGGCTCAGATGGTAAAGAATCCACCTGTAATGAAGGAGACCTGGGTTCAATCCCTGGGTTGAGAAGATCCCCTGGAAGAGGACATGGCAACCCACTCCAATATTCTGGCCTGGAGAATCCCCATCCACAGAGGAGCCTGGCGGACTACAGGCCATGGGGTTGCAAAGAGTCAGACATGACTGAGAGGCTAAGTATATCTGACTTGAAGAGCATTTGTCAGGTTTCTCTACTATAAAGTCACTATTTTTTCACAATCTAGCTAAACTTCCTGCACTCTGGAAGGAAGTCACTATGCATAGTCCGCAGTTAAAGGAGTAGTAAAGTATTCTATACTTCCTCAAGAGCAGAGCATGTACATAATTATTTGGAATTCTTCTGCATGGAAGATTTGTCTCTTCTTCCCAATTTATTTATTTACTTATTCAATCATTTATTTAGTCCATAAGGAAGTTGTGGATACTTATTTTATACTTTTGGTTATAATCCAACTCTCCTTTATTTTGTTGTTCACATGGTTTCAGCTTTGACCATTGGGAACTCTTTCACTTGGCTTTTGAGTCCCTTTGACATATAATCATCATTGTGGGATTTGTTTTTATTTTTGTTTGTTTTGAACACTTTCTTCCTTTTGGCATGATATTTTTTAAAATTTCCATTAAACTAATAATATCTCCCATTTAGTCATTATTTTAAATACTTGCATATCCCAGAAAGGAGGTAGGAAGTGTAAGCCACCTACAACTCCGTCCAGTCATATCTGCAAGTTTCTCTCAGAATTTCAACAAGTATAGTTTGTTTTACACTTCCTTCCTTAGTGCAATTGTTTGGGTCATAAACTCCTTTCAGAATCTGATTTAAAATTAAAAGAAAAAAGAAAAACACCAAAGTCCTGTGATCTCCAGAAAATACACATGAGCACTCATCCATTAAATTTACACAAGATCTTGCTACACAAACCACCTGAAACTTGGCATGTACTGTGCTTTAGGCCTGGTCACTCAGAGCAAATAAAGCACACAAGCTTCTATCCTGGAGAAACATTTACCAATTTCATTAGTAGAAGAAATATAATCAGTCCCTATTTAAAATCTTAGAATTTTAAGCCTTAGATCCCTGAGAGGTCATGCTAGTACGTTCCTATAGATAAGAAAGGGAGACTTGTAGAAATAAGTTGACCAGTCCCACTCTGTTCCCACTCAGCCAGCCTAGGCCTCACTTTCGATTCCAAGCTCACTGCTTATTTAATTGCATTATAGGTACAAGACAAGTTGATCTTACTTATGCTCATGTAGGGTAACATAGCTTTTCATCTCTTTGCTTTTTCCAAACTGCTAAAGGAAAAACCCCTTCTGATTCATGTCATTATTCTTGTTACTCAGTTGCTAAGCCATGTCCAACTCTGCAACCCCATGTACTGCAGCACACAAGGCTTCCCTGTCCTTCATTATCTCCCAGAGTTTGCTTAAACTCATGTCCATTGAGTCAATGATGCCATCCAACCACCCTCTGTCTCCCCCTTCTCCTCCTTCCCCTAATCTTTCCAAGCACTGGGCTCTTTTCCAGTGAATCAGCTCTTTGAATCAGGTGGCCAAAGTACTGAGCTTCAGCTTCAGCATCAGTACTTCCAGTGAAAATTCGGGGTTAATTTCCTTTAGGATTGACTGGTTTGATCCAACACCTTTCTCCCAAATCTTCAAGTAGAAAATTGTGGAAGGAAATAAATCACCATCTTTAAAAAGGTGAAAAGTTATATTATGAGAATATTCATATCTCTCTGATGTTTACATTTTCTTTCTCTTTCAGTCTCGCTCTCCTTCAACAATATATATAGCTTCCTTTCTTGCAGAAGTTCAAAGAGTTGAAATAACTCAGAAGAAAATGAAGGTATCAGCACACTTTCTCTTTGGAAGCACTTATGGCAAAGTCTTTAACTGCCTGGATCACAATAAACTGTGGAAAATTCTTAAACAGATGGGAATACCAGACCACCTGACCTGCCTTTTGAGAAATCTGTATGCAGGTCAGGAAGCAGCAGTTAGAACTGGACATGGAACAACAGACTGGTACCAAATAGGAAAAGGAGTACGTCAAGGCTGTATACTGTCACCCTGCTTATTTAACTTATGTGCAGAGTACACCATGAGAAACACTGAGCTGGAAGAAGCCTAAGCTGGAATCAAGATTGCTGGGAGAAATATCAATAACCTCAGATATGCAGAGGACACCACCCTTATGGCAGAAAGTGAAGAACTAAGGAGCCTCTTGCTGAAAGTGAAAGAGGAGAGTGAAAAAGTTGGCTTAAAGCTCAATATTCAGAAAATTAAGATCATGGCATCTGGTACCATCACTTCATGGCAAATAGATGGGGAAACAGTGGAAACAGTGGCTGACTTTATTCTGGGGGGCTCCAAAATCACTGCAGATGATGATTGCAGCCATGAAATCAAAAGACACTTACTCCTTGGAAGGAAAGTTATGACCAACCTAGACAGAATATTAAAAAGCAGAGACATTACTCTGTCAACAAAGGTCCATCTAGTCAAGGCTATGGTTTTTCCAGTGGTCATGTATGGATGTGAGAGTTGGACTACAAAGAAAGCTGAGTGCCGAAGAATTGATGCTTTTGAACTGTGGTGTTGGAGAAGACTCTTGAGAGTCCCTTGAATTGCAAGGAAATCCAACCAGTCCATCCTAAAGGAGGTCAGTCCTGGGTGTTCATTGGAACGGCTGATGTTGAAGCTGAAACTCCAATACTTTGGCCATTTGATGTGAAGAGCTGAGTCATTTGAAAAGACCCTGATGCTGGGAAAGATTGAGGACAGGAGGAGAAGGGGACAACAGGATGAGATGGTTGGATGGCATCACTGACTCAATGGACATGGTTTGGGTGGACTCTGGGAGTTGGTGATGGACAGGGAAGGAAGCCTGGCATGCTGTAGTTCATGGGGTTGCAAAGAGTCAGACATGACTGGGCGACTGAACTGAAAGCAAACAAGCCTCATATTCCTTCCCAAATCCATGCCTCACCCATCTTCCACTATGAAGGAAAACTGCAGCCTGTGATTTGGAGACGCATGTTGCTATACCTGGAGCAAGAATTAGAAAAATTGTGTTGGCTGTCCTAGGACTGGGAGAAAGGGGAACATAATGGGTTTATCGTGAAACTCTCCCCTGAAATGTCTTGCCATCCCAAATCTAAAAATATCTCTCAAAGAACATAATTAACCAGAAAGACCACCATGAAGACAAAGTTCTTCAAAACGTGGTCTCATCCAATACAGTATTATAGGGAATCTCCCGTGTCCACTCTTCAGCTAACAGATAAGGGCTTTAAATGGCCCTATACCTGAATGTATAGAGTAATTTGCACCTCCTCTAATAGACTCTTCTATAAAAAAAGTCTAATCCTTCTATAAGGTTGGCCTGTGTATAGCAGTAGAAGAACAGAATAAAAATGTGAATATAGTGCACTTTCATAGTCAGGAATTTTATCAGGAATAAGAACCTGGAATTTTTCAGCTCTCTATTACTAAATGCAACTAGCATTGTCAGGACCATCTATCAACAACAGTCTCATTTTTACCCTCCAGTTAATCAACCTGGGCTCCCAACGACCCAGTGTTGCTCATGGACATTGAAGGAGGTAGCATTTGCTAACTCACAACTGACAATGAAATAGCAGGTACAAAGATCAGCAGATTTAACACAACTGTTCCCCAATTTTGTCACTTTAGTTTAAATTGAAACACAAAAGGAAAAGAGCCTGCCTCAGAGGAGTAGAAACAAAGTTATAACCAACATTAAGTTTGTCTTATAAGGGTTATTTTTTCCTTTAATGAGATTAAATAATGATTAAGATCACTGTAAGAAAGTACATCAATCCAGGCAACAGATCATTCAGCCCCTCAAAACAGATTTGCTTAAGTAAAAATTAAAGATGACCATTTTAAGACATTCTGCAAATAAAAATTTACAGGGTATCCTGCCTTTCTAGATTTTTACTAACAAATACTAAATTGAACTATGTATGATGCAAAGAGAAACAATCTTCTATAGGTTTGAGCCATGCAGTCCATAAGAATCAATTAAAATGTTTGAGGTTCTGACATCTTCCAGCAAATAGGTAAAATTCTAGGTCATTATAAGAACCTGGCATATTGACCTGTTAAAATTATTCTCCTCACAGTGTGCTCTGAGCATCTTTTTAAGAATTGACTGCATTAGAATGACACGGAGGAGAGGCAGGAATGACCTAATGCAGATCCCTGAATCTACTGCAGATCAGCTGAACCAGAATCTGCAGGGGTGTGGTCTCCAGCAGTGATTTTTGTACACTCTCAAGGTGAGAAGTTCCTGCCTTAAAAACAAGGGAAAGTAAGGGAAAATGCCTTTGTAACTGATAGTGTGCATTCTTAGACAAAATTGGTTTTGAATTTATGATACGATATAGTTCAATTTGATCAGTCACAATACATCATAAATTTTTAAAATAAAATTATTTTTGTTAAGGCAAGCAACCACTGGGACAGTTGAAGAGTTTTATATCTGAGGATTCTAGAATATTCATGTAAAACTGGTAATTATACCCTTGGCAAAATGTTTACTTAAGATTTTTTAATTTTCTAAAGGCTTATCTACCTAAAATATACAGATGATTCAAAACAGGTTGAACAACTTCCTCCTTAATTACATTTCTATTGCCCTTTCCAGAAAATATTCTTACATGCACACTGGCTAGGGATTGGGTTTTGTTGATTCAACAAACTCAGATGAGGTTAAAAATTATTTTACAAGTTGGAGTTCTAAGTTTTTCAACTTGCAAGGAAAGTTATATCAGTGCGCCCTAGACACACTCTTAAAAATTTCTCTGTGGCATTTCGAACCATGTAAGATGCTACATCTTTATCAAGCAGTGAATGAAAATAAAGAAGCTCTAAAAGTATAACAAAACCTTGCTAAAGTTATTAGGTTCTGAATCTTTAAAACATACTAGTAGGAGCAAAATATTATATGTTCCAGAAACCACTGCTTGTAGGATGAGCAGCAAACTTTAGAGTGAGTGCCAAGAGCCACTGACCCAGTCTGAGCCTGAGTTCTGCTCTTAAGATTCAGGTAACCAAGGTAAGAAAGTATACCTGCTCCTTGCATCTTAAGCAGGCAAAAGAAATACATTTTATGGGCTTTCATACCTTATGTGAAGATTACCATGCAGTGAGAACTTCATATTGTAAAATCTCCAAACACTAAACCTTTAATACAGCCTGTCATGCTTTGCAAAAGTTTCTAGGAAACAACATTTCCTGATTTCTCCCTGCAGCCCTGAACATTATCAAACTTAAAATTCCACAATTTGAAATTAAGAATCATTTTGCAATGAGCAAAGCCCTCCTAGACAAAGCTTATTCACACTGATCCCATTAGCATATTTTCCTATTTTTTTATTAAATATATTGATTCTAATATACCATTGGTTAGTGAGTTTCAAGCAGATTTGATATATTGCAGCTTTGGGGCTGACACTTTGCTTATCAAGTATAAAAGGGAAGATTCAGTGTAACTCAAGAGACGCAGCCTTACATATATATGTTGTGTTAGCACCTTAACTGATCTATAGAAACAACAAATGGGTTTGGTAATCAAGTAGTGTCACAGCTCATTAGAAAGACCTCACATAGAAGTGCCCTCATAAAAGACAATATCACGTGCTGGCCACTTATTAACCGTAGTCATTTTAAGCTGCTTAAGAAACTATACTTCAGTTTATTTAATTGCAACTGAACAAGATAGTTGAAAAGTATACAAAGGTTGTTTTGCTTTTCTTTTCCTTCAATTGCTGATAACACACAAAGTAAACAAATCCCAACTTGAACAAATAAGTCAAAATTTTAAAGATTCTGAATCTAGTCAACAAAGCCAATTCCAAAAGAAGTTTACCTGTAAGAAATAGGGTGAAGTCAGAGAGAAAGAAAGAACTGTGTTTCCTCAACATAAAAAAACTCCACGCTGGGCAGTTAAAGCAGGGAGATAGCAGGCCTTGAGCTGCTCAGATCTCATGAAATCATTTAATGGAATAAAAACCTTAACAAAGAATTAAAACAAAGATGGAAGACTTTAATTGAAAACTTGATCAATTAGCAGAGAGGCCATAAGACAGAGGCAGTAGAGCATGAAATTTGATTAAACAGAACCATACGTCCCACTTCATTTCCAGTGATGGAGTGAAACAGATGACCTTGGAAAGAGAAGATGTTTGGCAAGTATGAAATAGCCCGGGATGATGGTTAAAACATAGTTCTGATGGGAAGTTTGTGCATAAGAAAGTTTTAAATTAAAATTTGCATTCATATTCAAAGGAGAAAGTACAGAGGAGTAAATCTAGATAATTGACATATAATCCAAATTTATGACTCTGGGTGTCAGGGTGAGCAGGATGCGGAAAATGGTTTCATTTCATAAATGTGAAGATCTGGGCTTATCATAGTTTGCTGACTGATCACATTCTGTCTCAGTTTGGCCTTATTTTTGTGCATTCTTTAATGGCAGCATGAAATAGGTTGAAATTACAAGCCTGAGTCCAGTTAGAACAAAAGTGTGTAATAAACCCTTCCCCCAAAACACCTTTGTAGTGATGCTCAGCTTATTATCCAGAAAGAAAGTGGAGAGGAAGGAGAACTGAACCTAGAATATTTTTTTTTTTGTTTCTGCTATAACATAAGAGCACTCTGTGTTCTGTCCATTGTCAAGAATGAAAGAAGTAGGCACGCAAATCTTTACACATTCAGACATGAAAGTGTTAACATTGGGAACAGGAATCAATTTCTGTAGCCTTGCTAATATTGCTAAATATCCTCACCCCTTTTCATTACTTGTCTCTTCACCTCATTTCATTTCTAATTTCATTTTGTCTTCCTTCCTTCCATTCAGTATTCTCCCACCACCTCCCCCACTGCTTGTACCTGAAGAGTGAGGTTTTGTTTCTGCATGTATATGTAAATGGTCTCATTATCAGGAAGGAAGAAGTGACCCAAGAGACTTCAGAAATGTGAAGAAACAAAGAAACAAAGCATTAAATCTGTAAAAACAGAAAATGTTTGAGGACATAGCAAAGAATTTTCACTTCAAAAGCTACCAAGCCCTGTAAGAAATCTATTTCTTGCAAATCTAAAGACATTCAACTTGGATGGAGAATAGATACTCAACCATCCTGGGTCTGCAGAGGAGACAGAGATTACACAAACAAATCACTCAAGTTGTTTACTCCGTAAGAGCACCTCCTCCCCTCCACCCACCAATTGACACTCACTGGGAGCTATGGATGTGGCAGTGACCCACACTGTCACTGAGAGGAATCATGGCTCTGCCAGCCAGTATTAACATACATCTACAGTCCCAGCCGTACACACTCTGTTCTTAAACCCATTACTGTCTCCAAAACAAGATAAAAATATATATAATGTATCTTCTCCGTTCTCATTTCAGCTGCCTTCCCTTTACACTCTCCTTCTGTGAATTCTATCCTCAGTTCATTGTTTTCCCATAAATTTGCCTGTACAAAAATATTAAAGCACAGGAGAGAGTAGTCCATACTGTCCAACCTATACCCTGTCTGAATATTACACTAAGTACTGGATCAGAATACTGAGTGAGCATTCACAAATTTTAACAGCTCATGCTTTCCTGAGTAATGAGGATACAGGCCAAAATCTCCAAGTCTCACAAGTGATTTCAGTTTTACTTTGGAATCTCTTGGAGCCACAACTGCTTAGCCTTCATTCTAGGGATAAATGTGGGCTCTTAATTTGGGTAATAAATCTTAAGATGAATTCTGTAGAGTCTCCCAGAGTGATTTTTAAGTTTTAATGTGCAGATGCACTACCTGAGGATCCTGGTAAAAGGCTGCATCTGAAGCAGTAAATCTGAGGAGGGGCCTGAGATTGTGCATTTCTAGCAAACTTTCAGATGAGGCTGACACTCCCGGTCTGAGTTCCCAGGTCCCAGTATCTCCTATGTGTTGGCATGTCATGCGTGTGTGCTAAGTCGCTTCAGTTGTATCTGACTCTTTGCAATCCCAGGGACTGTAGCCCGTCAGGCTCCTCCGTCCATAGGATTCTCCAGGCAAGAATACTGGAGTAAAATTCCATGCCCTCCTCCAAGGGATCTTCCTGACCCAGGGATCAAACCCTTGACTCAGGCATCTCCTGCATCAGCAGGTGGGTTCTTTGTCACTAGCACCACCTGGGTAGCACCAGATAGTGCAGACCCCAGAGGGTAAGGGCTCAGTCCCACAAGACTGGCCCTCTTCACACACAAATTGCAAGGCCCAGGTTGTCACTTGTACCTCTGATCTACAATCTCTAGTCATGGGTTGCCTTGAACCCTTCCTAAGGTTTGATAATTGACTAGAATGGCTCACTGAACTGAGGAAGTCGCTTTACTTACATTTATCAGTGTATTGTAAAGGACAGGGAAAGGAATGGAGATGGGGGAAGTGGTGTGCAGAGCTCCCCTGCTGTCTCCAGGTGGATCATCTTCCAACACCTCAATGTGTTCACTGACCTAGAGGCTCATTAAATTTTGTTGTTCAAAGGTTTTTATAGAGTTTAATCTCCAGCTGTCCCTTCCCATTCCCAGAGGTCAGTGAGTGGGGCAACTAGCCCTGTCCTGGGGCTAAGCTACCTCATTAGCATAAATTCAGGTGTACTCAATAGGGGTTCCTTGTGAATAACAAAGGGCTCTCCTATCACTCAAGAAATTCCAAGCATTTTTGAGCCCTGTTCAAGGAATATACAACTGGTTACTAAGATGTTGAATTGATATCTTTACAACTTCTATTATGAAGTTTTCTCTAAGCTCAAGTGAACTCCTTGGATCAACTCCTATTACCTGTGCCTTGACTCCTAGCCTTAAGCAGGTCATTTCCTCCTAGAGACTGGGCCAAGAATGCTAAAGATTTGCAACAAGATGAACAGAGCTCACTAGAAAAAAAGCTCTTTTTTGAATAATGAAAGCTGCTGCCAACAGACACCGCACATCCTCATTCCCAAGTGCTATCACTGACAATTTCCATTAAACATCTGGACCAGATGGAAACCCTTCTCTCACTTCCTAGCAAGTCTTGTGCTCCTCCACACCCTGTCCTTGCGTGTAAAGAGAGCAAAGTAAGTCAGATACAGCCAGATGAATTACTTTCTATCTTCTTCCCTCAAAATTGTGCTTGCCCTTGATCCATAGTGGTAAATATTCAGCCTACCTGAGAGCTTCTATGTTCTCTCTTAGGCATCTGTTGCTGCCCACCCCTCACTTTGTATATTTAAAAGTTCTCTATCATAGTGATCATTTTGTAACATACAGAATCACTATGTTATATTCAGTAAATAATGTAGTATTATAAGTCAACTAGACTTAAAAAAAAACAAACAACAAAACAAACTTAAGAAAAAAGATCAGGTTTTTGGTTACTGGAGGCATGCAGGGGGTTGAATGAAGGTGGTCAGAAGGTATAAATTTCCATTTACAAGATAAATAAGTACAGGGATATAATGTACAACATTATAAATATAATTAACATTGATGTATGTTATATATGAAAATTGTTGAGAAAGTAAATCCTAAGGGTTCTCATCACAAGGAAAGTATAATTTTCTTTTACTTTGTATTTATGAGATGATGAATGTTCACTAAACTTATTGTGGTAATTATTTCATAATGTATGTGAACTAAACCATTATGCTATATACCATAAACAGTGCTATATGTCAATTTTATCTCAATAAAACTTGAAGAAAAGGTTCACTATCTGCTATGCATTAATATTGCTTGAAATATATCACACCAATTGTGCACCTTGAAAGACTAAGAGCATCCGTACTATTCCAGAAACCCATTAATAGAATTAATAAACACGGTAGACTCAAAGGCAGAGCAGTTTGTGAGTACCATCAGTTTAAACAAAGGAAAATCAGTGTCTTGGAAAAAAAAACAAAACACGCAAAAGATCAGGGTAATTTTCTTGCATGTTAAATTGCAGGGCTTGCAGGATGAGGAAGTTTCTAATGTGTGTGGGGTTTTTAGACCCACTTATAAGCCAACCAAATTAAAAGATTCAGAGTGCAAGCAAGTGAGAAAGCGACTTTGTGAAGGTGCCAATCTAATTATAGTACAGTACCCTCGAGGCTCATTGGGAGCTGCATCATCACTTATGTATGTCACCTTAAATGAGTTAACTGTGATTGTGCCACTGTCTTTCAGGGAAAATAAGATAGCTTTAAAATTTTTGTTCAATTGGTGATCATTTTTAAAGTTTATGGAATCCCTTTTCTTCAGGTTTTAGCATTAATCAGAACAAAATACAATGAAAATTAAGTCTCCATATTATCCAATATAGTTTTTTTTTTTTCCTTCATCCACTTGTCCTTACTTCTCCCTCGGCTTTATTCTTACCTTCAACTGAGATTTGGCTCTAGAATCTATCTCGTCATCATCTCTCCACTAACATTTTCACATGGACACTTTCTTCTACCTTGAAAAATTCAAAAATATTTCCAGTAAAGGTTGTTTTTCATCTTCAAGTTTATCACATGCAGTATTTTTTATATCTGCTTGATATATAGGGCTTCCCAGATAGCTCAGTGGTAAACAATCTGCCAGCAATGCAGGAGATGCAGGAGACTCGGGTTGGATCCCTGGGTTCAGAAGATCCTCTGGAAGAGGAAATGACAACCCATTCCAGTTTTCTTTCCTGGGAAATCCCACGGACAGAGGAGCCTGGCAGGCTACAGTCGAAGGGGCCACAAAGAGTCAGACTCAACTACACAACTGAGCATACATACTGATAACGTAGACTATGTTTCCTATCTTCACTTTATCCTCAGAATTTGGATTTCATGCCTCTTGTTTGGACTGTAAGACTCTATCTTGGCAGTATGGCATTCTACTTTATCCTTAGAGTAAATCACCAAGACAAACATACCCAAGCCCAACAGCCAATCTATGTAGCCACAAGCATTAATATCTTCAAGCATATAGAGTTTTGTTTAAAATCCTGTAACATTCTCAAAGTTGGTTTCTAAATTTACTTTTAAAAAATATACACTTTATTTTGTGGGGACTTAGATTTCAACTAGTTGGCAAATGCAAATATACTCCTCCAGGTCATGGTTGTAAAGACAGTTGCATTGATATAGTTTGATATACATTTTTTTCTCAATTTATTACAATAACACAACAACTACATGTTAAACAAGTCTTTGCCAAGCCACCATGAAACTGCCTGAGTTAAGTTCAATATTTTTCCAAGTATTTCCTTGTTCATAATTGTATCAATGTGGCAGGAGATAATCAGATAAAATAAAACAATGAAGGGAGGAAAGGAAAAGAAAACTGCAAAAGGAAAAATGATACAAACAGAGGATGGAAAAGTTGGAATAAAATGAGCACACATGTGTGCAAGGTAGGGGAGAGAAAGAGAGAAGATCAGAAATGAGGAGGACTGAAATACAACATGGATCCTGTGGTGGATCTTGGAAGAGAAAAAGGACATTAGTGGGAAAATAGTAAAACCCAAATGAAGTCTGTGATTTAATTAATATAATAATGATTATTTCTTGCTTCTGACAAAAGTACCACGTTTTTCTTTTCTGCTTTTAGGAAAATCAGAACACAGCAGTAAGAACTCAGGTTTACTCCAGCACCACCACTTGATAGTGACCTAGCTCTAGAGCTCTCCAAACCTGTTATCCTGTCTATAAAATAATAATAATACCACTTTCCTGAAAGGTTCTGCTGAGTTTAAAATGAAACACAGTGTGCAAAGTGCTTAAATCAGTGACTGCCAAGTGTTAGTCTTGTATTCATTTATAGCATTGCAATTTATCTCTAAAATAAAATTTATCTTGCCATAGTCCAATCCAGTGACATGTGTCATTTTATTTCTTACTCTACCACTTTAAAGCTTTGTGTCAATAGTCATTCTTTTTTCCCTCCTTCATATCTCATGTTGTAAGATGATAAAATTTATTTCTAAGACTATCCTCTCATAAATAGGGGTAATACATGAAGTATTTAACACACAGTTTCAACCAATCATGACAGATGCCACAGCAAATTAGTATGAACATCATCCCCAATCAATCAGTCCAGCCAAACAGGTACATACTAGTGACTAGCAACCTTGATTACAGAGTCACAGATCACAGTGACTGCCAGTATATAACAATTCCCTCAACAGACCAGACTGTTACCCGCCTTGTTCTAAGAAAGATTTTAAATTGGAGCTCTGCCATTATTCTGGACACAATGATACAACTATGGAGGACTCTTGGTCCAAAGTAAACCAATCATTTGCCTCATTGTCCTAGCAACAGTGCTTAATTGGAGGGACGGGGAACACGTGATTGAAGTTGGGGCAAAGAAAGCACCATACACTTACTAGTTAGGGGATAAGGTCTAGGTGTTTATTTTAGGATACTGACATGTGAATCAAGTTTAATTCAACAGAATTTTCTTGTAATTTTCCCAAACAAAGCCTTTTATCTTAGGATGAACTTCACAAATATCTGGGCCCTAAAGCAGTTGGCAGTTCCTGATCTGTTACATTGTTTTAAATAGAATTAGCTTCCATGATTAAAACAGACACATAGATAGAAGCAAAGATATGGATGGAGAGGAGAGTTTGGGTACAGGAATCACAGCTAGTTCAAATTGGGTTTCAGTCACTTGTAACCAAGAGCTCTAATGCACCCGTCCATCTGTGTTCCTAAATACTATCCACTACCAATTCCTTTGGGATCTCCCACAAACATGTACACACACTCACTTATCCTCTCCTCTCACCAAAATGTTTCATCATTTTTACTTCAGTGACTTTTTCTGTCTGCCTTGAAATATTCATTTGTCTGGGTTCTTTATCTTGAAATAAATCTTTAGGAGATTCCCCTGCCCCTCAAGTCACACTCATGTATTTCTCTCTATCTATTTACAACCAAACTTCCTGAACATGTTTTTCTCAGCTCTCAATTCTTAACCTTCTATAATTTAAGCTGTTTCCAGTATTTGAAATATACTTTAAAGAATATTGCAACAATACTTATACTTCTGTTTTTCTTTTTTATCATCACAAACTCAGAATACATTTATAACAAAATGTCAACTATAGCACTTCTACTGGAAGTAACTTAGCCTAGAACATTTTTTTTTTCTAATTCTAGAGCCCCATCAACTACCCACTATACTCATCACCTATCTGGATGTCCCACAATTACTTCAAAGTCATTATGTCCATCTTAAACCTAAATTTATGCCTCCTGACTAATCAGATTTTCTATTTTGATATTTTAATCCCCTAGGAAAGGGAGCAGTCAATTTTTTTCTGAAAAGGGCCAGATAGTAAATTAGTAACTATTCTAGGCTTTATATACCAAAGGGTCTTTGATCCAAGTAGTCAACTCTGCTACTGTAGCATGAAAGTAGCCAAAGACAAACATGAATGAATGAGTGTTGTTTTGACCCAATAAAACTGTACTTATAAAAAAAAGAGAGAGAGAGCCAGTTTTGGCCTATAGACAAGAGTTTGTCGAGCTCTGCCCTTGGAAAACGAGCAAATGACACCTCATTGGGCCAATAACTGATTACACCACCATGATGTCTTCTGTGATCACTTGAACACATTGTTCTTATGAATTCCTATGGAGTATTTTGACAGGATTACTCATTTAGACTATACAATATTCTGGTTGCTGCCTGTGCATATTGCTACCCAAATGAAAGTTGCTCATACAAGTGGGATTACTGTGCAAAATTAATGGACTGTAAATTTCCTTCAAAAAAGAACTGTCATTCATTCTTTTTGCATATCACAGCTCATTACACTATGACTTAGCACAGAGTAGACAGATAGTTAACAAAGATTTTCCCAAGTAACCTGTCACCAGATTCATTCCTTGTCTTTTCTTCAGAAGGTTCACAGAGATATACAGAGTTGGTACTATGAATTCAGTTTTAGACCTAGAACTTTTGTGAAAATAGTAATCTCTTAAATATTCATTTTTGCTTGAAGGGAGGATTGATGGGAAGAGTGTTAGGTAAAGAAAAATTAATTTGTAAGGAGGCTAAGAAGAACATCAAAAGCATCAGCTTCCCCACGGGTTTAAGGTTCCTCCACGTCTTAATTACAGTGAGTTTGCCTGACAAAGTCATCCGATATTTTTGGTATGTAGTTAGTATACTCATTGGCAATATAAACATATGGTATACATTTTAATACTCTTCTTTCTATAATGGAAGGTCCTCATGCCTTTTTTACCTATTGAAGGCTATATAATGAATCCTCTAATATTTGAAGCCTTTACTCCTACTATTGCTTATGAATTCATTTTTATTTTAGGTAAAATCATTTGTCACTAAGTCATATCCAGCTCTTTTGCGATCCCACACACTGCAGTCTACCAGGCTGCTCAGTCCGTGGGATTTCCCACAAAAGGATCTGGAGTGGGTTGCCATTTCCTTCTTCAGGGAATCTTCCCAACCCAGGGATCAAACCCAGTCTGTCACACTGGCAGGTAGATTCTTTTCCACTGAGCCACCTGTAAAGTCAGGGTGAAATCATAGTTATATAAAACAACAAGAAAATTGAATTGTGTCCATCTGAATCCACCAGTATTGGAAATAAAAAGAAATCTTCATCTTCTAATAACTTTCTAGATCAAACCAATTTAAATGAACACACTATAAACTAGACAGTGTTTCTTTCCCAGTACATAATAATTTTGGATTATCACAATGGTGTGATCACTCACCTAGAGCCAGATATCCTGGAATGTGCAGTCAAGTGGGCCTTAAAGAGCATCACTAGTGAAGGTGATGGAATTCCAGTTGAGCTATTTCAAATCCTAAAAGATGATGCTATGATCAAATATGCCAGCAAATTTGGAAAACTCAGAAGTGGCCACAGGACTGGAAAAGATCAGTTTTCATTCCAATCCCAAAGAAAGACAATGCCAAAGAATGCTCAGACTACCACAAAATTGCACTAATCTCACACGCTAGCAAAGTGATACTCAAAATTCTCGAAGCCAGGCATCAACAATACCTGATGCATGAGCTTCCAGATGTTCAAGTTGGTTTTAAAAACACAGAGGAACCAGAGATCAAATTGCCAACATCCTCTGGATCATCAAGATACAGAGAGTTCCAGAAAAACATCTATTTCTGCTTTATTGACTATGCCAAAGTCTTTGACTGTGTAGATCACAACAAACTGTGGAAAATTCTGAAAGAGATGGGACTACCAGACCACCTGACCTGCCTCTTGAGAAACCTGTATGCAGGTCAGGAAGCAACAGTTAGAACTGGACATGGACCAACAGACTGATTCTAAATAGGAAAAGGAGTACTTCAAGGTTGTATGTTGTCATCCTGCTTATTGAACTTATATGCAGAGTACTTCATGAGAAACACTGGGCTGGATGAAGCACAAGCTGGAATCAAGATTGCTAGGAGAAATATCAATAACCTCAGATATGCAGATGACACCATCCTTATGACAGAAAATAAAGAAGAAATAAAGAGCCTCTTGATGAAAGTGAAACAGGAGAGTGAAAAAGTAGGCTTAAAGCTCAATATTCAGAAAACTAAGATCATGGCATCTAGTCCCATCACTTCATGGAAAATAGATGAAGAAATAGTGGAAACAGTGGCAGACTTTATTTTTTGGGCTCCAAAATCACTGCAGATGGTGATTGTAGCCATGAAATAAAAAGACGCTTATTCTTTGGAAGGAAAGTTATGACCAACCTAGACAGAATATTAAAAAGCAGAGACATTACTTTGCCAACAAAGGTCCATCTAGTCAAAGCTATGGTTTTTCCAGTAGTCACTTATGGATGTGAGAGTTGGACTATAAAGGAAGCTGAGTGCTAAAGAACTGATGATTTTGAACTGTGGTGTTGGAGAAGACTCTTGAGAGTCCCTTGGACTTCAAGGAAGTCCAACCAGTTCATCCTAAAGGAAATCAGTCCTGAATGTTCATTGGATGGACTGATACAGAGCTGAAACTCTAATACTTTGGCCACCTGATGCGAATAGCTGACTCATTGGAAAAGACCCTGATGCTGGGAAAGATTGAAGGCAGGAGGAGAAGGAGATGGCAGAGGATGAGATGGTTGGATGGCATCATGGACTCCATGGACATGAGTTTGAGTAAACTCCAGTAGTTGGTGATGGGCAGGGAAGCCTGGTGTGCTGCAGTCCATGGGATCACAAAGAGTCAGAAATGACTGAGCGACTGAACTGAACTGACTGATTTTTTTAAATAAATATTTTTCTTCATATGTATGCATATGTATGTATTTATACATAAGAAATCAGCACTATTTAAGCACCTTATCTACAGTACTTTCAAATACATCAGCAAATAAATGTATTTGTGTAATAGATCATGCAAGTAATGATCTAGGCAAAAAAGGTAAAAGGTTATACCTTTATATTAGTGGCAATTTTCTGCTTTTAGACTAACTGCTCACTTATCATTGAATGAGTTTTAAGAGGTAATTTACTAATTGCTATCAAATGGTTTACAATTTAACTTTTCTCTAAAAATTTACCAAAAGGTTACAACTCTTTAAAATATTAAATAATTTATTTAGCATCTACTGACTTTGTCACATTGACAACAAAATTATTTAGATCTCCAAGTTGCTCAAAAGCATTTATGTTTTGATAGACTGCAGATGTACTATCTGGTATTTTCCAGTTATTTAATTAGCCTCTTACTCAAACTATGTCTTTAAATCTTTCACTCAATATAATTCACATACCAATCTTTTAAATATTTATCAATTTAAAAATTCTTAACTTATAGACATACTTAATTAAATAGCAATTAACTCAAATGAGATTATGGGAACAAGAAGAGAATTTTATAATGTAATATTATGCCTAATATCCTATCTTTCTATAAAACTGAAATGAAATCAGATTCTAGAATCCCAAGGACAGAGGAGCCTGGCGAGCTACAGTCCATATGGTCTCAAAGAGTCGGACATGACTGAAGCAACTTAGCTTGAGAGCTTATTATAAGAGAGATGAAACTAATTATGACAAGACATCACCTTGTATTATGTGTAGATACAAGTAATAAAAAGATGAACACAGTGAAAACACTGGTAGAGCAATTCAGACTAAGATGATGCCATGAGCAACTGGTTCACAAACAAGAAATTTATGACACAATGGTAAATCTGGAAGAATCATTTGCCCAGTTCATCTATGACCAAGAAGCTTTCAATTCAAGTCATACTATTAAGGGGAGTAAGAATCTTGATTGTGGATTTCATGACGAAAATATGGTTAGAGGCATCACTGAGTAGAAGAAAGAGAATGGGAAAATTTACTGTCACTGTGAAAGCAATAAAGGCCAAGGGAAGAACAAATTTCCTCTAAATTTTGATACAAAGAAGAATGAGGTAATATTGAAAACCTTGAGAAACTCAAAACTGTATTGCCTGGCCTGGTGAGGAATCTTGGAATGGTTATTAAAGGAGATCATTTCAATGAGCTTTGAAAAATCCTACAAGGTAACAACAATATATTTGTACTAAGATACCTATACAGGAATACTTTGAATTCATCTGATCAGGGTACTGATGGTATGGCTGTAAACAGGCCACTGGCTCATTATGTTGTTGAAATTCACTGCTACAAACAAATAAAAGTTACTGTCCCCATAGAAAATACTGAGTTACAATATGGTTCAAAGAGTATTTCCCTATTTCATAGTGCTTCCCGAGTAGGGAAAATGTGGATAGTTTCAAAACATGAGACATTTCAGAGACTTTCTTGTTCCAAGTGATTAAACTATGTGAGAGACTTTCATGGTAAAAATATCCAGGCAAAAAAGAATATTCATTTTCTATGTTGTACTGAAAACCATAAGGAGATGGGAAATTTTCTTTAAATCATAAGGATAAAATAAAAGCCATAATTTAGCAATTTATAATGAGCTTTGGTTCCATCTAAGCTTGAGGATTTATGCTTTTATAAGATTCTTTAAAAATACATTTCCAGAGATACACTTTTATGAATAATTTATTTTGGATGTATGTAATTTATGTGAAAGATGAGTAGGAAAAAAACATAGCATAGTCTTTACCTTATGATCGCTTTCTCCTTATATCAACAGATTTGTGTGGTTGGCTAAAAATCAGTGCAAGTACCTCTGTAGTAGACTCATATCCTTAGGTGTATATATAATATGCACACTTTGATGCTCTTATTGCTTAAGAAGCATATTTTCCAGCTGTGGCTTTGCATTAAAGAAAATGATTCGTCATATAAAGCTCTCTGCTGTTGAACCCCTTGAGGATTCGGTGGCATACGGCACATCTTCAGGAGAAGATAGAATGGCAGGTGTGGCCTGGCGGTTAGGTGAGGAACTGCTTCACTTCCACTCCGGGAGTCACAGTAATAAGTGTAAATTTGCTTCATACTTTCAGAACATAAATGCCTTTGCCAACCTTTTGGCTGTATCTTTTTCTCAAGCTGGCAAACAAAATTCAGCAGATGCTTCCCCAGATGACTGCACACTGATGAGCATTATATATGCAATCGATCTCATATGATTGTACAACATAGATCATCATAAACATTGCATGTTTCACAGTCTGTCTGCCAACCGATCTATGATTCTGGAGGCTTCCTAGGCATGAAAGCACTGCTCATTTTATGGTCTGCCCACTAATCCAGGTGGGACAAATAAAATGTGTGGCCACAACAAGCTTTGGCTTCCCTGGTTTATCAATATGGATGAAGGTGAAAGTGATGCATTTTGAGCAAGGTTTCTTACAGTGAGTAGCACAAAAGCAGAAGACAAAGCATAAATAAGAACTCAGCTATCTTGAGCAGAAAAAGTTCAAAAGTTCAGTGACAGAAGCCTCCTACGGTTTCTGACCAAGGAAAGAGCCCCAGGCACCCAAACAGGAAGTACACTGACCCATTGCTAGACCGGCACTCAGCTGCCCTCTAGTCTGCTGCCCCCTCCAGTGTACCTCTGGAACAGTGTGTCATGATAAGAAAAAGAGCTTAAAGTTGGAACTCAGATGGCTCGGTCTTTTGGTGTATTAATCCACTTAGACTATATGACAACTCTCCTTTCTGAGGCACTTTTCTAGGTCTTCGTCTCTACAGAAAGTCTGTACGAAAAGCCCAGAGCTATTATCTAATTTAAACTTCACCATAATATGAAATGTGGGCTAACAGTATCTCCCATTCTTAAATGAGGAAAATAAAGTTTAACGTATTTAAATTAACTGGCCAAGGTCATGCAATACATAAATCACAAATCCTTCTCAAATTTACATTTCTTCTCCATCCAGACTACTGCTGCCTAATATCAGACCCCAGCATCTCTTACCTAAATAACAACAAAAGTTCTTGGGGATGAAGAAGATGGAACATTCATGAATCTAGGCTTCCGAACTGGGAAATTAGATGAATGGTAGTGATCTTAACCAAGCTAAGCCATATAGAAAGAATATAAGTATTGGCCATCGTGGCCTAGAGGAAGATGATGCAGGTATAAGTGGTCTCTGGATTCTGGACAGAGAACAATACCCTGTAAAAGTACATCACATTTTGTAAAAAATAAGAGAGAGAGAGAGAGAGAAAAGTTTATCAAGCAATAGACAAAGAACCTAAACTAGAACAAAGTAAATCTTACAAGAATGATAGGAATTCCTCATAATCACTTCATGTTATATAAAAATTTAATAAACCCATTGATACCGTAAAACAAAAATTCAAATATGGATAATAGAACAAAAAAACAAGATAGAAAGGGTGACTTAAGACCCAAGAAAAAAACTGAAGACTAAAATATCTTTAAACAACTGACAAATAAGTTAGATTAGAACAAAGAAAGCAGAAGGATAGGGAGCTTTAGAACCTGAAGAACTGAGATAGAGGAATTATTGTTATCAACAAACTAAAAGAAAATGAGTTTCAAGAAATAAGAGAAAAGCAGATGATTAAGAAAGACAAAGATGTTCCATTTTAATAAGAATTGCTGTTTCTGTGGTAAAAAACCCACTCATAAAATGAACAAATAAGTAACAGACTTTATTAACTGATGTAGTTCAAGAAAATTTCCTTGGGGGAAAAAATAGGAAAGACTACAGATTATAGCACCAAATAGGAAAATTAGAATGATCACAGCCAAACATATTGAGCATCTAAACTTTAAGAATGAAATATATATATACATATATATATGTATATATATACAGATACACACACACACACACACACACATTTCAAGATGAGCTTTCAGTTTCTGTTGAGACAGGTAAAGAAGGACAATGGACAGTTGCAAAGAGAGAGGAGTCTGCAGAAATATATAGCATGCGAACATTTGCTTGCCTGAACCAGACACAGTTCCACACATTACAATCCAGCAAGACTAGTTAACAAACTGGTAGAGTGAATGTAGGCTGCTAAGAAAGTTTGGAGGCCCATTATGCTGGAGATACAGGAGTATGTATGCCCTTGCTGACTTTCGATCAATGGGCCCCACTTGCTGAGAGTTCTGAGATGTCTTTCATGATGTGGGAGTGGAGAGGTACAAATCTCTACCATCAGATCTCAACTTGGACCCTTCCACCCATCATCCATGTGTAACAAAAGATTTAATTTGTAGGGGAAGGGGAATGACATCTGTCACTTTTAGTGCACTGGCAGACACCCACTGCAGAAAACGCAAGGAAGGAGGAAAAAAACCTTGACATCTGGAGGAAGAACAGAAATGCATCCTTTGACAAGAACTACAGCTGGATTAGGGACAAGAACAGTAAGAAAGCTATAGCACTTACATCCACAACACAGTGCCTGCCTAAGACTGAGGTTTATGCAGTGTAAAAAAATGCATCTTCCCACTAACACCAGATCCCACCACCATCAGACTAATAATGATGGAATACTGCACCAAGTACATGGAGATGACTTCCATGTGGTGCTGTGCAAAAGAATGACCTAAAGCTGAGGCATGAGCAAACCTGAGAGAAACTCATCAATAGCCACCAAGTATCACTAAATGTATTTGATGCTTATGGTACATAGAGGATAACTAAGGAAACAATAAAATTCCAGGTCAGTCCATTTCCAGATCAGATTAAGTGAGACACCCACTCTAAAGCCCAAATAGAAAGAGAAGTAGATCCATTTCCGGAGATAAAAACTATTTAGCTCAATTTCCACTGTCCTCATGGAGGGATGCCATCAATAAATAATAACTAGGCATGTGAAAGGGATTCCTTGGTGGCTCAGCAGTAAAGATTCCTCCTGCAATGCCAGGAGCCACAGGAGATATGATTTGATCCCTGGGTGGGGAAGATCACTTGGAGGAGGGCACAGCAATCACTCCAGTATTCTTGCCTGGAGAATACATGGACAGAGGAGCCTGGTGGGCTACAGTCTATAGCAAAACATTGGACATGCCTGAAGTGACTTAGCATATAGGCACCCAGGCATGTGAAAACACAAAACATCATACCTTAAGATCCAAAAGAATCAAAATGTCTAGATTTAGATATAATACCAGTATTAAAATGATCAAATAGGGAATTTAAAATAACTATGATTAAGATTGTAAAGTCCCCAATAGCCAAAAATACAGCAAGTAAGATGGAGAATGCTTTTAAATACATACTAAGGCAGAATAAAACAACATCACAAAGAAAAGGACCTAGAAGGAAAAGAAGAAGAGGAAGAGGAAGGAGGAGGAAGAGGAGAAGAGAGAGAGAGAGAAGAAAAAAAAAAAAAAATCAGTCTTCTGACCTAAAACTTCACATTCAAAACCATAGCAAAATGGCCTGGTACCTGCAAAGTCCTTAAGGGCAGAAACTGTGACTACTATATCAACATTATACCCATACAAGGTACCATTCAGTGATAAATGCAAGGAAGTCATTATTAAACATAAAAAATATTCTAAGAATATGCCACTCATAGCACTTGTCTGGAGAAAAAAAATCTGACAATGAGATTTGAATTAATATACAAATCTGAGAGATACAGATACTATATTAAAAGACTGAGAAGTAAAAAAATAGAACCATATATTCACTCAACTCAATAAATACTATTGAGACAAATAATATTCAACCAAATAAATACTGACTGCCTACTATGTCACTGGCAGTACTCTAAGTGATAGGGACAGAAAATATTCAAATAGTATCTTTTATTTTTATGAAGCTCACCCATTTGGACATAAAATTACCAAACAACCAAGCAAAATATGGTTACAAAACTAAAAGTGAATTTTATAATCCTAGAAAATTCAAAACTAATTTCATAAGCAATAAAAACCAGAATATACGGGCAGGAAAACTGTGTTGAAAGCTCTAAACTGCAAACATATTGTTTTAAAAAACATAGTGATACCAAAAGTTTTAACTGTTTTTATAAGTTTTTACTTAGAAGAAAATCTTTCATTAAAAATAAACTTGAGATTCAACAGATCCTTTAATTTCATTTCAGTCACCTCGTCTCCATTGATTTCAAGTAAAGTAAATTAATGTTCTTTTATTTTGAAGATATCTGTAGCACAATCCAGTATCTATAAAATTAATTTTCTGTTATTTATTTGGACTCTGTCTGGAATGTTTGAGTACAGTACGAGGATTATTCCTAAATAGTGGGCTTGGTATTTTTCTCTCAATGTTATCTTGTACCTTTCTGTATTGTTTAAATTCTCAACAGTGAGCATAAATTATTCATATAAATAGCAATATATCAATGTTTCTTTCAAGATGGCAAATTGTTACTGGGTGGTGGGAACATGAGTAATGGCTATTATTTCATTGTAATCTTAATTTCAAAAAATGTAAACAAAGCATTAATAGTGTAAAATGCTGAGTAATGTAAAATGTGACAATGATTTAAAAAAGGAGCAAATGGCAGGCTGGGAGAGAAATAAGTCCCTGAGATGATAGGAAGATACCTACCACAATTATCCCATTAAGGATCAGATAAGAGTATTCTCTCCATCCCTCTCCAGCACTGAGTGAGGTTGTAGTCAGGGAACTCTGAGTGATACTTTTGCTCATTTTGGGGTGGTGATGGACAGAAAATCTTCATGGGAAACAAGGGCTGCTGGGCCTGTCTGGCTACACTGCTCTAAGAGGTATGTCTGCAGTATTAGTGCCTGCCACACAAATGGTCCATTATTGCCTCTGTTTGGGTAATAAGATCCAATAATCTGGTGAACCAAACTAATATTCAAGCTGTTTAAAAAAAAAAAAAAAAACCGAAGAAGAAACCTGTAAAGGGGAGCAAATCATTTGCTTTGAAATATATTTAATATAGTGAAAGTATACTAAACAGGCATTTCTGTTCCTATCTCTCTGAGACACAATGGCTACATGGTGTTCCTCCCAGGAAATGACTAAAAGGAAACAGGGAGTGAGTCCAGGTTCCCTTTCATTGTTTATGTCAACTGATAGCACAAATCCTCTTGAAACTTGTAGCTCATCCTGCTCATTATCTAAAGTGGAACAAAAACTGCCATTAGTGTTCCAAAGCGGGGCTAGGGTGGGAGGGTAGACAGAAGAGAAGCTTTCTAATGTGGAACATTTAGTGCCGGTTGGAAAGTGTCTGAAGTAAAGTTTTAAAAGAGAATCACGTTAAAAATAGTTTGCATATTTTCATAATGTAAATTTTCTGGGTGAGATATAGATTCAAAAGAAAGCAGTTCTTGTTACCTTCAGGATGTACCCCATGTTCTGAATATATCCGCTGTCAGATTCTGCCTGTACATGAATAGCAGCCCTTCAGGTTCTCTCTGGCCATACAAAAATTTATTTTAAAACAATAGTGAAAGTCATCAATTAGCAATGGAAAAAAAAAAAAAAGCCATTCCTCATCCAGCAGGGATGCCTTTTAAGGCTTTCTTGTCAGACCCCTATGGCTCTTGCGCCCTGTCAGTAACTTTAAGTCTCAGACATTGAACACTTCTTTCAAAAGGTCATCTCTACATGGCATTTCCTTCCATTTATTTTTAGATGTTCTAACCCTAGTAAGTTTATCTACCTAAAAGCCTGAAATCGACAACGTATTTTAGCCCTGCTGAAACTAGGGCTGGGTTAAGCACACATCTTCATGGATATTTTTCACATGACATCTCTGCAGTTTCAACAGCCATCTCAAAACTCACCGGCTTTTCTAGAGGTGCTGAGGTCTGCATGGCATTATGAAGATCAAAGAATACCATGTGGTTTGATTTTTCAGCTGACAGTCAAAGCATAACCTAATATAAACACAATGCATTGCAACCAATAAAGTGAAAACAATAGCTCGTAAGGCATGAATACATGCATAGCCTGGGAGCCTGCCCAGTGCATTCCAGACAATTTGCCCACTTCAGAGTAATCACAGTCTGGAAGACACACACCTGCCAAAAAGTCATCTTTCAAGTCACTGTCTGCCTCTTCCTTATAGAGAAAGTGAAATATACTTTACAGCTTTAAATATTTAAAGTCTCAGGATATGGGGACTTGTAACCACTCAGAATCTTTTTGAGGACAATGAGGTTTAGGCATAAGTGTGTAAATTCACCCAGGATTTGAGATCAGAGCTGAAGCAAGCTTAAGAAATCTGCTGTCAACAGTGACCCAGCTATCCTCCCTGTTATAACTTGAGATAGTGAAAGGACTCCCTCCCTATAGTGATTCTATCAAGTCTGAAAAGGGTCAAACAGCCCACTATTAATCCAGCTCTTTAGCGTCTCAGGGTGTGTGCTCATGAGGGGGGTGTGTGCGTGTGTGTGTGTGTGTGTGTGTGTGTGTGTGTGTGTGTATTTAAATAAAGAGTAAATGTTGGGAGGGGGCTGGAAATCAGAACGTGAAGAACTACATGTGATTAAATTCAATAGATGTTTACAAGGCAATAAGTCCTTCATCCACACGTGCATCGCAAATGATGCACCATGTTGTCATGCTGGAGGGAGTGAAGCACAGTGATACTTACAAAGATATTAAAGATCTTATAAAATTTAAAGAAATGCAAATTATGCTTTTATTCTCATGATAAAAATATAAAATAAGAGATTAAATTTGTATTCAGTAAGCACAACTCCTTAGTTTATGCCTTAGCTCTATCAGTAAGTGAATGCAAAAGTGAAAAAGAGAGAGATAGAAAGAGAAAGAACAAGAAAGTGAAAGAGAAAAAGAGCAAGTTGAAGAGAGAGTAACACAGAAGGCACAAGAAGACATCTAAGAAGAAAGTAACTTGAGAAAGTCACGAAGAGAGAGGACAGAAACGGAAAAGACCAAAGAGGCGATGAAGGAGAAAAGTCAAATGATGGGAAACACAAAGAAGCAGAAGAAAGACTGTCCACAAAAAAAAAAAAAAAAAGCTTTAAACACCTTCAACAAAGGAAGAAGAAAAGATAGATGGAAATCTAGACACCGACTGGAATAGAAGAATCTGCACAAAAGCACAGGCTGTTCTGAAGCATTAGATAAAGACAGACTGCTCTCATCCTTTACTGCTGCTCCTTGGCGAATGTAGAAGATATGGTCAACTCCCTTTCAAGCCGATTGAGTGTTGCTTTGAGCCCAAAAGATCTCCTTTGAGTTAATAGCCATAACAGCCCAGTAAAAACACGCTTTATCAAAAAACATGCTTGACTCCACTATAACGAGTATCCTCCACCAAAAATAAAAAGTGCATCTAAATTCCACTGAGATTTCCTACCAGGGCTTAATTCAGGTAAAATCTTTGGGAGATTCTTTGAGTATGCCCCTCTAATTCAGGGTTTCTCAACTGCAGCACTATTAACTTTTCAAACAGGATAATTCTTTGTTGTGGTGAGGCTCCCTGTGCTTTGCAAGAATTTAGCAGAATCCGAGCCTCTGCCTACTAGATGCCAGTACCACCCCTCAGTAGTTACAATCCCACTGTCTCCAGACACTCGCAATCATCGCAGGAGAGGGGGTGTGAAATTGCCCCAGTGCACCACCATTGTCCTAGTGCATTAACATCACTGAGGTTACAAGATAGCCAAGAGTAGACAATAGGTGTTTTCTGGAAAAAGGTATAAAGATGCACAGAAATTTAGTCCCAATTCAGCCTCATTTACCTTCATAATATACCCTTTCTAGGATCCCCTGACTTCTGACATAGCTAGAGGTTAGGCAGAGTCCCCAGATCACCCAATTCCATCAGAACACTTCAGTGGCTCAACTCTGGATTGAGGATGTTGGGCATAGAATCAGACAGGCCAACTTGAATACTAAATGACAAATGGTTTAGAGTCAGATTAACTATGGGACAGCAGGGGAGCAGAATTCTCTGGCACAGAATCCTCCATTAGAGTGCCATTTTCCTCTCACGTCCTCTATTTGAAAACCCTCAGAGAACATTAAAAACCTTGTTTTAGCAGGCGCCTGGCTTTGCCCGACTGCAATTAGGACGCACAATTTCTAAATCACCCCCTGGATATCAGCCACCAGGCTATTGAAACACAAGCCAGGCAGGAGGCAGGCTAGATTGGGAGGATTCAAGCTGACTCTAATAAGGAGCTACAACTCCCAACAACCCCTGAACTTCACCACTGCCGTCACCAAGTCATTTAATTCTGCTCTTTTAATGAGATAGCACTAGCATATCTAGCAGGGCATTTTTACATTATCTTTTCATAAGTCACTGCAGTGGTTATGCCAGCTTTATAACAGTTTTTATCCCATCCTTTTTTGTACATAAATCTGTCTTTTTAATACAACACTTTTTAGTATGGAGAAAACAAATCTAACTACCCATATAACCCTGTTGATACTTGTTGGGGGAAACAAAACCAGTAACATGTACAGACATCAGAAAGTTCAAACTGTATCTAAAAGGCTCAAAAAGAAACACGAAAACCTCTCTCCTCTCATACTGCCTTCACCTTCTCCTCAAGGGTAATTGTCCTTTATAGTTTCTTATGATTCTGCACACTGAGGTTTTCTATACTTAAATACATATATTCTATCATAATTTTACATATAAAGATTTCATATTAAGCATCCTCTTTTCTACATTTACTAAAATATGTTCTAGAGGTTTTTTCCATCTGTTTATATAGTGACGTAACTCATTCTCTCTGAGTATTATTTTGTGTGAAGTTGTGTTCAATCTGTACCCCACTGAAAGAAACTACGCTCCTTCATTGCTGCTGTTGGTGTTGATATTACACACAAAGCAACAATGAACACATTTGGATATAAATTTCAGTGAACTTCTGCAAGTGTATTCATGGTAACCTTATTTTCTAATGACTCAAAAGTATATCATCTCTAGACTTTCTTATGGAGTCATTCTTTCTCAGAAAAGTTCCCCAAAGGCCTCCCACTTACTAGTCAACATACACCTATTAAATAGGATTATTTGCATTGGTTTGGATGAGCAGAGATTTATACTTTAGAAATTTCATATCTAGCGTTTGGTATCAAAAATCAAAATATGTTTATTATCTACATAGGTTTTTTCCCTTAATATTTTAATAGGTTTTAAATATATTATTAATATAATAAGTATATTAATGAATATTTAAAATAGTATTGCATATACTTAAATATCTAAGTATATTATTAAATATACTTAACTCCTCAGACATTGCTAGTGAGAATGTTAAATGTTGCAGCAGCTCTGGAAAACAATTTGGCAGTTCTTCAAAAGTTAAACATAGAATTAGCATATGACCTAGCAATTCCACTTCAGGTATATACTCAAAAGAATTGAAAACACATCCATGCAAAAGCACATACACAAATGCTCTTAGCAGCATTATTTATAATAGACAAAAAGTGAAAACAACCCAAATGTGCATCAGTTTGAATTGATAAACAAAATTCAGTATATTTATATACTGGGATATTATTCAGCCATATAAAGGAATCAAATGCTGATATATGCTACAAAATGGATCAATTTTAAAAACATTATAAGTGAAAGAAGTCAGACACAAAAGGCCATGTATTGTGTGTTTCTATTTATATGAGATGCCCAGAATAGGGATATCCACAGAGAAAGAAAATAGATTAGTAGTTGCCAGTGTCTAAATAAAAGGAGGAATGAAGAGTGACTGCTAATGTGTGCATCACTTTTTTAAACATTTGCAAAAAATGTTCTGGAATTGGATAGTGGTGATTGTGCAATTTTGCAAATATATTTAAAACCTCTTCATTATACACTTTAAAAGAATAAAATGTATGCTATATAAAATATACTGATTAAGTTGTTATTAAAAATACATATAAACATACATATAATTTCCACATAATATATTTTTGCATATAAATATGAATAAGAATAACCTTTGAAATCGCTACTCCCTTGTCCCTAGACCAATCCAGAGAGAAAAGTGACACTGGCCTTGGTTATAGTAGAGGTCAGCCTACATTCCAGGCTCTGGACATTTTTTTCATTATGTGAAGGGCATCTCTAAGCTATGTGTCTATGGAAATCATATTTTCTGAACCAAGACTCAGAGACTTGATGCAACTGGTACACAGTTACTTACAATCATAACACTTGAGAGTGGGTCTTTTATAGAAGGTTGAGAAGTAAAGTTTGGACACAGATTGGGCAATATGTTTGAAAGCTAGTCTTACATTGGAAGTCAGTAATAACAAATAGCACTTCACATCAGTACTGAATCACTTCTTATTAAATGTGTATTTGGAAATTCTAATTCTCTTTCAGTTAGAAGGGCCAGTTGAGATTTTAAAAAATGTTAAAATTGTCCAAGTCATTGACAGATGAATGGATAAAGAAACTGTGATACTTATATACAATGGAATATTACTCAGCCATAAAAAGGAACACATTCAAGTCAGTGCTAATGAGATGGATAAACCTAGAGCCTATTTTAGATAATGAAATAAGTCAAAAAGAAAAAACAATTATCGTACATTAATCATATATATGGAATCTAGAAAGACAGTACTGATGAACCTATCTGCAGGGCAGCAGTGGAAATGCAGACTTAGAGAACAGACTTATGGACAAGGGTGGGGAAGAAAGGGTGGGACCGAATGGAAAGAGTAGCATGGACACATAGACACTACCACATGTAAAGCTGATAACCAGGAGGAATATATTATACGACTCAGGGAACTCAAACCAGGGCTCTGTCACAACCTAAAGGCATGGGATGGGGTGGGAGGTGGGAGTGAAGTTTAAGAGAGAGGGGACATATGTGTACCTATGGCTGATTCATATTTATTTACAACAGAAACCAACACAATATTGTAAAGCAATTATCCTTCAATTAAAAATAAATATGCTTTAAAAAGACTGCCCAAGTCATAGTAATCAACAAAAAAAAGGGGGATTAAAATTAAGAGTTAAAGTATGTATATCCTTGGTATGTTATTCTAGAAGGAACACTAGATTAAAGAAGATTCTTCAACTTTTATCCTGTGAGTCTCTGTTTGACAATCATCTGATTTACATAGAATAGAATATGGAAACTAAAAAAAAAAGGGATAATTATATGCAATTACTTTGCCTCAGAATGTGGTTCCAAATACTAAATAGACTTACATTTCTTTTTTCCCTCAATTATCACTAACTGATAAGAAAATTAAAAGTCCTTATATTAACATTCTTATGTAATCACATTTATCACATTTATGGATAAAGGAAGAATACTCCTTCATGATTCATCCTTGGATGACAATGAGGCTTTAGTATGCTTCATGTTGGCAGAAAACAAAAATCAATTAATTTACTATTCCAGGTATATGTGCTAATTTGGACAATGGTGTGTGTTTGTCAGATAGAACGCTTGTTTTTAAAGGTTTTGCTCTTTGAGGCTACAGGATTGTATAGGCATCAGTGGGTTCTTGCCTTGACTTCAGTAGTCTTGCATTTTTCCAGACCAGTAAGAATTATCTGAATCATGAAAGAAAAAATAGAAATCTGCCATACTCTTTATGGATATTTGAAGAGCAAAAGAAAACAATGAAAAGAATCTGAAAGGATGAGTTTGGTATTATTACAATTATTAAATAAAATTTAAAAATACATTGAAATGTAAGGTCCTGTCAACTAAATATTATATATACATAAATATGATTTTAAAATTGTTTCCCTTGCTCATTGGAACAAGTTAAAAAGTCTTACACTTATTTTAATTGGATTAACTGTAAACTATTACCTATTGCCTAGAACATAAGATTTATAAATAGTATACATACAGGTATGTGTTTATACATATACGTATATACACATACACATACCCACACATAATTCATAGATAGCTGTGAGTTTACTTAGATAACTGAGTTTATTTGCCAAGTGGAATAAAATGCAGAACATGTCCAATATCCTGGATTATGTTACTAAAAGATTATCTCACTACTTATAAACCAATATAATTTATCTATTACACCTTATAATTAATATGAAAATTAAAATTATACGTTTTGTCTAGATTTGAATAGGTTGAGTTAATAACTTATTCTTTATTTTATAGAAAATCAGAAACAACACTCACACAGAATTCAAAAATCTGTCACCTTTTAAGCTTCCAAAATTGTAATGTTTGAAATCTGCAGAGTGAACACAAAGTCCATAATAAAGCCAATAGAGTAACATTCATTTAAATCATTTAGTCTGCTCAAAGAAAAATTCACTACTTATAATTAAGAAAATCAGGATGAATTTAACAGCTTTTTTCCCCCCAATGATGAGGAAGTAAAGAGGATAGAAAGTGCAATGATAAAAAAACAGTATCAGACTTGTGAGATGAAAGAGTGGTTTTCCTGAAGATGGACCTTGTGCATCATCTGTCAGGATGAAACAGCTCCCTAGAAACCAGGCCATGAAGCTAGATCCAGAAGGAGAAGAGAAATGACACCTTTGGATCTACTTTTCCAGCTGCCTTAACTGTGAGATGGACTTTCTTTTCTAAGAAAAATATGAAGAATTTCATCCTGAAAACTTCTCCATAGTTGAAGCAGAACTTCCTATGTGGCTGAATTACAGTCACTACTAAAATATATATAGGAAAGTTTCTTTTTTTCCCATTTGCATTAGTCTCAAATTTATAACTATATGAATTATTGTAATTGATCAGTTGCCAAGTCATGTCCCACTCTTTGCAACCCTATGGACTGCATCACGCCAGGCTCCTCTGTCCTCCACCATCTCCTGGAGCTGGAGCCTAAGAAAATAAAACCTGTCACTGCTTTCACTCTTGTCCCTTCTTTTTGCCATTGAAATGCTGGGACTGGATGCCATGATCTTAGTTTCTTGAATGCTGAGTTTTAAGCCAGCTTTTTCACCCTCCTCTTTCATTTTCATCAAGAGGCTCTTCAGTTTCTCTTCACTTTCTGCCATTAGAGCAGTATCGTCTGCATATTTGAGGTTGTTGATATTTCTCCTGGAAGTCTTGATTTCAGCTTGTGATTCATCCAATTCACCATTTTGCATGACATATTCTGCATAGAAGTTAAATAAGCAAGATGACAATATACAGCCTTATTGTATTCCTTTGCCAATTATGAACCAGTCAGTTGTTCCATGTTCAGTTCTAACTGCTGTTTCTTGAGCCACAAACAGGTTTCTTAGGAGACAGGTTAGATGGTCTGGTACTCGCATCTCTTTCAGAATTTTCCATAATTTGTTGTGATCCACACCGTCAAAGGCTTTAGCATAGTCAATGAAGCAGAAGTAGATGTTTTCCTGGAACTCTCTTGCTTTCTCCATGATCCAATGAATGGTGACAATTTGACCCCTGGTTTCCCTTGCCTCTTCAATACCCAGCTTGTACGTTTGAAAGTTCTCGGTTCACATACTGCTAAAGTCTAGCTTCAAGGATTTTGAGAAGAACCTTACTAGCATGCGAAATAAGCACAATTATATGGTAGTTTGAACATTCTTTGGCATTGCTCTTCTTTGGGATTGGAATGAAAACTGATCTATTCCAGTCCTGTGGCCATTGCTGAGTTTTCCAAATCTGCTGACATATTGAGGGCAGCACTTTCACAGCATCATATTTTGAGAATTTAAATAGCTGTAATTCTGTCAGCTCCACTAGTTTTGCTTGTAGCAATGCTTCCTAAGGTCTTCCCCAGTGGCTCCGACAGTAAAGAATCTTCTTGCAATGTGGGAGACCTGGGTTCAGTCCCTGAATCAAGAAGATCTCCTGGAGAAGGAAATGTGTACCCACTCCAGGATTCTTTCCTGGAGAGTTCCATGGGCAAAGGAGCCTGGCAGCCTACAGTCCATGGGTCACAAAGTCAGACACAACAGAGTGATTAACACTTTCACTTTTCTTTCATTTTCAGTGCTTCCTGAGGCCCACTCAACCTCACACTGCAGGATGTCTGGCTCTAGGTGAGTGATTACACCATCATGTTTAACCGGGTCATTAAGACTTTTTTTGTATAGTTCCTCTTTGTATTCTGGCCACCTCTCTTCTCCTTCTGTTAGATCTTTACCGTTTTTGTTCTTTACTGTATTCACCCTTGCATGAAACATTCCCTTGATTTCTCTAACTCTCTTGAAGCTATCTCTAGTCTCACCCATTCTATTGTTTTCCTCTATTTTCATATATCTCTATACACCTGTGTGTGTGTGTGTGTATATATATATATATATATATATATATATATATATATATATATATGTAAAGCCAAAATGATTAGGCTGAACAAACACACGCCTAGGAAATCAGAAGGCATCTTTCTGTTTATTATTATTGTTATTATTTTGCTACTTTTTAGAACAAAATTTTAAATTATTTTGTTCACATAAGATCACAGTCAGAAGAATGCAATATTGATGCTCATATATAAAGACAATTTAACATTGCTTTTAAAGTTAGCACAAGTCAATTGCTGCTAGGACACTAGAAAACAAGGGACAGTAGAATTTTCATAAATTGGAAAATGCAAAAATACTATGTCTTCTTCAGCTTCTTTACTAATACTAGTTTCATCATTGCTAAGCCTCCAGACAGTTTGAGAAATACTTGCTGAGAACCATCAGTTAAGATCTATCCATACTCATAAGAAAAGTATATTTTGTGAGAAAATCAGTAGTGACTAATAAAACTTGTAAAGTATTTCATTTTGCAAAGCAGTTCCATCATGTGTTCTTTCTTTCTATTTTCATAAAGGGAAAGGTATTACTCCTAACTATGGATAAAGAAATGGTGAGGTAATGTGATTTACTTGAGGTCACACAGCTATAATGATGGTTCTATTCACGATTTCAACCCAGGACTTTCACTCCAAATGACTTGTTGCTAAGAGCATAGGGAAAATTACATTGTGTTTTAAACTCTTTTTTTTTTTTTAGCTTATATAATTACACACATAGCATTACATTTCATCTAATACAACAGACACCGCTGATTGGTTAGATATGGCTACTAAGCAATTATTTGAACTGACTTTTAAATTCAGCCCCAAACTGAAAATTCCTTTATGTCTGTGGATGAAGTCTGAATAACTATCCCTGAATTCCCAGTAAATGTAATATAATCATGATCTTACAAACTTAGGCTAACAAAGTTGGTTTTGCTTTTTTTTTGTGGGGAGTAGTCATTTGTTGCTTTTTAGTGAAGTAAAATTTCAGATAATCTTCAAAATAACAGTATAATAATATCTACAAGAATAGAGAAGGCAGAGAATTTTAAGTCATCTGAGATCTAAGGAAAATTCTATACTTTAATTCCAATTTGGCTATCAAGTTCATTTATTCTGGACCTTTGGTTTCATTTTCTATGGGACCACATTTCCCTAAGGTGAAATCATAACCCCCAAGCATATCATACCCCTAACAACTCAGAACGTTATGAATAATGAATGAGTGTAGTGAAGCACTTAACTGAGTGCTATGTAAGTAATGCTTTTTTAAGAGAAGAAGATGTTCATATGGGAATTGACTATGATTTCTTTTTAGCACCATATGGTAATTCCCATGGTTGTCAAAAATATAACCCATTTTTTAATAAAATGATAAGATTTTGTTTTAGTTCAAGACAGGATCATACTACAGAGAAAGCTCTAGAATATCACAACATAGACAAAAACAACTACATTCAAATCTATGAAGCCAAAAATAAGAATATTAAGATAGAAATGTGATAAGATACATCTCCAACATAATGAAATTCTTTTTTAAGACACAAAAAGAGAAACTGTCATTTATATGATATATACTGAAAAATTCTTGGCTAGAAAGGAGGAAAATCATAATTTTTAGTAATACATAAAGCATTAAACTAGAAAATGAGTTCAGGAAATTGATTTCTTAGTGTATTGAGTTGTAGGTACTTTCTAGTTAACCAATATATGACTAATTCAAAGCATTAAACTGTAGGAATAAAGACTTATTTTTAAGGACTATCTAATATGTTATGGGTCCAAGGTCAATTTGAGACTCTGTACCTTGATTCTTAATGTACATTATTATTAACTTTTGTACGTTATTTCAAGGGATTCATGAAACCTGGTGAAGTCTATTGGAGGAACCACTAGAAATCCAGATATTTATTCTAAAGTTTGGCTTCAACTTCCCCATAATTAGTGAAAAGGGGAGAAGGGTAATGTTGAAACAGAAAGATTAATAAGATATAAAGTGTTATCAGCACATTCGGACTTAGAATATTAAATAATTAAATAGTAGCATTCTAAGTCACTGTTACCCGTGGGATACTTAATAGGGTTAGACAGAAGTATCAAGGTGCTATGCAAATGGAGAAACTGCTTTTATCTGACTCATTGCTACCAAAAGGACTTTTAATCATCCTTCTTCATAGCACCTACACATACCAACAAATCAGTTTCTAGGAGAAACTTTTGATTCTAGAAAGTGAAAGTTTTCACTGTGGTTTAGTTGCTATGTAGTGTACAACTTCTTTGTGACCCCTGGGTCTAAGCCATCCCAAGGCACTTAGATGCAGACTACTCAGCTCTGAGTCACGTAACCATTGCTGAAGTTAATTAAAAACTAAATAATATTTTTTTCAATAATGAGTTCTAAAGCTAGAAGAAAACATGTCACCATAGAAAGATGCCATGAGAAAATAATAAGCAAGAAAAGAATTGAGAAAAGATCAATATAGTTAACTGTTCTAATAACTACACCAGTCGAAAATTGTTAGCAATTTTTCCTTTAAGGGAAAGAATTAGAGGCTGCCACCAAACTCCTCCACATAACATCCAGAATACATTGAATACAATATTTCATTTTATGTTATTTGTTACATCGTCATAGTACATTTTCTACAGTTTTCCATAAAAAAATAGGTTCAGTAATTTTCAGAAGAGTGTTCTGTCACCATCATTTAAGTTCATATTTAAAGAATTCTTCAGAGTATTGTTACAGTTATATATGTTCCATGAACTAGTCAATTTATATTTCTTCTATTTCCCTAAATTTTTTCTTCATTAAAATGAATCTGTTTATATCACAGTTTACATGCAAGTCTCTGCTTTCAGATCTTTTAAAACATAAGCTCACTGTGTTTTAAAAGATCACGGTTCATAGCACTAACACAGAAAAGCTTATAACAATTAACTAGAAAAATCAAAGGCAACCTGAAAGGGTCATTTGACCTACATATTGTCTATCTCTACTTTTAAAAGCCTAGTTTACATTCCCTACCAAATGATTCTTTCCAAATATAATAGGTCAAAGAATATCAGGGAGAGAGAAAAAAAGGAGTGACAAATAATAAGAAGAGAGGATAAACTGAGAGTTATGAAGAAAAAGGTACAGCAAAAAACACTATTATCTCTAATGCTTGAACTTTACATTTTATCAGGTACTCTAATCTGTTCTCTATTCATGAGTTTTTATAAAATTAGCATCATAATTTGAATATGGTCGATTTGAAACATCAAGTCTAATGCATAGGTCCCTTAGAGTTGTTGAATTCTGTCTAAAATTTCTTCTATAAATAAAATTATACACTCGTTATTTCTTACAATTTATAATAGATCTTAGGATAAAAACTAAGTGGTAAATTTAATTCATAAAGTTATTATCTTAGTGCTGAAAGGATCATTGTTTCCTTTTTTCATTTTGTTTTTATTTTCATACAACTCCATATGGTAGAGAATGGTTGTTCTCTTCCTGTCCAACATCACTATAGGATATCTTTTAGATCTTCTCTTAGGGAAATCCATTTAATATAGATGGCTGACACATGAGTGTTTCAAACTGAAAAGTCTAATTATCATTAATACCTCTCTGCAAACACTAAGATGTTCTCTAAAAACATATAAATCTGATTTGTTTTATTTTATAATAAAATAATAAAGTCAAAATCAGACTAGGCTAAAAATGCAAATAGAATAATTATTGCAAATACCTTTTACAATAGTAATGAACAAAACATATTGCTCTGAAGTCAACAAATTAATATGAGTAAAATTTGTGAATATACACAGTCCAAATGACAAAGCAAAAGGAATTTTCAAATCTCAGGTAACTAAAAATATAAGCTATATATTGACTTGGATTTCTAACCAAACTTCAGCCCATTGTTTATTGACAAAATCAAAAGCATTTTTCATTTTCATTTTGTCAGGAGTAGACAAATGCTGCCAACTCAGCAAATTGAACAGATGAGCTTCCTCAGAAAGTAATTATGGAGAGTTAACCACATGCTTAGAACTGATGCTTCAGAAATCACTGAGCATAGGTAAATTTGATTAAGAAATTCTCAGAAACCAATAGTATTTCCAAAGAAGAAATATATTATTCAGTTTTTTATTTTAACCAAACAGGATAGTAAATTGACAGAGATAATAAGGGTAACATCGAAACCAGAAAAGCTTTTGAATGTGTAAAAATATACAACCTCCCAAAAGTTTAGTAAATTTAATATTTATAGTTTCATTCAGTCTAATGTGCTTGTGAATGAAAACATATTTGATGTGATGTGGATCACATCACCGACTCCATGGACATGAGTTTGAGTAAACTCTAGGAGTTGCTGATGGACAGGGAAGCCTGTCCATGTGCTGCAGTCCATGGGGTCGCAAAGAGCTGGACACAACTGAGTGACTGAACTGAACTGAGTATGTTTGTGAGGAAGCTTCAGTATTAAGTAGGAACACCATTTTACCCAAATGAAAACAAGTTTTTAGGAATGCTTTTTGCATTAATCCTTTTTTAAAAAAATAACAAATTATGTAACTAAAAGTGACAATATTCCCTGCTGAGAATTTAGTGCACTCAGCAACAGTTTCACCTTATAATTTGCTTTAAGAAGGGTTACCCAGGAAAGCAAGTCTAAAACAAAATGCAAGAATTTATATAAAAATATAAATGAACCAGTATTTTCCATTATTAAATTATTCAAAAAGTCTCATTAAACTTTGGTATCCCAAAACTAAGCCAGTTGTTCTTAATCCCAATATGTTTCTGCATATTAAAGCCATCTAGAGAATTTAATAAAAGAACAGATTTCCAAGACTAACCACCATCCTCTATCCTGAGAGTCTGGCATAATAAATGTAATGAGGAAGCCAGACATTCAAAATTTTTTGAGGGTGCCTAGATAACTTTAATATGTAGCCAGGATTGTTTTTCTGGAACTAAGAGTGTAAAACTGATTATTTTAAAAATGTAAGCCATTATTCACCTCTAATTTTTTATCTGACACAATGAGTAGCTTAAAACATATAACAAACATTTTGTAAAGTTAAGGGGGGAAAAGACTGGTCTATATAGAACCAAATTAAGTAGGAACTCACAGATTTATTGAGTAAATGAACAAATGAATGAATCAATAACAATAAAAATATGTTGTATCTTCACAAGAACCATTCATTCTCCTTCTAGCTCCTTTGCTCTTATAGATGTCATTTCACTCAACTCTGTTCAAGTTTGACCCTATTGCTAATCCCTGGTTCGGAAAGGTCTCCTTGAGAAGGAAATGGCATCCCACTCCAGTATTCTTTCCTGGAAAATCCCATGGACGGAGGAGCCTGGTAGACTACAGTCCATGGGGTCACAAAGAGTCAGACATGACTGAGCGACTTCACTTGGTCACAATTATGAAGCATCATTTAACATAGTAAGGCAGTAATATCTTTAAATATTTCTACTACTCACCTTGATGGTGACCTTCCAATGTCTGCCAATGTTAGTATACTCTTGAAATGATAATCAATACTATCTGTACTTCATAATCAACACAGGAAAAGTACTGAAACTACTGACCTCTAAATGTTTGAGAAAGCAATTGTCTAAGAGACTAAGATTTGGTAACTGTGATTTAAAAAATAAAGAAAATATAATTTTAAAAGACAAATATTTTCCCTTGTTAGATAATGAAATTCTTGGAAATAGTAATCAAAGTTTATTTGCACTTAGTAGTCATTTCATAAATACTTGTGAAAGTTAGGAAATAAAACAACTAAATCTTTCAAGGGAAAATAACTAGATACAATCTAAATTTGAAAACATATGCATGGAAATTAACATATGCAGAATTTTCTCAATTTAAAAATATACTCTGTATATGCATGTATATACAGATTTACATAGGATTTTTGTATAATACTTTAGAAGAAAAAATGATATTAAGAGGAACCATGACCCCAGGAAATTACATCATTAAGCTACAATGCTACCTTGATACATTTTTTCCTCTCTCTTAGATGGATGACAAGGCATTTTATTTTTCAGTCACCAAATACAATCTCATAGTTTATATTGTCTTGTACATTGCAAGTCACCAAAATATGCTCTGATCAGCTACCTCTATCCATCTTACCTTTCCTCTGGAAACTTGGGATCATTTTTTATCTTTTCTGTCAACTGAATGTACAGAAGCTTCCCAATATTATGAAACATGTTCAACCCCTCAAAACTGCAGCCATTCCTAAAATGTTAAAAGATCACTCAGCATATCCAGCTGTAAATCAATGCCTAGCTCATGTGTTTCTATAGTATCTAAATCTCCATATAGAGAGGCATGCATGTGCACATACTACATATAATAGAGGCAGATAATACAATATGTAATACATATCATTTAGCTTAGCACTTTGAGGAAAAGTTGAAAGAATTATATAAACTAGAACAAAAGTCCCTACTTATGAAATAAAATACATGGAATTCTAGATGCTACTGGATGATGAACTTGTAAGATGATTTACTTTCCTTCATTTATAAACTCTCTACATTTCTCTTTTCAAGGAAGTCCTACAAACACAACTAGGGAGAAAAAGGTAAGATTTAACTTCCAAAATAAAACTTTAAATATTCCCATGATTCTCTGCTAATGTGAAATTATCTCCAACAATAAATTATAGGTCAACCCCTTGGAGCACATTTCTTTTGAATTAAAATGATGCCAACTACATTAAAAAGCAAACAAGCCCTGCACAAGATTCATAAAAGTAGATTTGCATTTAAATTTATTTGAAGATATATTATGTGTATGTGCAGTCAAAGCCTTTATTATCCTATTCCAGAGAAATGTACACAGGACTCATTCAGATCAAATTTATGAAATCTTCAAGATTTTTCTTATTTGCCAAGTGTGAATGTTCTTTTACCAGATAAAGCTTCATGTGCCTTGTCTTTTTACTCTTTACCTTTATTGAAGAAATGAAGATTCAGCAATCTTTGGCTATTTTAGATCCATTATATCTTTAAAAACCTGTGAACTGAAAGTTTTCAAGCTTTGAAAGATAAGCTAGTGGGAAAATAGGCCAGAGAAAAAGAGAACCCCAACTATAATGTCAGTATTTCTGAACATTAGTGTTGGATGTTAACTACACCACTTGTGACCATGTCAGTATATATAAATATTGAATCATTATATTGTACACCTGAAACTAATATTTTATATTAAATTATATCTCAATAAATATAATAAAGTTAAAAATTTTAAATTTCTTAGTATGAAGAGAAGCCTGATTAATGTATTAGGTAGGCAAGAGTTCTAATCTGTGGTCTACAGACAATTGAGTTTTACAAAAATAAACTAGGACATCAGGGAACCTCCTGAACTTAGACCTTTCAGTATATATGTATACATGTGTGCAATAAAATATCTAACAGGGCATAGTCAAGAAAAGTTTCCATAGTTTTCAAGATATTCACGAAAGAGTCTTTAGCTCCCCAAACCAAATGATTGCTGCTTTTAATCCTTACAGAATCACAGGTAATCTGCATGAAACTTTGTTTATAACTTAATCATGGTTAAGGCTCTTTTAAAACTATTATGTCTTCTTTCTGTCCCTTTGTATTCAAACTTTTCTTCTATGTACTCCTGGTTAAAAGAAAAATATGAATATTTTCTCTTCTCCTATAGTATGGTTTTTCTCAGAATCTTATAAAAAATGTAACAATATAGTATGTAACTTTTGGAGGTTGGCTTATTTCACTTAGTGTAATATATTTGAGATTCAATAGTTAGCTCTTTTTTACTTGATGTACACTATCCCATTGCATGGATGTACTATAGCTTGTTTATTCATTCACTCATTCAAGACTATTTCAATTCTTCCCAAATTTTGTTATCTATTACTGCCATAAATGTTCATGTGATGGCTTTTATTGTATGTAAGTCTTCATTTATTTGGATAAATACCCAAGAGTAAGATTGCTAGGTCATCTGGTAAGTGCCTTCTGTGCCGGAGGGCATGGCAACCCACTCCAATATTCTTGCCTAGAGAATGCTATGGACAGATGAAGCCTAAAAGGCTGCAGTCCATGGGACTTCACAAAGTCAGACATGACTGAAGTGACTTAGCATAGCGTGGGATGTGTAGGTTTAATTTTTTAAGAAATTGTAAAACTGTTTGCCAAGTGTATATACATAATTTTTCATTGACACCATCAGTGTAGTAGAGTATGAGTTTCTCTACCTCCTTTTCAGCACTTGATACTCACATTTTATATTTTAGCCATTTTGATACCTGTGTGTTTCATCAGGGTCTTAATTGGCATTTCCCTAATAACTAATTTTCTTGAGTATTTTTCATCAGTTCATTTGTTTTTTCTTTAGTGAAGTTTCTCTTCAAATCTTTTGCTCCCTTTTAATGAGTTGTTTCCTTATTATTTACTTTTAAAAGTTCTTTATGTTCTCTACCTATAAGTCCTTATTAGATATGTGGTTTGTATACATGTTCTCCAGTCTTCTCAATCTCTTGACAATGTCTTGTGCTAAAAAAAAAAAAAAACTAAATTAAATTTTGATACATATCATTTATCCTTTTTTCTGATATGCATTTTGTCTTTGGAATAGATAAAGACAGTATGCCTAATGTAACATCCTCCAAATGTTCTGTTCTTTTTCCAAACACTTTTACATCTTGCATTAGGCATATAATTTAAATTCATTTTTTGTATGAGTCTTTCAATCCATAAATATTGTCTCTCTATTTATTTGGTTTTATTTAAGTGTTTAATGAAAACACAGATATTACATATATTTTTGTTAGATTTATACCATTTTTGGAATAACATAAATTAAATTAGTTTTTGTTGTTGTTGCTGTTATTTTTCACTTTTTAGCTTGCAATTGTTCTTTGCTGATATACAGAAACACAAATGATTTTAAATACCTAATGTCATATACTGCAACACTAATAAATATACCAATTATTTCTACCAACTTTTTTGGAGATTCCTTTGGATTTTCATGAGAGAAAGGAATATCTGATAATGTTATAATTAGGTAACATTCCTCTTTATCCCTAATAATTCCTAGTTCTAAAGTCTACTTTATCTAATATGAATATAACCAATTCAGTTTTCTTTTGGTTAGTGTTTATATGCAATGTATTTTTTTTTCAAATTTTTATTTATCCTATCCATATCACTGTTTATAAACTAGATTTCCTGCAGATAGTATAAAGCAAATTAGATGCTTTTTATTTATTGTTTTGTTTTTGATCCAATATGGCAATCTCTGTCTTTGAGTTTATATGTTCAGAATAATTTATTTAATAGAATTATTGACATGTTGGATTTATGGTTTTTGTTTTTTTTTTCAATTTATCTTCTTGCTCTGTTTTACTTCTGCCTTCTTTTGTATTATTTGAAAACTTTCAGTATTCAGTGCTGGACAACTCCTTACTTGACTCCTAGTGCTCACTGATCCTGGGATTGATTCCTAAATGACCCTTAAGATTCAACACTCTAATACCCAGAACCTGTGGATATAATGAGCTATCACTTTCATAATTATTATGGTATATGACATAGTTGATCTTAAAATAGGGAAATTATCTCATTAAGCTTAATCTAATCATAAGACCCCTTTTAAAAGCAAAATTTTCTCCAGTGGTATCGGAAGAGCAAAACAGACATTTGAAACACGTAGATGATAATATATTAAAAAAGTTGTGCTATGACAAAACATATAGCAACAGATCTAATATTTTACTACAAAAAGTTTTTTACTCCCAAACCGTACTTCAGCTATTAAGCTACATGATAAAATAACCCAAAATGCTGTTTTTATTCTAAGAGTTTCTTTGTTATGTCCCATGTAATTAAAAAAATAGAAAATGAAAATATTTTACTTGATCTCAATATACTTTGTTCTTAGTAAAATTTGATGAGTTAATCTTCACTCATTCTTCCTGTTGTAAAGATTAAAAATGCAACAAATTAAATTCATATAAAAATCAAAACACAACAGAAATATGATGTGTCAAGGATGGATGGCCTGAAGGCAGAAGTGGCACGTGAGGAGAAATATGAATAGAATCAAGGAGCTGAGAAAAGCTCCCACCTGACAAACAGGAAGAAGCAGGATTTTCAGAACAATAATCATAAGGAAGTGAATTTGATCAACAACCTGAATGAGTTTGAAAGTGGGCTCTCTCATACAGCCTGCAGATAACAGCCTACTTCAGATTACACCATGATTCAGGCCTTCTGAGATCCTCAGCAGAGAACACACAGTATCATAATTCTGACCTATAAATTCAGCTAATATATTTGTATTGCCACTACATTTTTTGTTATTTGATAAAGCAAAAGAGAAATCTAATAAAATAACTTTGTGCAAACCTCTCTTATGTGTGAGTTGGACTTGGTGACTTGCTTCTAACGAACAGAAAATATCAATTGTAATAGGATGTCAACTCATGATTAGCTTATAAAAAGATTCTGAATTCTACCTTGCTGGCATTCTCCCATTATTGCCTAATCAGCTTCCATGTTTTGATAAGTAAGCTGCCATGGTATAGCAGTCCATGTGGCAAGGAACTGAGGGAAGCCTCTTGTTAACAGCTAGTGAGTAACTGAGAACTTCAGACTCACAACCCATGAGCAACTGAATGGTATCAACAACTGTATTAACTAAGAAGCCGATTTCTCCCCAGTTAAACCTTCACAAGAGACTCCAGCTTCAGTGAACACCTTTATTTCAGACTTGCAGAAGATACAGCTACCTATACCTTTGTTATGACCCACAGTAACGATGAGATAATAAACATGTGTTGTCTTAAGCCATAATGTTGTGGGGTAACTTGTTACGAAGCAATAAACATCTGACATGTATTTCATTTCAATTTTACCTATCAGGTTTTTTTTTTACATGTTTTGTATGTATATATATTTTATTGATTGCTCTAGAAATTATGATATACATACATTCTCTGGTAGCTCGGTGGTAAAGAATCCGCTTGCCAATGTAGGAGACATGGGTTTGATCCCTGGGTCAGGAATATTACCTGGAGAAGGAAATGGTAACCCATTCCAGTATTCTTGCCTGGGAAATACCATGGACAGAGAAGCCTGGTGGGTGACATATAGTACATGAGGTCACAAAAGTCAGACATGACTCAGTGACTCAAATAACAACAATTGAGATTAATATTTTGTCATTTCAAGTGAAAGATTAAAAATCTTAAACCATGTAGTTCCCTTTAACCTCCCTCACTTTATTGTTGCAATTTTTTACATTTTGATAGGAAGAAAAACACACCCCACCCCACCAAAGATGCTCCTGCCCTAATTCCTGTAACTGTAAATATGTTGCTTTACATGACAAAAGGAATTTTTTACATGTGCTAAACATTAAGGACCTTGCATTTATTCTGGATTGTCTGGATGGAATCAGTCTAACCATATAAAATCTCTAAAAATGTGGCTCCTACTCAGGCTGCAGTCAGAGACATGATAGAAGAAAGAAGAAAGTTTTGAAGTGTGAGAAACTCACCACTGCTGCCTTTGAAGGTGTACCAATGAAGCCAAAGGTAGTCATCTTCAAAAAGCTAGGAACAGTAATAAGTTAATAGCAACTAGGAACTTCAATCTTACAACCACAAGAAAATAAATTTTGCCAACATCCTGAATGAGCAAGATCCTTTGCACTTTCCAGAAAAAAACACAACAAACACTATATTTTTAGCCCAATAAAGCTCATGTCAGACTTCTGCTGTACAGAATATCAGATAAAAATTTGTATTAAGATGCTGAAGTTATTGTTTTTATGACAGCAACAAATAATGAATACATATGAATCACTGCAGATGGTGTTTGCAGCCATGAAATTAAAAGACACTTACTCCTTGGAAGGAAAGTCATCACCAACCTAGACAGCATATTGAAAAGCAGAGACATTACTTTGCCAACAAAGGTCCACCTAGTCGAGGCTATGGTTTTTCCAGTGGTCATGTATGGATATGAGAGTTGGACAGTGAAGAAAGCTGAGTGCCGAAGAACTGATGCTTTTGAACTGGGTTGTTGGAGAAGACTCTTGAGAGTCCCTTGGACTGCAAGGAGATTGAACCAGTCCATCCTAAAGGAGATCAGCCCTGGGTGTTCATTGGAAGGACTGATGATGAAGCTGAAACTCCAATACTTTGGCTACCTCATGTGATGAGTTGACTCATTGGAAAAGACTCTGATGCTGGGAAGGATTGGGAGCAGGTGGAGAAGGGGACGACAGAGGATGAGCTGTCTGTATGGCATCACTGACTCAATGGGCATGGATTTGGGTGGACTCCAGAAGTTGGTGATGGACAGGGAGGCCTGGCGTGCTGCAGTTCATGGGATTGCAGAGTCAGACATGATTGAGCGACTGAACCAACCTGAACTGACTGACTGATGAATCAGATCTATATACATTTACTCCCAGCGTACAATACAGTATTATATTTTTGCTTTCAGGAATCATACAGAAATATCTCGCTTTATTGTGATTCATTTTATTGTACTTTGCACATACTGCATTTTTACAAATGGAAGGTTTGTGGCAACCCTGCATTATCAGACAATAGTTAATATTTTTTAGCAATAAAGTATTTTTAATTAAAACATGTACTTTTTAGACTTAGTGCTGCTGTACACTTAATAAACTTCAGCCTGGCAAATTCCATGGATGGCAGACCCTGGTAGGCTACAGTCCATGGGGTCGCAAAGAGTTGGACACAACTGAGCAACTTCACTTTCTTTCTTTCTATAGTTTCTTTGGGAGAAGGAAATGGCAACCCACTCCAGTGTTCTTGCCTAGAGAATCCATGGACAGAGGGGTCTGGTGGGCTACAGTCTATGGGGTTGCAAAAAGTTGGACATGACTAAGCAACTAACAAACACACATAATGCAAGTATAACTTTTATGTGCACTGGGAAACCAAAAATTCATGTGACTTGTTTTTGCAATGTCCTGGAACTGAAACTGCTCTATCTCTGAGGTATGCTTGTTTAAGAAATTTAAGAGAATAAAAGTAGGCTATTATATTTACCCATATATTTATTAGTTCTATTGCTCTTCCTCTATTAAATTTCCACAATTTCCCCTAAAATCACTTTTCTTTAGCCAAAGGGTATTCTTTAACATTTATTTTAAAGGAAGCCTACTGGCAATGAATTCCCTCAATTTTCCTTCATCTAAGACTGTCTTCATTTCACTTTCATTCGTGAAGGATATTTTTGTTGGTTGTAGAATTCCGGGTAGACAGTTATTCTTTCATCACATTAAAAAGTATCATTCTGCTCTCTTCTGACCCCCATGGTTTCTAATATTTTTCTTTATCATTGGCTTTCATCAGTTTGATTATGATGTATATAGGTGCTATTTTCCTTGAGTTTATCTTGTTTTATTTTCACTGATCTCCTTGACTCTGTAACTTCATGTTCTTCAATAATTTGGGATGTTTTAAATCATTTTCTCAAAAAATTGTTTACATCAATCTTTTACCCCTTTCCTCAGTCTTCAATGTTATGAATGTTTGATATTGTCCCACAAGTTCCCAATATTGATTTCACTTTTATATTGGTTTTTTCTGTGGTACATGTTGAATAATTTATGTTAATTTATATTCATATTCATAATCTTTTTCTCATCTACACTGAGCACATTCAGTGAATTTTCTTGTTACTGCATTATTTCATACTAAAATTTCAATTTAATTTTTGTAGTTTCTAATTCTTATCTGAGAACCTCTAGGTTTTCATTAATTTTGAGTGTTTGTCCTTATTTCAGGAACAAAGTTATGGTACTTGCTTTATAATATTGTCTAATTCCAACATTGGGGTCATCTCAGAGTTATTTTTTGATTATTTCTTTCTTTGAGCAGATTAAAGGTTTTTTGGTTCTTTGTCAAGTAATTTTGGATATATCTTAATATTTTAAATATTATGAGATTGTAAGTACTATTAAAAATTCTCTGGAGAATATGAATTTTTTGTTTCTTTAGGCATGCAGTCAACCTCAGATTACAAGTTCCAAACTGTCTTTTGTGGGATGTGGTTCCAACATCTATTTAGCTTTCAAGGCTGTTTTGAGTTGCTTTGGTGTACTCTGCATGTACACTATCCAAGGACATGTCTGGGACCTGGACAGTGGTCTTTACCATAGTTAAGTTCTCGAAGTTTTATGGAGCTTTGCTCAGGGATTAGCCTAGGACTTCAGATTCAGGTTTCAAGCATTTAATTCCCTCTCTTTCATTGTTTCTCTCATTATTTCAGGTTTCCAAGGGCCCTTTTCCTGGTGTTCTAGATAGATAGCCTTATGTTGTGCACAATTCCCATAAAGTGATCTTCCTTTGGACTAAAAAATGAGTGATAAAGAACAAAAATAATTTCTCTGGGATTCCCTCTACAAACTTCAGATCACATACATCTCTGTAAACTCTGCTTAAAGAGAAGGGTTTTCTCTAGGTATTTTAAATGATGAGGCTGCAGCTGCCACCACTATTGCTAACAAAAGAGTGTAACTCTTGCCTCACATCAGATCCATAAGAGTTTAAAAAGTGGGGGGAGGTAAAAAAAAAAATACAGAGATTTGCATGCAAGCACATTTACACAAACATGTATGTACAAATCGTTTCCATCCCTCAGAGGTCCTCTTCCTGTTTTACAGCCTGAAAAATACAATTTTTCCTGTCTATGCCCACTGTGAAATTCCATGATTCAGACTGCCTAGAATCTATGCCAAGAGATAAGAAAAAAACCCCTAAAACAGGAAACTTACTACTATTATTAGTCATTTAGGGGATTCAATTTTTATTGGGTCTGCCTGCTATTAATTACCTTACAGAATCATCAGATAGTTGGTTTATAAATCCTGCCCTGGGATTTTAGCTGTTATCATTGGGACAAATAACCTGAAATGGGTTTACTACTTCTTATCCAATACTTTGGCCACCTCATGAGAAGAGTTGACTCATTGGAAAAGACCTTAATGCTGGGAAGGATTGGGGGCAGGAGGAGAAGGGGATGACAGAGGATGAGATAGCTGGATGGCATCCAGCCGACTCGATGGTCATGAGTTTGGGTGGACTCTGCAAGATGGTGATGGACAGGGAAGCCTGGTGTGCTGCAGTTCATGGGGTTGCAAAGAGTCAGACACGACTGAGTGACTGAACTGAACTGAGCTGAAACTGAAAATTGTCATTTTAAAAAAAGGCACTTATAATGTGGGTGTGGGCCCAGTTTTACAATTCTTCCACTATAAAATAAGCTATTCTGTCAGAGGTAATATGGTGTGGGATCATGGTGCAGCAGAAGGTATTGCCTAAGTTCACAGGTAGTGGAGCTGGCAAAATCATCGAAGGCAATGAAAGCCAATGATAGAAAATGTCCATTGTGGCTTGCTAGTCCCCTAGTGAATTGTATCATATTAGGAATTCACTGTTTGCCTCAGTATTTTGGTAAAAGGAAAAGGAAAGAGTAAACAGAACACAATGAGAGCTCTAGCATAGGGAAGGTATACCCCAGGAAATATCAAAGAAAAATAGCTACTTACACAATGAAAATCATAAAAAAAAAATACTGAAGAAGAAATACCTTGTCTTATCTTTCCTCCTAACTTTGCATTTCCTTCTGGCCATATATAACTACAAGCCAGAGGGCAAGTCCCTTTGATACAATCCATAAAGTCAGTGTTGAGAATACTGGGTATAGGGTTAGGTAGAGAAGGTTGGAGAGTAGATCTCCAAAGGCAAATGGAGAACTTCCCAAACTGTCACACAGTCTATTGAGTAAGCAGAATCAAATCTAATGTAGCCACAATACTGAAAGGCCTTAAAGACTCTGAAACTCAATAAACCACATTGAATTATTATCAAACATCTCTTGATATCAGCCTGACTTCAAATCCTGTTTATTAGTTGAGTAACCTTGGACAAGTTTCTTAAGCTATCTAATTCCTGTCTCAAGATATTTTAAACAATGGGTGCCATACATGCTCTAAGTCAGCCTTCAATATGTGGTATTGTTTTCCCTATAGCCAAGATTCACAGGTCCAGGAGTCAAGGAGTGGAAATGGGAAAGGTTCCACTCATCCCTAGAGATCCATCAGCAAAATTTTTGCTTCCAGTTCCTGTATCCTTATGCCCTACTGGCCTAGGGTGTCCATTCCAAAAAGATAAATCATTCTACTGATGGATACCACAGAGAGCCAATGAACTGGTGATTGAGCCTGCCACCTAATCATTTTATGTTTCTCATGCTTCTGAATCAACAGAGAAAAGACTTTCCATTGTTGTTCAGTTGCTCAGTCACATCCAACTCTTTGCAACCACATGGATTGCAGCATGCCAGGCTTCACTGTCCTTCACCATCTCCTGTAGTTTGCTCAAATTCATGCCCATTGAGTCAGTGATGCCATCCAACCATCTTGTCCTCTGTCGTCCCCTTCTCCTCCTGCCTTCAATTTTTTCCCACATCGGTCTTTTCCAATGAGCCAGCTCTTCACATCAGGTGGCCAAAGTATTGCAGTTTCAGTTTCAGCATCAATCCTTCCAATGAATATTCAGGGTTGATTTCTTTTAGGATTGACTGGTTTAATCTTCTTGGTGTCCAAGGGACTCTAAAGAGTCTTCTCTAGCACCACAGTTTGAAGGCATCAATTCTTCAGTTTCCCTGGTGGCTCAGGCCATAAAGAATCCACTTTGCCATGTGAGAGACCTGTGTTCGATCCCTGGGTTGAGAAGATCTCCTGGAGAAGGAAATGGCACCCTACCCCAGTATTCTTGCCTGGAGAATTGAAAGGACAGAGGATCCATGGGACATCAAAGAGTTGGACATGACTGAGCGACTAACATGCAAACACACACACACAAACATACACACACATATTAAAAGGCATTCGTTTTTGGAAGCTTTCTAACAGCTTATGTGAAATAACTGATAGACTCCATCACTCTAAACAAGACTTACCATACCTGCTAACAAAATTTTTCCTGCTTACCAAAAGCATATCAGACTGCTGCCACCCAATGTAGGGAAGGATGAGTATATCTTGGATGTAGAAAATCCATTAGGACTTCTCTTAGTACTACCATACCTTAAGATTAAAATTAACAGAAAAATAAAACAACCCAATTCAAATACTGCTACTAGCATCCTGAATCTTCAAAACTGAAGGTTTGGGTTACTCCACCAGGCAAAGAATCACAACCAGGTGTATGAAATATATAGAAGAATAGTTATAAACAACACTTCTGACTACATGACCAGTTTTAGAAATGAGAACTATAATTGTTATGAGTATTTCTTTCTTATTTTGTTATGAATATATTTGATAAATTTTAGGGTAATTTGCCACATGGTAATACATAATGAATACAACTTGCTTTATTGAAGAAAAATCTAAAGGTGATATAAGGCATGATTTCATCATGGATTGTCTGTGTTTCTCTGTTACTTTTCCTCTAAGTTCTGGGTTTCATTTGTGCATTGGCTTTGTCTACTCATGGAAGAAAAACAGCTATATTTGTTCCACTACCTCACATCTATACAGTGCATGGTCCAAGGAAAAGAGATAATTTTTGTTCAAACTTTCCCAGAAGAAATGCTGAAATTCAATATTATTGAGCTACCTTAAGTCACATGAGCTTCTCTAAAGTAATCTGAGGTCTAGGCATACAGAATTTAATCATTGGCTTGTCTTGATATATTTTGCCCCTTCTTGAAATCACAGAAAGTCACAAACTTATATCAGTGTTTCTCAGGAAAAGAATAGATACTCTGAAAGCAACCACAGACTTCCACTATAAACACATGACATAATGTTTGATATACAACAAACATTCTTTGTATGTGATAGTTATGATTATTCTTTAGTTTATCCTTAGGGTCAATTCATCAGTCATCCAAACTTTTCATTACTGTCTCATTCAATGAGATGCAAACAATGCCATTATGTTCTAATGTTTTCCCCTCTAATTTCAAAGCTAGCTATTTCAATAAAGCTTACTAAATTTGTCTATCTCTATACGAGTTAGCTACAGCACTCACAGGCTATGTTTAAAATTAAGCTATTCTACATATTCTTTCTTGAAATTGTCTCAAGAATACTTGGCAATGTTAGGTGACAACATATGTTTAATGTTGTTAAGAGCAGAGTCATTTTAGCAAAAGTCTGGAATAGCACTCTAAATCTACAAAAGGTACACCCCACAGAGGTCCTAGAATAGCACTTAATAAGTATAGAAGGAAAAGAAGTTGGAGTGCATAACATAATGTAAGATACAACAAGTTAGTGGTTAGAAGAGTTTCCAATTTCTTTTGTAGAATATAATTTTGAGGAAAAAAGTTTTCAGAAGTTAAATATATTTGGAAAATGCAATGTACTATCTTGCCCTTTAGGAAATTCAGGATACAGACTAATGTACTAAAGGACGTAAATAGTTTTATAGTAAAGGGATCGCTTAATTTAGCTAACCTAACTTTTTCTGAGATTAGAGAACAAAGTTGGAGATTTGTTTATTTGTTTATAATGTTTATTCATCATTAAAAATGAAAATGATAGGGTAATGTGCACTAGGGAGTCAAATGATGAAGTATGGTTTATTACTAATAAAAATGAGCTACAAAATATGAAACTGCTTGTTAGAAGTCTTAAAGCAGTGAAAGAGGAGAAAGAATATAAGAAACTAAGAAACAACTGGTTTGAAAAATAACACAATGGCCCTTTGAAGTTTCATTTGATATACATCTGAGACATCATCCAATAAGGTTTCTAAGATTTTATACTCCTCTAGGATACAGTGGAGGTGATGGAATTCCAGCTGAGCTATTTCAAATCCTAGAAGATGATGGAATATTAAGTGCTGCACTCAACACACTAGCAAATTTGGAAAACTCAGCAATGGCCACAGGACTGGAAAAGGTCAGTTTTCATTCCAATCCCAAAGAAAGGCAATGCCAAAGAATGTTCAAACTACCACACAATTGCACTCATCTCACATGCTAGCAAAGTAATGGTGAAAATTCTCCAAACCAGGCTTTAACAGTATGTGAACCGTGAACTTCCAAATATTGAAGCTTGATTTACAAAAGTCAGAGGAACCAAAGATCAAATTGCCAACATTCATTGGGTCACAGAAAAAGCAAGAGAATTCCAGAAAAACATCTACTTCTGCTTCATTGACTATGATAAAGCCTTTGACTGTGTAGATCACAACAAACTGGAAAATTATATAAGATCAGAGTACCAGGCCACATTACCTGCTTCCTCTGAAAGCTGTATGCAGCTCAAGAAGCAACAGCTAGAACTGGATATGGAGGAATGGACTGGTTCAAAATTGAGAAAGAAGTACAGCAAGGCTATATATTGTCACCCTGATTATTTAACTTATATGCAGAGTACACCATGGTAAATGATGGGCTGGATGAAGCACAAGCTGGAATCAACATTACTGGGAGAAATGTCAACAACCTCAGATATGGCAGAAAGCAAAGAGGAACTAAAGGGTCTCTTGATGAAAGTGAAAGAGGAGAGTGAAAAAGCTGGCTTAAAACTCATCATTCAAAAAACTGAGATCATGGCATCCAGTCCCACCACTTCATGGCAAATAGATGGGGAAACACTGGAAATAGTGACAGACTTTATTTTCTCGGGTTCCAAAATCACTGCAGTTGGTGACTGCAGTCATGAAATTAAAAGACACCTGCTCCTTGGAAGAAAAGCCATCACCAACCTGGACAGCACATTACAAAGCAGAGACATTACTTTGCCAACAAAGGTCTATCTAGTCAAAGCTATGATTTTTCCAGTAGTCAAGTATGGATGTGAAAGCTGGACCATAATGAAGGCTGATCACCACAGAATTGATACTTTTGAACTGCAGTTGTTGGAGAAGACTCTTGAGAGTCCCTTGGACTGCAAGGAGATCAAACTAGTCAATCCTATGGGAAAACAGTCTAGAATATTCATTAGAAGGACTGATGCTGAAGCTGAAGCTGAAGCTCCAATACTTTGGCCACCTGCTGCAAAGAACTGACTCATTGGAAAAGACTTCCATGCTGGGAAAGATTGAAGGCAGGAGAAGGGGATGACAGAGGATGAAATAGTTGGATGACATGACCTACTCAGTGAGTATGAGTTTGAGTAAGTTCTGGGAGTTAGTGATGGACACAGAAGCCTGATTGTTGCAGTGCATGGAGTCGAAAAGAGACAGACATAACTGAGTGACTGAACTGAACTCAGGATGCAGTGTAAGTGTTCAATCAGTAGTCAACATAACATGGCAATAGTCAAAATTAATGTAATCTATAACTGAAAGATGGAGAAGGGATGGCCTCTTATTATCATTGTGTCAAATAATTCACTTAAGCAATTTTTGTTCTGGTACATGAAGATTGGTGAATTTTGCATTTATTAGACTTCAGAGAGGCATTGTCCCACTAAAGAACACAGTTATGATTATCTTAAATGGAGCTGAGACTGAGAGAAAAGAACAGGGAGAAAAAGATATCATCCTTCTGACTGAGTGAGTCATCTCAATTAGCAAGTGGCAATTGGTTTGCTGCCTCACAATGAAGGCAAGGAAGACTATGGCCAGAACTTACAGATTCACTGGATACCTCTTAGTAGTCCCTTACCCAACAGCACTAGTCAATAGTAAACAAGTTAATAAAGACAGAACCAGTAAGAATTCATATTCTGAGATTTGTGTCACCCAGAATGGTTAAAAAAAAAAAAACCCAATAGATAGTAAGGGTGTTGTGCTACTTTGCAGGAAGTACACTAGTTATGGTTAATGATTTCTATTTCTGGGAGGAAAGTGTGACTGAAAGAACATCACACACCCCTGAATAGGAACATCAGATTCCATTCAGACAAAGCATCAAGAATGGATGCTGAGGGACAAAAGAGGTAGTCTGTGATGGAAATTTTGCCCTGCCAGATTCAGCATCCTTCGACACCTTTCTCTTTGCCCTGGGTCTCTCTCCCTTGCTTGTGACTTCTGGTTGGGTTTAGTTGGTAGAAGGCACTAGAAGATAAGAAGACAGGAAGACAGACAGCAACCGAGATGATTTCCTCTTCTACAGGCCGTAGCTCTCATCAGAACGCCCCTCTCCCAGCTCTGATAATCACTGTCCTGCAGATTCAAGGATGGTAATATCTTCCTGCTGTTGCAAGTCCCAGTGTGCTTCACCTCCTCATTAGTTTCCCTTAATTTTGCCTACATATATAAATGGTACTTCCCCAATCTCTCTTCTGTCACCCTTTTGAGGCTCAAACAGGAGCACCATTCTAGGAAATGATCTGCTATATTCAAAGAAGGCTTACACTCATATTTAAACGACCAACCTATTATCTTCTATACCCATAACTAAAGGTGCTATAGTTATATGAATATGGATGATCTCTGCTTAATATTCTGAAGTCTGGCTAATTCTGCATTTGTTGAAAATTAGATACATGGAGTATTGTAACTGCTTCAGAGATTACAGATTTCTTAACCTCTCTCACATTAGCCATGATCTCAAAGACCAGAAAGTCAAGTCAAAAAATATTGCAATAAAGAAAATGAAAGGAGTTCAGTTGAAAGCAGACCTTAGATCATTATGCTTTGAAATTAATAAGGATAAATTATAAGAAATTTTAAATTAATAAAGGATAATAAGTTGGAATCTGTAATTCAGAAACAACCGCATGCTCAAAATAGGTAAAATTTAATATAAAATACGGGCTTCCCTGGTGGCTCAGTGGTTAAGAATCACCTGCCAATTCAGGAGTCATGGGTTTGATCCCTGGGTCAGAAAGATCCCTTGGAGAAGGAAATGGCAACCCATTTCAGTATTCTTTCCTGGAAAATCCCATGAACAAGAGTAACCAGGCAGGCTAGAGTCCATGGGGTCACAGCTTAGCAACTAAACAACAACAATCTAAAATAAAACAACACATTTCTAAAATAAGTAGCAACTTAAATCAACAACATGTCTAGAGGAAAGTTGAAAAATTGACAACAGTTTAAACCTAATTTTAAAATAACTTTTAGAGAAAACTGATTCCAGGACTGTCGCTTAATGTTCTAAGAAACAGCCACGTAGAACATATAAGCTGTGATGCAATGCGCCATGTGGGGCCTCCCATGCTCCTGCCTACTCTGCAAATGCCAACAGAGTGCTCTCAGCACAGAGGATGCAGATGGAACTAAATCAAAGCGTCTCACTGAATATATGCCAAATCTTTAAATAATGTATCTTTTTTCTAAATATAAAATTGCCTTGATCTTAGTGAGTGCTAAGCTTTGCCATACCTCCCACCCAAAGTTAAAACGGTAGGGAAAATCTGAAGAGATTCACTAACTGCCTCAAATCATATGTTTCTGTGTATTCAGTTCTATAGAAGATATGATTTGAGCTTTTATGTTCTGTTGAAGAATTTCTGAGACAAATTAAAGAATGAACATTTAGGATACACACTCTTCTTTCATATCAAATGAAAACAGAATGTATATTTTAGTCCCTTTTTAAAACAAAATCAAACACATACTGTCTAAGTCTAAGTGCCTTACTGTAAGAAGAAACTAATTAAGAAATAAATAAACTAATAAGAAACTAAAGCTTATTGACATCTTATATCTATTAAGATATGGTGAAATGAGAATTCCTTTATATGAGTTTTTTTTTTTAAAAGAGTCAAAGGGAGACCACACATGGAATGAAGTATATTCACATATAATGAAATAAATGTGAACTTCCTCAAGTTTCTGTCATGTTGAATTATTAAGCATTATAAGTAATAGGTTTCCAGTGTGAAGGTGTAAGATTTATAACTACTAATTTTCACTTCTCATTTATACCAGACTCAAATATGTATAATATGGAGGATAATCCATAGCAGAAAGTCCTGTTCCAGGCCATTTTCCTGTCTGTCTTCTACAACTTTATTTTCTTAGGAAATATACAAAAGGGCCATCAATGACAGCCTTTAATGAGGGAAAGTCTGACACAAAAGGATGAAGGTATAGACTACAAAATCAATTTGGTGGTCCTACCCCTTTTATTGGGCTTCCCTCGTAGCTCAGTCAGTAAAGAACCTGCCTGCAATGCAGGAGACCCAGGTTTGATTCCTGGGTCAGCAAGATCCCCTGGAGAAGGAAACAACAACCCACTCTAGTATTCTTGACTTAGAATCCCACGGACAGAGGATCCTGGCAAGGTACTGTCCATGAGGTCGCAAGAGTCACACATTGTAGGGCATCTCACATGTGCTCATGACAAGATGGAGCTTGGCAGAGATCAAGAGGGCGGGACTGAGGCTATTTACAAAAAAATGCGATTGGCCATGGCTAACTTCCTCTTAGCAATGCTGGGACGTGACCAGTATACATCGGTGCACCACCACCTGGATACGTGACCCTTACAGTGATTGGCCAAGCTCCGGGAAATCCTCGTTTGAAACCCCTGAGCCGTTCGCCTTCCCATGCTGTTTGCTTATATAAGCTCACCCTCCAGCTCAATAAAACGGAACTGCTTTGACAGAACCCCTGCCACGTCTGAATGTCTCTCTCTGGGTGAGGGAGGCTGTGGGGCAGGCGGTCCGCTCACTCCCTCCTCGGGCCAATCTTCCTGAGGCTCCCATCCTCGGAAGATAACTTCGGAGGGTCCTTCTGTCCAAGACTGAGGGCTCGCCCAGCTTTCTGACTCCTGCCTTGGAGCGCTACAGGGTGGGTTAGAGAGTCGGAGAGAAAAGGAAAATAGAGAGGCCCCACAACACATGACCTAGTGACTAACCCATCACCATCCATTTAATTTGATGATAAATTGAGAGTTGTTCTTAAGAAACTAAACTGTAATTGTAGAAACAATATATGAGTTTCAGGGAAATAATACTTAGTCATACTTGCTGCTATATGCAGATTTACTCAAATTTTTTCTTTTCTGATTTTTTTAATAAAAAGTGAAAATCTCATAAAATGCTTAGGGGAATTTTCTAGAATATATTTCTGTTGTTGTTTTTGTTCAGTTGCTCAGTCATGTCCAACTCTTTGTGATCCCGTGCACTGCAGAACACCGGGCTCCCCCCTCCTTCACTATCTCCTACAGTTTACTCAGATTCATGTCCATTGAGCCAGTGATGCTGTCTAACTATCTCATTCTCTGTCACCCCTTTGTCATTTTACCTTTAATCTTTCACTGGGGTCTTTTCCAATAAGTCAGCTCTTCACATCAAATTGCCAAAGTATTGAGCTTCAGCTTCAGCATCAGTACTTCCAATGATTATTCAGAATTGTTTTACTCTAGGACAGACTGGTTTGATCTCCCTGTTATCCAAGGGACTCTCAAGAATTTTCTCCAGCACAACAGTTCAAAAGCATCAATTATTCAGCTCTCAGCCTTCTTTATGGTCCAAATCTCACATCCATACGTGACTACTGGAAAAAACAAATATATAGGCCTTTGTTGACAAAATGATGTTTCTGCTCTTTATTAGACTGTCTAGATTTGTCATAGCTTTCTTTCCAAGAAATAACTGTCTTTTAATTTCATGGCTGCAGTCACCATCCACAGTGATTTTGGAGCCCAAGAAAATAAAAGCTGTCATACTTTCACTTTCTCCCCTTCTAGTTGTCATGAAGTGATGGGACTGAATGCCAAGATCTTAGATTTTTTTTTTAATGTTGAAAATATAATACTGCTAGTGACCAAAAATAAAAGAAAGAAAGAAAGAAAGAAGATCCCAATTTCTGGCATATACCTGCTTTATGAAAATAAAATTTCTAGATTTAATATGTCTTGGTTGACTCATTTTAGTGATTTTTATGTAATGGTATTTTTCTCTGCGATATTTGTATATATTTTCTTATATTTAGCCATGAACTCATGTGCATGTGAAACTTTGAAGAATTTTTCTACTAAAATGTTTCTGATTGTAGAGTCTAAAAATTGACATGACTGAAGTCACTGAAATAAGAGACACATTCTAGAGCGAGTCAAGGATATGTATTTCTTGTGGGGAGAAAATGTATTAGCATTCCTCCTTAACTCTTTTCAAAGAACCCATAAAAACTTACAAGAAACAAATTAAAAAAGCAGTAAAATGATGAAACTGTTTGAGAAATAAGTTAACAAGTTAACATATTAAGTTAGGAAGTTATCTTGACTTCACAACATACTTTATTTAGTCCCACAGTCAATTCAAAATGGAATATAAGAAGCATATGATAGAGTTAAAACTATATCAAATTGTGATTGTGAATAAACATCAACAATGGCTGAATACTTTCTAAAATCATTGTTAGTGGCATTATACATTCTTTAACATTTGTTTCCAAGGATAAAATAGAAAATGGAAAGTAACTGAGGACATATCTATATCAGTTTATTTAAGTCCCTTAGTCATGTCCAACTCTTTGCGACCTTATGAATTGCAGCACGCCAGGTCTCCCTGTCCATCACCAACTCCTGGACCCAAACTCATGTCCATCGAGTCGGTGATGCCATCCAGACAGCTCATCCTTTGTCGTCCCCTTCTCCTCCTGCCCCCAATCCTTACCAGCATTAGAGTCTTTTTCAATGAGTCAACTCTTCACATGAAGTAGACAAAGTATTGGAGTTTCAGCTTCAACATCAGTCCTTCCAATGAACACCCAGGACTGATCTCCTTTAGGATGGACTGGTTGGATCTCCTTGCAGTCCAAGGGACTCTCAAGAGTCTTCTCCAACACCACATTTCAAAAGCATCAATTCTTCAGCACTCAGCTTTGTTCACCATCCAATTCTCACATCCATACATGACTACTGGAAAAACGATAGCCTTGATTAGATGGACCTTTGTTGACAAAGAAATGTCTCTGCTTTTTAATATGCTATCTAGGTTGGTCATAGATTTCCTTCCAAGGAGTAAGTGTCTTTTAACTTCATGACTGCAATGACCATCTGCAGTGATTCTGGATCCCAAAACAATAAAGTCAGCCACTGTTTCCACTGTTTCCCCATCTATTTCCATGAAGTGATGGGAACCGATGCCATGATCTTAGTTTTCTGAAAGTTGAGTTGTAAGTCAACTTTTTCACTCTCCTCTTTCACTTTCATTGATAGGCTTTTTAGTTTCTCTTAACTTTCTGCCATAAGGGTGGTGTCATCTGTATATATAAGGTTATTGATACTTCTCCCAGCAATCTTGGTTCTAGATTGTGCTTCCTCCAGCCCAGCGTTTCTCATGATGTACTCTGCATATAAGTTAAATAAGCAAGGTGACAACATATAGCCTTTATATACTCCTTTTCCCATTGGAACCAGTCTGTTGTTCCATGTCCAGTTCTAACTGTTGCTTCCTGACTTGCACACAGAATTCTCAAGAGGCAGGTCAGGCAGTCTGGTATTCCCATCTCTTTCAGAATTTTCCACAGTTTGTTGTGATTTACACAGTCAAAGGCTTTGGCATAGTCAATAAGCAGAAATAGATGTTTTTCTGGAAATTTCTTGCTTTTTCAATATTCCAGTGGATGTTGGCAGTTTGATCTCTGGTTCCTCTGCCTTTTCTAAAATCAGCTTGAACATTTGGAAGTTCATAGTTCACATATTGCTGAAGCCTGGCTTGGAGAATTTTGAGCATTACTTTACTAGTAAAGTGAGATGAGTGCAAATCAGGGGTAGTTTGAGCATTCTTTGGCATTGCCTTTCTTTGGGATTGGAATGAAAACTGACCTTTTCCAGTCCTGTGGCCACTGCTGAGTTTTCCAAATTTCCTGGCATTTTGAGTGCAGCACTCTCATAGCATCATCTTTCAGGATTTGATGTAGCTCTACTGGAATTCCATCACCTCCACTAGCTTTGTTCATAGTAAAGCTCACTTGACTTCACATTCTAGGATGTCTGACTCTAGGTGAGTGATCACACCTAGAGTGTGATAATGGTTATGATTATCATAACCCCATCATGATTATCTGGGTCTTGAAGACCTTTTTTGTATAGTTCTCCTGTGTATTCTTGCCACCTTTTAATATCTTTTGCTTCTACTAGATCCATACCATTTCTGTCCTTTATTGAGCCCATCTTTGCATGAAATGTTCCCTTGATATCTCTAATTTTCTTGAAGAGATCTTTCGTCTTTCCCATTCTGTTGTTTTCCTCTATTTCTTTGCATTCATCACTGAGGAAGGCTTTCTTATCTCTCCTTGATATTCTTTGGAACTCTGCATTCAAGTGGGAACATCTTTCCTTTTCTCCTGTGCTTTATGCTTCCCTTCTTTTCCCAGCTGGCCTCCTCAGACAGCCATTTTGCTTTTTTGCATTTATTTTCCATGGGGATGGTCTTGATCCCTGTCTCCTGTACAATGTCATGAACCTCTATTCATAGTTCATCAGGCACTCTGTCTATCAGATCTAGTCCCTTAAATCTATTTCTCACTTCCACTCTATAGTCATAAGGGATTTGATTGAGGTCATACCTGTATGGTCTAGTGGTTTTCTCCACTTTCTTCAATTTCAGTCTGAATTTGCCAATAAGGAGTTCATGGTCTGAGCCACAGTCAGCTCCCATTCTTGTTTTTGCTGACTGTATGGAGCTTCTACATCTTTGGTTGAAAATAATATAATCAATCTGATTTTGGTATCGGCCATCTGGTGATGTCCATGTGTAGAGTCTTTTCTTGTGTTGTTGGAAGAGGGTGTTTGCTATGACCAATGCATTTTCTTGGCAGAACTCTGTTAGCCTTTGCCATGCTTCATTCTGTACTCCAAGGCCAAATTTGCCTGTTACACCAGGTGTTTCTTGACTTCCTACTTTTCCATTCTATTCCTCTATAATGAAAAGGACATCTTTTTTGGGTATTAATACTAAAAGGTCTTGTAGGCCTTCATAGAACCGTTCAACTTCAGCTTCTTCAGCATTAATGCTGGGGCATAGGCTTGGATTACCATGATATTGAATGGTTTGCCTTGGAAATGAACAGAGATCATTCTGTCATTTTTGAGATTGCATCCAAATACTGCATTCTGGACTCTTGTTGACCATGATGGCTACTCCATTTCTTCTAAGGGATTTCTGCCCACAGTAGTAGATATAATGGTCATATGAGTTAAATTCACCTGTTCTAGTCCATCTTAATTCACTGATTCCTAGAATGTTGATGTTCACTCTTGCTGTCTCCTGTTTCACCACTTCCAATTTGCCTTGAATCATGGACCTAACATTCCAGGTTCCTATGCAATATTTCTCTTTACAGCATTAGACCTTGCTTTTATCACCAGTCACATCCACAACTGTGTGTTGTTTTTGCTTTGGCTCCATCTCTTCATTCTTTCTGGAGTTATGTCTCAACTGATCTCCAGTAGCATATTGGTCACCTACTGACCTAGGAAGTTCCTCTTTCAATATCCTATCATTTTGCCTTTTCATACTGTTCATGGGGTTCTCAAGGCAAGAACACTGAAGTGGTTTGTCATTCCCTTCTCCAGTGGAGCACATTCTGTCAGACCTCTCCACCATGACCCGCCTGTCTTGGGTGGCCCCATACAACATGGCTTAATTTCATTGAGTTATGCAATGCTGAGGTCCATGTGATCAGATTGGCTAGTTTTCTGTGATTATGGTTCAGTGTATCTGCCCTCTGATGCCCTAACACAACACCTACCATCTTACTTACTGTCTTACCTGGTGAAGAGATACTCCACATTCAAGGTAAGAGAAACCCAGGTAAGATGGTAGGCATCAGAGGGCAGATACATGTCTATACAGTGTCAAACTAAAAATAACTAATCCATGGATACTTTGAAACAGCCAAATAGTAGCCAGTATAGAGACTGAGATGAATTCTTGTTTGCTTGACTTCTTATATTTTTATCAAATTTTAAAATTGGGGAATAACATCTTGTTTCCTTGTTTAATTGAAAATGGCCTCATATTTACACAAAAATTCTGCACTGAAGGATGATTGAAAAAAAAAAGGTTAGCTTAGTAATATAGCTAGCTTTTATCTGTCTACCTAATCAGCTCCCTAAATTTGTTACAGTACCCATCATGTCCACAGGATCAAAACAAACCAGTTACTTAGTAGAAGAACCAGTTACTAAGAACCAATTATTTTTTGGTATCTGGATCAGCCAGGAAAATCTAGGAGTTTTCATCAAGTAAGAAGTAATACAAAGAAGCTTAGAGAGAGTAAGTGATCTACCTTAGGTCACATGGTTAATAAAAACACTATACCAATGTTCTCCACTGTTTATAAAAGTACAGGTAGAACCTTCAAGAGTTTAACAAGATTAGAACATGAAATCTTTGGATTGTGTCACTTGAATAGGTGAAAATTACAATAGATGAATGAAAGATAATTCTTCTGTGAACTCTGAAGGCAGATAACTACAAATCAAGCCTATATATTTGATGTGACCCAGTGACATAACAAATTTTAGATACTTTGAAGTGAACCTTTATTTTAATCAACTGAAATAGTGTCCATAGACAAATATCAAACTGTAAGGAAAAACCTGAGAATTGAAACATTTCCTCACTTTTTCCCATGGTGTTTCATAGCTGCACCACAAACAGGTAACATTTTTTCAACTAAACAGTCAAACTCCTCAAGAAATGGCTTGGCCTTTGGGTTAAGTTTCAATTGTGCATCTCATAAAATTCTACAAATTCTATATTATTCATCAAGTGTATTATAAACACCTTCTATGTGCCAAGTTTCGTGCTGCTGCTGCTAAGTCACTTCAGTCGTATCCAACTCTGTACAACCCCATAGACGGCAGCCCACCAGGCTCCCCTGTCCCTAGGATTCTCCAGGCAGGAACACTAGAGTCTATAATATTGGGGAAAAAAATATAAGCAATGGTGGCATTGCTGTATATTTATCTACTCTGTACCATTTTGAACGAATTTATCAGAATTCTGTGGCAAGAAAATGAAAAAAACAGATCATAACTGATAGTAGTAAAACATGCCTGAATTTTGATTGATTAGGCCCACAGTCATACACAAGAGAGACTTTCCTTCAGTCTTCACTATAAGAACATTTATAAAAACATAACACAAGAATGAGCAGCTCTAGACTGCTGCCAAAATATAAAAAAAAAAAGTAGGAAATTTTTCCACAGGTATTGCCAACCATCATTACTCATCTTTTTCCTCCCAGAGCAAGCATTACATTTACATCCTTTTCTTGACATTTGACAATATTCTTTGTAATTTATATGTATTTTTTAAGACCTGAGTTAAAATTTAGTGGGAAAATCTTGCAAGTACTATCTAAGTCCAGTGATTTAGATTTCTTGTGATTCTCTTCCTCCTCACCTGCATGCCATCATTTTCTACCCAATGCCTTCTAGGACAGTGCTTATCAAACTTTGGTATACATCAGAATCCCCAGAAAGCTTGCCAAGATGCAGACTTCAGAACCCTACTCAGAAGTTCTGATTCATTAGGTGGGGAGGGGGGGTCAAGAATTTGCATTTCCTACAGGTGATATTGATGCTGTCCATCCACCAACTATACCTTGAGTGGCACTGCTCTAGTGGCACTCTACTGCACGTGCGCTCTGCAGATCAGCTGCCCCACCATCACCTCAAAGTTTGCTGGAAATGCAGAATCTTAGGCACCACTACAGATCCAAGGAATGCTTTCCTCAAACAAAACCATGAGGTAAAGTTGCACACCCATGTAGCGAAATCTGTCATTACTAAGAAGACTCGTGGACTTTGTGGATGAGGGTAAGGGTGGGATGATATGGGAGAAGGGCATTGAAACAAGTTAATTATCATATGTCTAATCAATCGCCAGCCCAGGATTGATGCTCGGGGCTGGTGCAGCGAGATTTCCCGGGGGGGAGGGAGGAGGGAGGGAGGTTCTGGAGGGGAAGCATATGTAAACCCATGGTGATATCATGACATTGTATGGCAAAAACAATAAAAAAAAAAAAAAGAGTCGTGGATCTTTGTGGAAGCTTTCAAAATTAGTCTTAATACTTTTAGCTCCTCCCATCAAGAGTTTGAGTTTATTTCCTCACTTCTTGATTTGAGCTGGACACATGATTGGCTTGAATCCACAGAATGTGCTAGAACTGGCACTATGAAAATTGCAAACCAAGGTCTCAAGAAGACTTGCAACTTCTCTTGCTTTTCTAGGGACTTCTACCATGGGCATCGTGCCAAGAAGCTGAAGTTAAAACCTGCAGGATGTTGTGGAATGGTGGCCCACTATTGTCTCAATCAACTAGAACTCAAATTACAGAAGCAGAGCTAGTTGACTGGGAGTTGACTTCAGATACATGAGTGAATCCAGCCAGGAGCAATAGAAGAACCACCCAGCTGAATCTAGTCTATACAGCTAAGACACACAAAACGTGAGCTACACACAAGTTTGCCAGTAAAGTTTGAAGTGTTTTTTAACCAGAAAAAAAAAAGATAATGATATATGCTTCTCCTTAGTAATTCCTGTTGAGACCTATAAAAACTAATTAAAAGATAATTTTGATAGAGCAAACCCTGAGATTTCTTCTTCTTCTTTTTCTTTTTTTAATAGCTTGGCTCTGTCTTTTTCCACTGGACCAGAAATAATTTATCAATAATATATCAAATACCAAGTCATAATTCTCCCAACAAATAGAAGAAAATAGAAACCAAAAGGACCCTACTTCTTATTTCTATAGATCACATAAAGGAAAAATATTGATACTGATCTTTGAATATGTTCCTGAAGAATATGGAAAAATTAGTTTGGGTGTCTCTGGAAACCCAAGTCAGTGACCCAGAAAGAACATCATGAATAGATGACACACAAGCATTTACAGCCTCTATTTCTTTGGCTCTCTTCAGTACCAAGACCTTGTGAGGCCTAATTCATTTATTCAGATTGGTCTGAGAAATTTAGCTTCAAGGCTGGACATGTTTCTACTATATAAGATTTTACTAAGTTTTGTTGTTGTTTAGTTGCTAAGTCACATCCAACTATTTGTGAACCCATGGATCACAGCCCACCAGACTCCTCTATCCATAGGATTTCCAAGGCAAGTATAGTGGAGTGGGTTACCATTTCCTTATCCATGGGATCTTCCCCCTCCTGGGATCGAATCTCACCTCCTGCATTGACAAGTGGACTCTTTACCCTGAGCCACCAGGGAAGCCATCACTAAGTTTAAAAGGTACCAGCTTTTCTCAAATTACTCATAATATCAAAACTACTACCACCATTTTAATGATTTTTAATTGAAAAGCTAATATTTGAATTTATGTAGTAAAATAAAGAGGTGGAAATAAATAAGAAAAATGGTAAACAATATTAATGTTAGAAAGTTTGGTGCTAGTGGTAAAGAATCCACCTGCCAATGCAGGAGATGTAAAAGATGCAAGTTTAATCCCTGAGTTAGGGACATTCCATGGAGTAGGAAATGGTAACCAATTCCAGTATTCTTGCCTGGAAAATTTTATGGACAGAGGAGCCTAGTGGGCTAAAATCCATGGGGTTACAAAGGGTCAGACACAACTGAGCACATACACACGGACATGCAGGGTTCTCAGGTAGCTAAGCAGGTGAAGAATCCCCCTGCAATACAGGAGATTCTGGTTCAAATCCTGGGCTAGGAAGTCCCCTGGCGAAGGGATAGGCTATACACACCAGTATTGTTGGGATTCCCTGGTGGCTCAGACAATAAAGAATATGCCTGCAATGAGGGAGATATGGGTTCAATCCCTGGGTTGAGAAAATTCCCTGGAGGAGGGTATGGCAACCCACTCCAGTATTCTTGCCTGGAGAATCCCAGTGGACAGAGGAGTCTGGTGGGCTACAGTCCATAGGGTTGCAAAGAGTTGGACACCAACTGAGTGACTAAACACAGCACAGCATACACATATACATATATGTATATATTATATTATGAGAAATGAACATATGAGAAAATATACATCATACATCAGTAAATTCTGTAACATTTAAAACATTATAAAGTTCTACTTAAAAAGTAATGTAGTGTTGATACTTGATAGACAGAACAATGGAAAACAATACAATTCAGAACAAGGCCCAATTTAGTATATGTTAAATGAAGCTCGTATCTTTGTTGTTGTTTAGTCCTCAGTCATGTCCGACTCTGTGCAATCCCACGGACTGCAGAACGCCAGGTTTTCCTGTCCACCATCTCCCGGAGCTGTTCAAACTAATGTCCATAGAGTCAGTAATGCTATCCAACCATTTCATCCTTTGTCAACTTTTTTTCCTCTTGCTTTCACTCTTTCTCAGCATCAAGGAATTTTCCAGTGAGTCAGCTTTTCACATCAAGTGGCCAAAGGATTGGAGCTTCAGTCTCAGAATCAGTCTCTCCAATGAATAATCAGGATTGATTTCCCTTAGGATTGACTGGTTTGATCTCCTCACAGTCCAAGGGACTCTCAAGAGTCTTCTCCAACACCACAGTTCAAAAGCATCAATTTTTCGGTGCTAGGCTTTCTTTAGAGTCCAACTCTCACATCCATACATGACTACGGGAAAAACCATAGCCTGGACTAGATGGACCTTTGTTGGCTAAGTAATGTCTTTGCTTTTGAATATGCTGTCTAGGCTTGTCATAGATTTTCTTCAAGGAGCAAGTGTCTTTTAATTTCATGGCAGCAGTTACGACCTGCAGTGATTTTGGAGCCCCCCCCCCAAAAAAAAAGTCTGTCACTGTTTCCATTATTTCCCCATCTATTTGCCATGAAGTGATGGGACCAGATGCCATGGTTTTCGTTTTCTGAATGATGAGTTTTAAGCCAACATTTTCACTCTCCTCTTTCACTTGCATCAAAAGGCTCTTTAGTTCCTCTTCACTTTCTGCCATAAGGATGGCGTCATCTGCTTATCTGAGGTTATTGATATTTCTCCCTGCAGTCTTGATTCCAGCTTGTGCTTCATCCAGCCCAGCATTCACGTGATGTACTCTGCATATAAGGTAAATAAGAAGGGTGACAATATATAGCCTTGAGGTACTCCTTTCCCAATTTGGAACCAGTTTCTTCATTCCATGTCCAGTTCTAACTGTTGCCTCTTGACCCATGTACAGATTTCTCAGGAGGCAAGTAAGGTGGTCTGGTATTCCAATCTCTTTAAGAATTTTCCAAAATTTGTTGTGATCCACACAGTCAAAGGCTTTGACATAGCCAATAAAGCAGAAGTTTTTCTGGAATTCCCTTGCTTTTTGGATGATCCAGCAGATGTTGGCAATCTGATCTCTGTTTCCTCTGCCTTTTCTAAATCCAGCTTGAACATCTGGAAGTTCAGTTCATGTATTGCTGAAACCTGGCTTGGAGAATTTTGAGCATTACTTTGCTAGTGTGTGAAATGAGTGCAATTGTGCAGTAGGTTGAACACTCTTTGGCACTGCCTTTCTTTGGGATTGGAATGAAAACTGACCTTTTCCAGTCCTGTGGCCACTGCTGAGTTTTCCAAATTTCCTGGCATATTGAGTGCAGCACTTTCACAGCATCATCTTTTAGGATTTGAAATAGCTCAGCTGGAATTCCATCACTTCCACTAGCTTTGTTCATAATGATGCTTCCTAAGGCCCACTTAACTTCACCTTCCAGGATGTCTGGCTCTAGGTGAGTGATCATACCATCATGGTTATCTGGATCATTAAGACCTTTTTTGTATAGGTCTTTTGTGTTCCTACTACCTCATCTCAGTATCTTCTAATTCTGTTAGGTCCATATGTGAATACAAGATAACTGGGTCATTAAACAGTTTTTAGACAACTGGGTAGACATTTGAAAAAATTTAAGTGATTATCTATCATGTTTTACATATAAAATATATTCATATGATCAAAGCTTAAATCTTAAAAAAAATGTTAAGGATATAAAAAAGAAAAAAAAGCTATAATAATCCTTTTTATTGCTTGATTGGAAAAGACATTATAAAGTATGACAATAAAAACAGAAACTATTTAAGAAAAAAATGATATAATAAACTGAAACAAAAAGACTCAAAACATCTGCTTGGCAAAACATAGCATAAATAAAATACAAAGGAAAAAAGAACAGGTTTTGAGATTTATTAGAAATTTTCTTAAAGAAAAAGAAATAAAATGGCTCTTAAATATCTGTAAAGATGTTAAAATATCATTCATAATAAAATAAATGAAAAAAGAAACAGGATATTCATTTTGTCTTGTCAGGTAAGCAATGATGAAAAAATTTTATTGCTCAGTGAATATAAGGAAACATGGAAAGGTAAATTGGCATAATTTCACAGATGGCAATTTGAAAATATCAAAACTACAATCCATAAACTCTTACTCGGAGTTACAATTTGTGTCCTGATTTATTTTCCCTAAGGAGATAAACTGACTAATAGAAAATGAATTCAAGTGGGCAATTCATTGAAAAGGGAAATCCAATAAGTAAATAATGTGTGAAAAATTCATCTACATTTATAATGAAAAAATAAAAATCAAGGCAGTAGTATAATCATTTATGCTATCAAATTGGCAAAGATTTTTAAAATGCAAATAATTAATGCTAATGGATTTAAAACCAAATTAACCCTAAAACACTGCTGTTATATATATTTTTAAAGACAATGATCAAGCAATGTATACAACTTTTGAACAATGAATTTCCCTTCTCCAAATCTCTATTTATCAAATAAACTAATAATTTAGAAAGGATATTTACAAACATAGTCAAGGTAATTTTATTTATATCAATATTATCAAACAATTAGAAAAAACCAAATAACTGTTAGATAAAATGCATGTCTTTTCAGGTAATTAGGGTTAGGATTTAAGGTTTATGGGGCAGTGGTAAAGAATCTGCGTGCCAACACAGATTCTATCCCTGGGTTGGGAAGATTCCCTGGGGTAGGAAATGGCAGTCTGCTCCAGTATCATTTGCCTAGAAAGTTCCATGGACAGAGTAGCCAGGCAGGCTACAGTCCATGGGGTCACAAAGAGTCCGACACCACTGACTGAATGAACACATACAGCAAAGAATTAACTCAATTGTTTTCTACCAAATCGCTTTATTGCAAAAGCAGAGAAGACAAAAATCAGAAACCCAAGTTCGTTAGCATGTAACCTTGGATCAGAAAAACCTTTAAGACTGAACAATGGAATACTACTCAACAACAGAAAGTTAAACTAACGATACACGCAATAACATGAATGAACATCTAAAACTTTATCTAGTTAAATAAGCCAAATTCAAAAAGCCCTACATACTGTATGACTACATTTAAATGGCATTCTAGTCTGGAAAAAGCAAAAAAAAATGTAACAAGAGTTATCAGATTAGTGATTACAGCGAAGAGAGTGAACGCTAAGATGCAGGAGAGATTTTTGAGAGTGTAATGAAAAGATTCCCGTATACTGACTGTTGTATTAGGAGATGCAGGTGTGATCCCTGGGTCATTAAGATCTCCTGAAGAAGGAAACAGCAACCCACTCCAGTATTCTTGCCTGGGAAATCCCATGGACAGAGGAGCCTGGTGGGCTATGGATGACGGAGTTGCAAAATAGGAAGACACAACTTAGCAAATAAACAACACTAGTGGACTGTGGCTGCCACAGCAGCATACCCCAGGCTGGGTGACTTTAACAGCAGAAATTCATTTTCTCCCAGATCTGGATGTGGGAAGTCTAAACTCCAGATACTGGCAGTGCTGGCATCCTCTGGGTTTTTCTCCTAAGCTTAGAAATGGCCACCCTCTTGCTTCCTCTTCACATGGTCTTTTCTGTGTGCAGGGACAACTTCGATGTCCCTTTGTGTGTCTAAGTTTTGTCTCTTATACGGATACTAGGTCATACTGGATTAGTGTTTAACCCTAATTACCTCTTTAAAGGTCCGATCTCCAAATATAGTCACATTCTGAGGTGCTGGGGAATAGGCGGCCTTTAACATATGAATTGGATGAGGCACACTTCACCCATTACAACTGTGGTGGAAGTTACACAACCATACATTGGCTACCACTCATCAAATGTATATAACTGTGTAACTGCCATAACTATATAACATAGTTGTATAAAATTATATAAACTTTTGTTTTTTATAGTTTAAGCTACTTGACATGTTTTTCTTTTCATTTAGTTCATGATATCTCCAAGTCAACTGCATATAGTTATGTATGCTTAAAAGGGTGAATTTTATTGTATATAAATACAGTACTAATAACTCAATCCTACTTATCTTTTTAAAAATAAGAGAAAATGGGTACTATATTTCTTTTAGTTTCAGTATTTATACATAATTTTAAATAGCAGACTGATGCAAATTTCTAAGAAAGTTAAAAAATATACTAACAATTCAAAAATTCTCTTTAGGAAACCTTGGGGAATTGGTAACTTTACAAAATTAATGGCATTTTCCTAAGTTCATTTTATTCTATGAAAAAAAATGGATAATTAACTGTAACCTACTGCCATGTGTTTACATTTATCTTATAGAAGTACAGCTATTGAAAATGCAACTGTTGAAAACTCACTGGAAGCCTATACAGCTATATTAAATATTCCAAGGTCAGCTCATTCAGCCAAAAGGAATTATTGTTAAATATGAAAGATGCCGGTGATCATTAACTGATACCAGATGTAAGCTTTCAAATGCCTAATAATTATATCATGTTAAAAATAACATCATAATGTAAAGAAAAAAATAAAATAAATAACTGAGTTGAAAATATAAAGAAAGCTTCTACTAAAGTTTTTGGAAAGATCTCTCAGTGCCTCTATTATTCTCCCATTTATATTTGAGAAAGTTTTTGCAAATGCATCAGTTTTTGCAAAGTTTCTGCTAGAAACATCTGGGAGGACACAAAAGATGATATGGTTTCTAAGAGCAAGCCAGACCATCTGGCTTGTCAAATGTCAGCACGTGAAATTTTGATTTGGGGAAGTCATGCTGTGTAGGATTAGCAGTAGGCACCTCCATCATTCAACATCATTGTATGTCTAAGTTTAAATTCATCCTTACACTTGTACAAACAATTTAAAGGTGTAAATAAATGATATAACTTTCGCACGTGGAAATTGTTGCTACAAAATAATACTGTCATTAAAGTAATAAACAACATATGGCAGACGTAAACATCAGTTACAGCATTTGCCAGTAGCCATTATTTTAAGATCAATAAATAAGATGATACAACTGGCAACTTGTTCAGAATGGATTTTCAATCACAGAACTGTATGATGATGAAAAAAACTTTTTTTTTCACATTGACAGGTTGATGATGGTGTTACCATCATTAAAAAAAAGTGCTTTCATTGAGTAAATATATATCTAGATCAAACACTACTACTGACAGAGGAAATTTTTAGCATATGCTCTTAGTTTCAGAGTATACTTTCTGGGAAAATATATTCAATTCTGATCTATGAAACATTTAGGAGAAATATGTAAGACACCAACTCTTTACCACTTTGTAGTAAATTTCTGGACTCTAGCCTAGATTTATCAAACTACTGAATAACTTCTGAACAAATATAGTATAGACACACAACTTAGTAATGATCTAAGATGGAAATATGCACTCTGAACACATTGTATATGCACTGGATTTGGGTATGTCTCACTTAATACTTTTAAAAAGATAGCAGAGATAAGAAAACTTAACTGTTGAAAATATATACAAGAGATTCTCTCTCATTTTTGACAACTACAGTAATAAATGCTTTTCCTCATGAAGTATTGACACTGAAAGAGAAAAGTCATTGCTTCCTGCAGGACAACCTCATGTCCTGGAGTTTCTTAGAAACAGCAGTCATATGTCAAGCAAAATATAATGTCACCCTGGTGATTGAAATATTGTAAAAATGGTTTCAAAAACAAGTTTGTACTGTATATGACCTGGAAAACTCCCACACATTGCACATTCTTTCAGGAAATTCCAACCCTTGTCTTTCTATAGAATATTTGAATGCAATAAAAGGAAACGATATCTTTCTAAACATATTCCTTTAGTGCAGGGGGGTCTCAAAATTTACTGTGTATAAGAATCATATGGGTATTGTAAACAATGCAGCGATGAACATTGGGGTACACGTGGCTCTTTCAATTCTGCATTGTTTACAATAGCCAGGACATGGAAGCAACCTAGATACCCATCAACTGACGAATGAATAAGAAAGCTGTGGTACATATACACAATGGAATATTACTCAGCATTAAAAAAAAATTCATTTGAAGCAATTCTACTCAGATGGACGAAACTGAAGCCCATTATCCAGAGTGAAGTAAGCCAGAAGCAAAAACAACAATACAGTATATTAACACATATATATGGAATTTAGAAAGACGGTAACGAGAACCCAACATGCGAGACAGCAAAAGGAACGCAGATGTATAGAATAGACTCGTGGACTTTGTGGATGAGGGTAAGGGTGGGATGATATGGGAGAAGGGCATTGAAACAAGTTAATTACCATGTCTAATCAATCACCAGCCCAGGATTGATGCTCGGGGCTGGTGCAGCGAGATTTCCCGGGGGGGAGGGAGGAGGGAGGGGGGTTCTGGAGGGGAAGCATATGTAAACCCATGGTGATATCATGACATTGTATGGCAAAAACAATAAAAAAAAAAGAATCATATGGGAATATTTCTAAAATGTGGATGCTAATTCAGTAGGGTTAGAGTGAGGACCAAGACTGTATTTCAAAGTCTCACTTGATATTGATGCTGCTGGTCTGCAGATGCACTCTGAATAGCAAAGACTTGAGAACATAATAAACTGATAGCTGAACACTGTAAATTCTGTAATCTTTTTGGACAGTAGATTTTATTAGTGTTGTTGAGGTTTTTGTTTTTAAGAAAAATAACATTTGAAAGCACAGCCTATTTACTTGAAGAGTGTGTGCTTAGGAACTGAAAGTTGGGATAAGGAGCATACTGACTAAGATTGAATTGCAGAGCCTAAGCAGAATTGGCAGTGGAAGTTTTAGGTATGAATACTAAATAGCTACAGTCAGTATCCAAAGCTTTTTTCTTTTCAAACTGACTGAATATAATTTAATCTTGATCTCCTATGCTTCTTTAATGATGATAGAAATAATTTCAATAGTCCATGTATTAGTTTCCTAGGACTTCCATAACAAAGTAGCACAGATTGGGTGGCTTAAAGAAAAAAAAATATTTTCTCACAGTTCTGGAAGCTAACAGTTTTAACTCAATGTGTTGTCAAGGTTGGCTTCTTCTAGACCATTCTCCTTGACTTGGAGATGACTGTCTTCTCCCTATATCTTGGCCTTTCCTCTGTATGAATATGTTGTTGTTCAGTTCCTAAATCATTTCCAACTCTTTCAGACCCCACGGACTGCAGCACACCATGATCTCCGTCCTTCACTATCTCCCAGAGTTTGCTCAAACTCATGTCAATTGAGTAGATGATGCTATACAGCCATCTCACCTTCCATTGCCCCCTTCTCCTCTTGCCTTCAATCTTCCCCAGCATCAGAGTCTTTTCCAATGAGTTTACTCTTCACATCAGGTGACCAAAGTATTGGAGCTTCAGTTTCAGAATCAATCCTTCAAATGACTATTCAGGGTTGATTTCCTTTAGGATTGACTAATTTGACCTCCTTGCTGTCCAAGGGACTCTCAAGAGTCTTCTCCAACACCACAGTTCAAAAGCTTCATTCTTTGACACTCAGCTTTCTTTATGGTCCAACTCTCACATTCATACATGACTATTGGAAAAATCATATCAGTATGTGTTCTCTTCTATAAGGACACCTATCCAGTCATTTTGGATTAGGCCCAATATAATGACCTCATTATATATTAACTACTTTTTAAGGACCCTATTTCCAAAACTGATCACAGTCTAGGTACTAGGGGTTAAGGCTTAAACATATGAATTTCGAGGAAACACAGTTTATCTCATTACACTCCATATCAGTGATCAATGCAAAGAAATAGAGGAAGACAATAGAATGGGAAAGACTAGAGATTTCTTAAAGAAAATTAAAGATACCAAGGGAACATTTTATGCAGAGAAGGGTACAATAAAGGACAGAAATAGTATGAACCTATCAGAAGCAGAAGATATTAAGAAGAGGTGGTGAGAATACACAGAAGAATTATACAAAAGAGATCTTCATGACCCAGATAACCACGATGGTGTGATCACTCACCTAGAGCCAGACATTATGGAATACAAAGTCAAGGGAGCCTTAGGAAGCAGCACTACGAACAAAGCTACTGCAGGTGATGGAATTGCAGCTGAGCTATTTCAAATCCTAAAAGATGATGCTGTGCAAGTGCTGCATTTAATATGCCAGCAAATCTGGAAAACTCAGCAGTGGCCACAGGACTGGACAAAGTCTGTTTCCATTCCAATCCCAAAGCAGGGCAGTGCCAAAGAGTGTTCAAACTACTGCACAATTGTACTCATCTCACACAGTAGCAAAGTAATGTTCAAAATTTTTCAAGCCAGGCTTCAACAGCACATGAACCATGAACTTTCAGATGTTCAAGCTGTATATAGAAAAGGCGGAGGAACCAGATATCAAATTGCCAACAGCTGTTGGATCATCCAAAGAGCAGGATAGTTCCAGAAAAAATATCTACTTCTGTTTTATTGACTATGCCAAAGTCTTTGATTGTGTGGATTACAGCAAACTGTGGCAAATTCTGAAAGAGATGGGACTATCAGGCCATCTGACCTGCTTCCTGAGAAATCTGTATGCAGGTCAAGAAGCAATAGTTACAACAGAACATGGAACAACAACAGACTGGTTCCAAATTGGGAAATGAGCATGTCAAGGCTGTACCTTGTCACCCTACTTATTTAACTCATAGGCAAAATACATCATACAAAAAGCTGGACTGAATAAATCACAAGCTGGAGTCCAGACTGCCAGGAGAAATGTGAAAAACCTCAGATATGCAGATGACGCCACCCGTATGGCAGAAAGTGAAGAACTAAAGGACTTCTTGATGAAAATGAAAGAGGAGAATGAAAAATTTGGCTTAAAACTCAACATTCATAAAACTAAGATTATGGCATCTGGTTCCATCACTTCATGGCAAATAGATGGGGAAACAATGGAAACAGTGACGGACTTTATTTTGGGGACTCCAAAATCAGTGCAGATGGTGACTGCAGCCATGAAATTAAAAGACGATTGCTCCTTGGAAGAAAAAGTATGACCAACATAAACAGCATATTAAAAAGCAGAGACATTACTTGGCCAACAAAGGTTCATCTAGTCCAAGCTATGGTTTTTCCAGTAGTCATGTATGGATGTGAGAGTTGGACTCTAAAGAAAGCCTAGCACCGAAGAATTGATGCTTTTGAACTGGGTTGTTGGAGAAGACTCTTGAGAGTCCCTTGGACAGCAGGGGGATCAAACCAGTCCATCCAAAAGGAAATCAGACCTGAATATTCATTGGAAGGACTGATGCTGAAACTGAAACTCCAATACTTTGGCCACCTAATGTGAAGAGCCGACTTATTGGAAAAGACCTTGATGCTGGGAAAGATTGAATGCAGGAAGAGAATGGGATGACAGACAATGAGATGGCTGGATGGCATCACTGACTCTATGGACATGAGTTTGAGTAAGCTCTGGGAGTTGGTGATGGACAGGGAAGCCTGGCGTGCTGCAGTCCATGGGGTTGCAAAGAGCTGGATATGACTGAGCTACTGAACTGAACCAAGATAACTATAAAGTTATATAGTTGGTAAACACACATACTTCTTTAATTGTGTACTCTGAATTATACTCATCAAAATGAAATTAATGCTTAAATAAACTAAAATAATGACATCAGAGTCTTCTTGTTTCTCCTGATCTTAGTGTTTAAAATTAAGAACCAGAAAAATTTATCTCTGATATACAAATAAGTAGAAATTTGGAGACTTTAGGTGAAATAGAGAGTCTTGGTCCATGTTCTTATAAATCTCCATCCCAAATCTCTGAGTCCCAAGTCTACATAATGCCTTATCAGCTCACTTAGTTTTCCAAAAATAAACATCCCTGTTAATAATAATAATGATACTATATGCCTATTTCACTGTCTAATATTTGCGCTGATGCTGCAAAAGCAAAAGGTGAAACTGCTGATGCCTAAGCAGAAAATGAAGCAATAATATTAAATAATATTAGTAGTCATTACATTCTCCACTGGCTACACACTTGCAGTAAAAATTCCAGTTTCGTTTAAGAATGTCTTTAATGAAGCATTAAAGATTATTAGTTTTATTTCATCCCAACCTTTGAGTCCATGACTTTTTAATATAAATCACTCGATGTACACTGATATGTGATGTTTGGATCAAGAAAAATCTCTTGTGCCATTTTTGGAGTTGCAAGCTGAACTAGCTGCTTTTACCATGGACTACTGAAACAACTTTCGACAGGTACAGTGTAGTTATTCAGACTCAGGCACTTGGCAGATTGCCTCTCAAAAATGAACAGAGGGAGACTGATATTTCAAGGAAACAACTGACAGTATTTCTTGAGCTTTCAAGAAATAAGCAGAATTTGGGAAATTTATATATCTGTCTTTATTAGATTAACACCTTCTCAATATAGAAAGGCTTTTCTCAAGAGATTAACAAATGTAACTATGTAATAATGTTTACATATTAAAATGTTTCAACATATGGAAATCCGCATAATTCAATGGACTAACATTTTCCAAATAACAAATGCATGATAAGACCAAGGACAATAGAAAGATTGTCTGATGATAGTAATGTCACAGAGTTGGAAAGTTCATTGATATGGTTTTAGTTTCCACATTGCAACTAACCTGTTAGAAATGACCACTTTTAAGTGTGACTGAGTGAAAAATACCCAAAATTGCTTCAAGAATCCATTAAAATACTCCTTGCTTGACAGAGAGAACAGACTGTGGATCCAAGGGGGCAAGGAGGAGGAGGTGGGATGAATGGAGATAGTAGCATGGAAACATCTACACTATCCTATGTAAAACAGATAGCCAGTGAGAATTTGCTGTAGGACTCAGGGAGCTCAAATTGGTGCTCTGTGATGACCTAGAGGAGTGGAATGGGATGGGAGGTGGAAGGGAGGTTATGGCTCATTCATGTTGTTGTATGACAGAAACCAACACAATATTGTAAAGCAATTATCCTTCAATTAAAAATAAATAATTTTTACAAAATATTCTCTGTTTTTCCAACTACCTGTCTTTGAACACTGGATTTACTTTGTCTACTACAGCCGAATCACATCAAAACTGACAGATGACAGATGAAGATACGAGAATTCAAATATTAAGTAAATTTGAAAAAAAATGTAAAATAATGCCACCGTACATTTTTTGTTTTGGAAAATAGTTATTTGCACAAGAAAGTTTCATATTAACACATAACAGGCTAAGTATTACTGTTTTTTAAATGTTAATATTTAAATATTTTCAATATTAATTTCTAGTGTGGTAAATATCAATAACCATAATCCATAAACAAAACTCTTTATCATCTTCAGTAATTTTTAAGTAAAAGAGTTCTGAGGCCAAAAAGTTTTCAAGCTACTGCTCTATGCAATATATACTTTTTTATTCTGGCTGGAGATTCTGCACAAATCTCTATGCGGTCACTCATCCTTATGATATGAGTAAGACCAAGCATGGACTTCAAAGAGCCCCTTTTATATTTCTTTCACCCAGCACAGAATAGAGCTTAGCTCTTAGTTTTCTCAAGATTAAACATATTTGTCTTTGTAGAATTGGCAAGAGGGTTTTTTTTTTAAAAGCCCATTCAGTCTAAATCTTATTCCTTCCCTGATGGCTCTGACAGTAAAGAATCTGCCTGCAATGTGGGAGGCCTGGGTTCAGTCTGGGGTTGGGAAGATCCTCTGGAGGAGGACATGGTAACCCACTCCAGTATTCTTGCCTGGGGAATCCCCAAGGACAGAGGAGCCTGGCACGCTACAGTTCATGGGTCACAAATAGTCAGACACAACTGACGACTAAGCATAGTACACAGAAATGGAAAACCTCTAACACGTTTTTACACTTCTCTCTGAAAGGATAGTCCAGAATTATTCCTGATGAAGCTTTCATTCTTCCTACATGGGTGTATTCAGCCTAAGAGCAGATATTTCATCAGTAGAAAGTTAATATGAAACACCATAATGCAAGGTAAAAAAAAAAAAAAAAAGACACTGTTAAAAAAGAGAAAATGTCCTCAGCTAGGCCTACCTTCACTAACGCTGTCATCACCACCTACCACATCCATATATACAGTACTCATAACTACTGAGTCTTGTACCTTATATACCAGGCACTGTGCTAGGTACTTCAGATGAATTACTTCATTTAATCTTCACCACAATCTCAGGAAGCAGATGTTACAGTTTTTTCACTATATAAGTGGGAAATTGAAAATGAGAGGTTAAGTCAATAGATCTCAGATAGTAAGTGGGATAATTGAGATTTAGTTAAATCAGAGTGCTACCTACACAACAGAGAAGCTCCACTGCTTCCTCTCAAGTCCACGTGCAGGGTGATTAATGAACATCATTCTGAGAGGCCTCACTTGCCATTTGTGTGACACAGTCCCATTTCCCTGAGATCAAACCAGTCAATTTTAAAAGAAGTCAACCCTGAATACTCATTGGAAGGACTGATGCTGAAGCTGAAACTTCAGTGTTTTGGTCATCTGATGCAAACAACTGACTCACTAGAAAAGTCCCTCCTGCTGGGAAAGATTGAGGGCAGAAGGAGAAAGGGACGATAGAGGATGAGATGGCTGGATGGCATCACCAACTCAATGGACATGAGTTTGAGCAAGCTCCAGGAGATGGTGAAGGACAGGAAAGCCAGACATGCTGCAGTCTATGGGGTCACAAAGAGTCAGACACAACTTAGCAACTGAACAACAACATCATTTACTCATACAGATGCTGTGATTACATTGGGCCCCCCTGGGTAACCCAGGCAGCTCCCCCCATCTCCACTCTAACAGATGAGCCATCTTAATTCCATCTGCTGCCTCAATTGTCTTTTGCCATTTTACAAAATGTATCCACTGGTTTCAGAGATTAGGATGTGGCCACTGTGGGGAAGACATTATTCACACCTACCACAGCTGCCAATAAAATTCATTTAATTATATTTTAAAAAACATTAAAACAAGACCACAGCCATAAGCCAATAGAGTAAGATTTGAAGGTACACAAGAGCTTTTAACAATACATTTACTCTTGAATCTATTAAATCGAACTTTTCAATATGACAGGAAAGCTCTTTTCCCTTTGTCAAACAAAGCAAAAAATCCAAATTTATTTTAATTTAAGACACAAACTAAGTATAGAGTTAAATAAAATGTTATAATTAATTCATGTCAAGATTCATGTACTAATCAATAGATAATTCTCTTACATGGCTCTTGTATTCCTGTTAACATACTTCTGTACATTTTTTGTATTACAAAAATTTCTGTATTCATAGCATATCAGTAGTCAATGGATTATATGTACATAGTCATTGCAAAAGATAATAAAGACCCAATCTTAAAATTTCTTGAGAAAGATTAGCATTGTATTCTGTGAAAGTGCTCAGGATTAAATGGCTTTCTAATCTGGGGTAGATAAAGGACTTTCCATTAATGTAAAGGTTATTAAAATTTGAGTCCATCCTGAGACAAATATGCCTAAATTTTACTTACAATTACACTGATATGATCCAGTCAGTGTTAAGACTGAGAAATTGTTTTAAAAAAATGTTTAATTTTTAAATCAATGAGGTTACTGGATCAAGCTTTAAGAAAATCCTCAAAGTTAGAAAATGCAGATGAGTACTCATAAAACTGTAAAATCTAGAGAAATAATATGCCTCATCTTCATTAGATGATTTCAAGTCAAACATTTATCTTACAAAAGTAATTCCATGAGAAATAGCATTCTCCACTCTACCATCATTATAGGATTGGAACTGATGGCTGCAGTTCCAATAATTCAATTTTTTAAAGAATAAGTTACCTACAAAAGGATTTGAATCTAATACATTTATATGTGACTCCATCTGAATTCAATTTGAGGTGTTGTCTCTTTAACTTTGCCAATTACTTTTTTTTTTTAATTTAGCTTTTTTCAACTTCCTGGAAGTCTTGATGAAGAAATGGGGGTTGGGAGGCACAGTTTAAGCTCAGAGCAGTCAAAATTAATTTATCCACAGTTCTTTCTAAAATATAATTTAAAGGATTTGTCATAATTCCTTGGACTCAGAATGTTATTTGCAAAACTAAAGCAACCATTTCTTTTCTGTCTTGGTCAGCATCAGGGACCACAACACGGAGGATGGATTAAGATTATGGGGACAGTAGTCATTTTCAAACTTGACTAAAATATCCATTTCTTGAATTGAGCTGAACCAAAAAAAAAAGGGGATGATTATTATTAATTAATGCTAGGCTTTTCATTAGATATAGCCCTTTGATTTATCCTGTAGACCATGTGTGGAGAGAGACAATTTTTCATATATGTTGGTAATTCATTACCTTCCTCTCAACTCCTTACTCACCAATACCACCTTCCTCACTTCAGTGATCCAATTTCATTGAATTTCCACTTTCTACCATGCAGCCATGTGTTCAAGGAAGGTGACACTATTGCCAGTCCAATCCTTGCTCTCTTTCTTGTCAACAAGCCAAAAGCTATAACATGTACTCCATTTTAATTTTTACTGTAATTAACAAAATCCTCAAAATGAATATAAACTGTGGAATATCAAGGAAAGAATATCAGAATTGAGTCAGCATAATGAACAGTTTTCTCCACTCTTTCAGTGTCACTAACCTTTTAAACTACCTTCTAGACTTTGCTAGTGGCCCAGTGGTTAAGAATCCACCTGTCAACACAGAGGACACTGGTTCCATTCCTGGTCCAAGAAGATCCCATGTGTCTTGGGACAACTAAGCCCATGTACCACAACTACAGAAGCCTGTGCATTCTAGAGCCCATGCTCCACAAGAGAAGCCACCGCAGTGAGAAGCCCTTGCTGTGCAACTACAGAGTAGCCTCCCAGTAGCCCCCACTTGCCACAACTAGAAAAAGCACACACACAGCAACAAAGACCCAGGGCAGCCAAAATAAACAAATAAACAAATTTGAAAAGTAAAAATAAACTACCTTCCTCCTTTTATAGATCTGTGTGAATTAATGAGTCATAAACTCTTTTCTCAGCCTTGTTATAGGACTAGAGACATAAGGTTGAATCACTTCCTGTATTTCTTAAAATTATTTTAGGTTGAATAACTTCTAACTTTCATCACAGACACAATCTGAACACCTGCTGAAGCCATTGGAGATTCAGTCTTTCCAGGGCAAGGCTATGCAGTTGCTTTCGCTTGAAAACAAAAGAAGTTGATAACTTGGCTGACATACTGCTTTTCCAGCAGAGCAGAAAAAAAAATGCTACTTAAGTGAAAAGATGATGGCAAACACGTTTGTTGAAGACAAACCCCCTTATGAGCCATACACAGTGGCCCTTTCAAGATGAGAAACATGAGGATGGCTAGGCAAGGAGAGTTGTTCAGTTCAGTTCAATTGCTCAGTCTTGTCCGACTTTTTGCGACTCCATGAACTGCAGCATGTCAGACCTCCCTGTCCATTGCCAACTCCCGGAGTTTACTCAAATTCATGTCCATGGAGTCCATGATGCCATGCATCCATCTCATCCTCTGTTGTCCCCTTCTTTTCCTGCCCTCAATCTTTCCCAACATCAGGGTCTTTTCAAATGAGTCAGTTTTTCACATGAGGTGGCCAAAATATTGGAGTTTCAGCTTCAGCATCAGTCCTTCCAATAAATATTCAGGACTGATTTCCTTTAGGATGGACTGGTTGGATCTCCTTGCAGTCTAAGAGACTCTCAAGAGTCTTCTCCAACACCACAGTTCAAAAGTATCAATTCTTCAGCAGCCAGCTTTCTTTATAGTCTAACTCTCACATCCATACATGACTACTGGAAAAACCATAGCTTTGACTAAATGGACCTTTGTTGGCAAAATAATGTCTCTACTTTTTAATATGCTGTCTAGGTTTGGTCATTACATTTCTTCCAAGGAGCAAGTGTCTTTTAATTTCATGGCTGCAGTCACCATCTGCAGTGATTTTGGAGCCCAAAAAAATACAGGAGAGCTGTAGTTTCATGCATAATAAAAGGAAGATAAAACAAGACAAGATGTGTTAAGATGAGGAGAAGTAAGACAAAAAGGAACCAAATCAGTGGTATTCTTCTACTTCTAGCACAGCCATAGCTCAATCTAGAAGCAAGCTTTCAGGGACATGAAATATATATATTGCTTCTCTTTGTTTGCTGTGATTTAAGTAAAAGCACAAGCAAAAAGAAAGAAAAATAGCATAGCACCATGACCTCTATTGCTAAAGTCAAAAAGCTAATACTCTAGGAAACAAATTCTAAATATTAGTAAAAAGAGAAAATAAGTTCACTACAGTAAACGTATTGATTTGGATGAAACCAGAATAGATAACATAAGATACAGTAGAAACAACATGAATTAAAGAAATAAAAGGATCAAAAATTATATAAGAGGTGTCAAGCTGGACAGAAACACTACTAGATTCACCAACCCAGCAGGAATGATTATATACACAAATCAGTATAATAAACTGTATATAAGGTTTCCTTATGATCCTGATCTTTAGGCCTAGGATCAAAATTTGATTCAAGCCACTCAATGGTGTGATGTTGGCAAAGTTCTTTTGCCCTTGAACTTCAGATACTCCATCTATAATAAGCAATTTTTGGAAAGGTTATGGAACATATTAAGATGCCATTTCATCAGTAAATATTTGTACTAAAAAAAGACATCTCTAGATATATCTTATTTTTATAATGCATTTATAATCTATTTCATATATTTGTGTTATAGTAACACTCCAGTTTTATATAACTGATAAAAACTTTTTGTTAGCTTTATACAATCCTGGGGTAAAGAACATCTTGAGCTCTTGCTAAGGAGAAATAAGTAACTCTATTGGACTCAATCAGCATCTCTTTACCCTCATGCGTTAACTGGGTAGACAACCCACCACAACCCCCTGTATTTCATTTCACCATAGTGATTTGCAGAAATGGACACTTGAATTTTTCATCTTCCTGACATGAAATAAGTCTTAAAACATTATGTCATCTTTATGCCACAGAAGACCCCTGAACATCTGTGTTGACAAGGAACATAACATATACCAAAATATTTCACCCATTTACAAATCTGTTCTGAGATAGATTTTCACTGTGTGTCTTTTTAGTACAGCTTTTACTGGCATCAGTTATCTGAAAACAAGCCCTGGCATACTGCTTACAGTGTAGACTCAAGTAATGAAACACAGAACATTAACTGTAGAGTTAGAGTTGAAATAAACTGTTAGGAAACCATACTATTTCAAAACAGTTGCATTTCTTAACCTTCCCTGCCCTCTAGTATCTTTCACAACTCCTCCTGCCATCCTTTCTGTCATTAAGTTTATTAAATTTGATTGAAATCCTTTGATTTGCATTAAATAGTTTTTATTTGTTTCTTTTGGCTCGAAATTCTGTGATCACTGAAAAGTGCTAATGTCTTATAGACCAGCCAAACACTTTTGCTCATAAATATTAGATGTGCTAGTAGTCTGCATGTTTCATATTTCTTCTGAATTTTAACATTTAACTGAGCACAGTATTATTTACCTTCATTACTCATTGCACTAGAAATAGAAATGTGAAAGTGATGATATAATATTTGTGATCTTTTTAATATGAAATATCAGTAATTATGTGACAAAAAATAAAAATATATACTTACTGTGCTTAAGGTAGGGAAAACGTTTACCTGTTGACATTCAATTTGTCGAAAATTTCAATACATAACTTTGCTAAGAATAACATTATTTATCTCCCACTCAGTCAGCACTCTCTTAAGTGATTTTTTTTTCATGTTTAGAAAATCCCTATTTTTGGTCAATAACTTGGCCTCATTCATCATCTATAGTGTCTCTGAATCAGTAACAGAGGGGCAAGTTCCATCCCAGAAGCTTTTTATCATTCTTAAGATTCTCTAAATAGAATTATTTGTATATTCCATGTAATTTATATTTTCTATTTCATTCTCAACAATCTAATCTATCCTGTACATTTTAAAACAAAAGCCAATGGAAGGCTATATTCTTTTCAGCAGAATAATAAATGGTAATAACTAAGAACAAAGTAAAAATCTTACAAGTGTAGATTATGTTTTCAATTTGATTATAATAAATATGATCTAGATATATAACAATATAAATAGGTACTCAGTTCATCCACTTATCCAAAATGTTCCTAATCTCACTCTGGATGCACACATTTTCTGTGATTATCAACTCATCCTAGACTCACTGTACTGGAGAACTGAAATGTTTTCAGATTCTTCCCAGAAGTAAAGTGAGTGAAAGTCACTCAGTCCTGTCTGACTCTTTGTGACCCCATGGACTATAGAGTCTGTGGAATTCTCCAGATCAGAATACTAGAGTGGGTAGCCGTTCCCTTCTCCAGGGGATCTTCCCAACCCATGGATCAAACCCAGGTCTCCTGCATTGCAGGCAGATTCTTTACCATCTGAGCTACCAGGGAAGCCCAAAGAAAACCTAGAAAGGTCTAAATGGCCATTTAGACAAATACACTTGGAAAGAGACCTTGGGGTACCACCCGGGATACACCTCCAGCTGCAGGATGGCACTGCACTGGAGCCAGCAGACTCCATGTACATGGGAAAGGGTATGCTCAGACTTGGTTTGACTCTCTGCTCTTTCAAGGTCCAGGGAGAGCTCAGGAGGATACACATATTTTAATATCAAGTACTGACTGAGAAGCTGCAAAGCAAAGTAAATGATATGAAGTGAATGTACCTGCATATAGTTCTTGGTTCTGGCACTTGCTGTGTGTCCCTGGTAATTTATTTAACTTATTTGAAATTCTGTTTCTTCTGACAGGAAAGAAAAACTCCTATCTAATTAGATTTCTCTGATAACTAAAGAAGAAAATGTATATACGAAATGGCTGTCTGATACTCATTTTAATAAGCACTGGTATTTATAGTGTCTATAATTACAAGGATGTTAGGGACATTCACATTGATATAAGTCATGAACCTGGGCTTTAAGTTGCCTATCATCCGTTTAGGAATCTTAGACTTAAAATCTTGAAACTGTCATTGATTCATTAATTACATTCATGCTCTTAGTATACCCACTTAGTTAAGGATTTTATTAAGGACTAATAAAGTAATACAAGGCAAACATTTCTGTACATTATAGTGGAAAATCACACTGTTAAAGTCAAAGATTTGTTAATCTTACATATGTCTCAACACAGAATCTGACAGAATGTGGTCCACTGGAGAAGGGAATGGCAAACCACTTCAGTATTCTTGCCTTGAGAACCCCATGAACAGTATGAAAAGGCAAAAAGATAAGACACTAAAAGATGAACTTCCCAGGTCTGTAGGTGCCCAATATGCTACTGGAGATCAGTGGAGAAATAACTCCAGAAGGAATGAAGGGATGGAGCCAAAACAAAAACAACACCCAGTTGTGGATGGGATTTGTGATAAAAGCAAAGTTCAATACTGTAAAGAGCAATATTGCATAGGAACCTGAAATGTTAGGTCCATGAATCAAGGCAAATAGGAAGTGGTCAAACAGGAGATGACAAGAGGGAACATTGACATTCTAGGAATCAGCAAATTAAGATGGACTGGAATGGGTGAATTTAACTTAGATGACCATTATATCGCCTACTGTGGGCAGGAATCCCTTAGAAGAAACGGAGTAGCCATCATGGTCAACAAAAAAGTCTGAAATGCAGCGCTTGGATGTAATCTCAAAAATGACAGAATGAACTCTGTTCGTTTCCAAGGCAAACCATTCAATATCATGGTTATCCAAGTCTATGCCCTGACCAATAATGCTGAAGAAGCTGAAGTTGAATGTTTCTATGAAGATCCACAAGACCTTTTAGAATTAACGCTCAAAAAAGATGTCCTTTTCATTATAGGGGACTGCAATGCAAAAGTAGGAAGTCAAGAAACACCTGGAGTAACAGGCAAATTTGGCCTTGGAGTACAGAATGAAGCTGGGCAAAGGCTAATAGAGTTCTGTCAAGAGAGTGCACTGGTCATAGCAAACACCCTCTTCCAACAACACAAGAGAAGACTCTACACATGGACATCACCAGATGGCTGATACCGAAATCAGATTGATTATATTATTTTCAACCAAAGATGGGGAAGCTCCATACAGTCAGCAAAAACAAGAATGGGAGCTGACTGTGGCTCAGACCATGAACTCCTTATTGGCAAATTCAGACTGAAATTGAAGAAAGTAGGGAAAGCCACTAGACCATTCAGTTACAACCTAAATCAAATCCCTTAATTGATTGTGAAAGTGAGAAATATATTTAAAGGACTAGATCTGATAGACAGAGTAACTGATGAACTATGGATGGAGGTTCATGATATTGTAGAGGAGAGAGGAATCAAGACGATCCCCAAGAAAAAGAAATGCTAAAACAAAATGGCTGTCTGAAGAGGTCATAAAAATAGCTATGAAAAGAAGGAAAGCAAAAAGGAAAGAAGAAAAGGAAAGATATTCCCATTTGAATGCAGAGTTGTAAAGAATAGCAAGGAAAGATAAGAAAGCCTTCCTCAGAGATCAATGCAAAGAAATAGAGGAAAACAACAAAATGGGAAAGACTAGAGATCTCTTCAAGAAAATTAGAAATACCAAGGGAACATTTTATTCAAAGATGGGCTCAATAAAGTACAGAATGGTATGGACCTAGCAGAAGCAGAAGATATTATGAAGAGGTGGCAAGAATACACAGAACTGTGCAAAAAAGATCTTCATGATCCAGATAATTGTGATGGTTTGATCACTCACCTAGAGCCAGGCATCCTGGAATATGAAGTCAAGTGGGTCTTAGGAAGCATCACTACAAACAAAGCTAGTGGAGGTGATGGAATTCCAATTGAGCTATTTCAAACCCTGAAGATGATGCTGTGAAGGTGCTGCACTCAATATGTCAGCATATTTGGACAACTCAGCAGTGGTCACAGGACTGGAAAAGGACAGTTTTCGTTCCAATCCCAAAGAAAGGCAATGCCAAAGAATGCTCAAACTACCACACAATTGCACTCATCTCAGATGCTAGTAAAGTGATGCTCAAAATTCTCCAAGCTAGGGTTCAGCAATACGTGGACCGCAAACTTCCAGATGTTCAAGCTGGTTTTAGAAAAGGCAGCAGAACCAGAGATCAAATTGCCAACATCTGCTGGATCATGGAAAAAGCAAGAGAGTTCCAGAAAAACATCTATTTCTGCTTTACTGACTATGCCAATGCCTTTGACTGTGTGGATCACAACAAACTGTGGAAAACTCTGAAAGAAATGGGAATATCAGACCACCTGACCTGTCTCTTGAGAAATCTGCATGCAAGTCAGGAAGCAACGGTTAGACCTGGACAAGGAACAACAGACTGGTTCCAAATAGGAAAAAGAGTAGTTCAAGGCTGTATATTGTAACCCTACTTAGTTAACTTGTATGCAGAGTACATCATGAGAAATTCTGGGCTGGAGGAAGCACAAGCAGAAATCAAGATTGCCAATAGAAATATCAATAACCTCAGATATGCAGATGACCCCATCTTTATGGCAGAAAGTGAAGAACTAAAGAGCTTCTTGATGAAAGTGAAAGAGAGAGTGAAAAAGTTGGCTTAAAACTCAACATTCAGAAAACTAAAATCATGGCATCTGGCCCCATCATTTCATGGCAAATAGATGGGGAAACAGTGGAAATAGTGGCTGACTTTATTTTCTTGGGTTCCAAAATCACTGCAGATGGTGACTGCAGCCATGAAATTAAAAGACACTTACTCCTTGGAAGGAAAGTTATGACCAACCTAGACAGCATATTGAAAAGCAGAGATATTACTTTGCCAACAAATGTCCATCTAATCAAGGCTATCGTTTTCCCAGTAGTCATGTATGGATGTGAGAGTTGGACTATAAAGAAAGCTGAGCACAGAAGAATTGATGCTTTTGAGCTGTAGTGTTGGAGAAGACTCTCGAGAGTCCCTTGGACTGCAAGGAGATCCAATCAGTCCATCCTAAAGGAGATCTGTCCTGGGTGTTCATTGGAAGGACTGATGTTAAAGCTGAAACTCCAGTACTTTGGCCACCTGATGTGAAGCTGACTCATTGGAAAATATCCTGATTTTGGGAAAGATTAAGGGCTGGAGAATATGGGGACAACAGAGGCTGAGATGGTTGGATGGCATCACTGACTCAATGGTCATGGGTTTTGGTAGACTCCAGGAGTTGGTGATGGACAGGGAGGCCTGGCGTGCTGAAGTTCATGGGGTCGCTAAGACTTTGACACGACTGAGCGATTGAATTGAATTCGACTGATGTCTCAACACAATTCAGGAAAAATTTAAGGCTTGGATTTCTATTATTTAAAACAAGAATAAAAATAAGGATATTTGGTGATTAAATGAGATAGATAAGTATACTACACTCAACATGAAATTAATATTATACAATAGATGACAGATGGAAAGATAGTGACAGACAAAAAGATAGAGGGGATATTAAATGTGTGGCACAAACTCTAGGATTTGAGAGACACAAAAAACCAATGAGCCAGAATTAGTGAGAAAAATATCATTAAAAGCTAATATTATTATTGGACTTTAAAGCCAGAATAGAATCAAAGACAAAGATAGGGCCAATCTATAGAAGAAATTATAATCTGAGATCAGAGTTTGTACTGTTTAATGACCCACTTGAAACAGGGGATGCAAAGAGAAATTACTGGAATATATAAGAATTGAAAATAACATAATTAATTCAGTATTTTCAGATGGTCAGTTTTTAAATATATTTAGGTATTACACAAATTAACCACTCAATGGGTCCTATAATGTATGTGCGTTCATGCTAAATCGCTTCAGTTGTGTCTGACTTTTTGCGACCTTATGAGTTGTAGCCCACCCACCTTCTCTGGTCCATACAATTCTCCAGGCCAGAATACTAGAGTGGGTTACCATGCCCTTCTCCAGGGAAACATGTGTGAGCCATGGCCTATACAAGGACATTAAAGAAAGATGGCTCTCCCTTAAGAAACAAAACAAAATAAAAAACACCAGAACTGCAGGGAGGTTGAGAGAGAAGGAGGTAGTGGGGAAAAGGAAGAAAAACGAAGGAAGGAGGGAGCTGAGAAGGACAGATACTGATAAACAGGGAGGGAGAGAGAGTGGAAAGAAGCAGCTACCTCAGAAATAAAGAAAAAAAAAAAAAAAAACAAACAAATAGAATCTGAATGCTGTCTTTGTTAATACCCCTAGCAAGAGAATGAGGAATAATGAATGAGTCACAAAAGGACTGTAAGAATTGGTTCAAACCAAATTGTCGAAATAAAGCAAGAAAATATTAATGATACTAAATGTAAAGGAGGAAGAGTTTCCATAAGAAACAAAGGTCTAAAGAGATCTCAAAGTGGTCATGACAAAGAAAACAGAGGGAAGATTTTTAGATTCGGCAAGAAGGAAACCACAACAACTTCAGTTGATAGTGGAAAACTGAAGTGCATTTTAAGCAGCTAAGATGGGAGCAGATAATAAGTGCATATCTAAAAGAAGTTACCTGTACAGAGCAGCTCCTTTGCATATCTCTCATGACAGCTCTGAACTGAAATTTAAGTATAGCACTCAGACTGTTCCTTGTGCATGGATAATTTATACACCTCTGGTCTTCCCAAGACTCCAACACTACTTCCTGCCTCAATCCATACAATCTGTCCATAGGGTCCTGGCATCAACACAACTTTGACTGGGCTGCAGATACTGGAGAAAATCTTAACTGTAGGGGATTTATCAGGTTTAACCTCCACAGGTCACTTAATCAGCCAGGGCTGCCTTTCAAACCTCTTGCTCTGAGTTGTTTTTATTCCACCAAATGACGCAGCCTCTAATCCTCTCAGGGTGAGGAAGGTAAGGCATATGACAATATTTCTTCTATCTGGGTTAAAAAAAACTGTACAACAGTCCAACCAGAGCAATATTTGTTAAGAAATAATATTTGAAAACAACAGGCTGCCTGCATGGAAAAGAAAAATAATTCCATTCTCACAACTCGATAATTTAATTTTAGTTGCTTTCAGAGGAGGTTTGAGTCATCCTTGGAAGATATATCTTTTCACTTTATCCTTTTCCTTTTATCTGTTCCTTTGGGGAACTACTTGTTCTCCACCTCTATGGTGTAGGGAGTAATTAAGCGGTGTCTTCCCGGCCCCTGGCTGGCTAATTAGAGTTCCTCTTCCACACTGAAAACATCTACTTCTGAAAAGCAGTTTCAGAAAAATAAATCTACTTGAAAAATCTACTTCTGAAACATTTATTTCCAAAAGTTCCAGAGAAACATCTACTTCTGTTTTGTTAACTACACCAAAGCCTTTGACTATGTAGATCACCACAAACTGTGGAAAATTCTGAAAGAGATCAGAATACCAGACCACCTGACCTGCCTCCTGAGAAATCTGTGTGCAGGTCAAGAAGCAAAAGTTACAACTGGACATGGAAAAACAGACTGGTTCCACATAGGGAAAGGAGTACGTCAAGTCTGTCTATTGTAACCCTGCTTATTTAACTTATGTGCAGAGTACATCATGTGAAATGCCAGGCTAGACGAAGCAGAAGCTGGAATCAGCATTGCTGGGAGAAATATCAATAACCTCATATAGGCAGATGACACCACCCTTATGGCAGAAAATGAATAACTAAAGAGCCTCTTGATGAAAGTGAAAGAGGAGAGTAAAAAAGTTGGCTTAAAACTTAACATTCAGAAAACAAAGATCATGACATCTGGTTCCATCACTTCATGGCAAAAAAAATGGGAAACAGCAAAAACAGTGAAAGACTTTATTTTGGGAGGCTGCAAAATCACCACAGATGGTGACTACAGCCATGAAATTAAAAGACACTTGCTCCTTGGAAGAAAAGCCATGACACCTAGACAGCATACTAAAAAGCAGAGACATTACTTGCCAACAAAGGTCTGTCTAGTCAAAGCTATGGTTTTTCCAGTAGTCATGTATGGATGTGAGAGTTGGACTATAGAGACAGCTGAGTGCTAAAGAATTGATGCTTTTGGACTGTAGTGTTGGAGAAGACTCTTGAGAGTCCCTTGGACTGTAAGGAGATCAAACCAGTCAATTCTAAAAGAAATCAGTCCTGAATATTCACTGGAAGGACTGATGCTGATACTGGGAAAGATTGAAGGTAGGAGAAGGGGATGACAGAGGATGAGATGGTTGGATGCTATACCAACTCGATGGACATGAGTCTGAGCAAGGTCCAGGATTTGGTGATGGACAGGGAGGCCTGGCATGCTGCAGTCCATGCAGCCACAGAGTTGGACATGACTAAGTGACTGAACTGAGCTGAACTTCAACACTGACATAGCTACTCATCCAGCAGTGAGAACACAAACCCACTGGACTAGACAGATCATTCAAAGAGACAGATAAGGATATTGTGTATGACAGAAAGCATGGGTGTTGTGCTTTTTATCTGAATGAGCTTTGAGAAACATGCAAATCTTCTCACTCTAAGGAGAGAAGAATTCTGCATATATAGCCTTCCCCAACCAGTCTTCAACAAAATAGGGATGGGTATTACAATAGTCTTTACAAGTCTCTGTTTCAAAAGTCATCCTCTGCTCTGAGACTAGGAAAATACCTGTACAAGAAACTGGTGACATAACATGTCTTTTTTTTGGGGGGGGGGCTGTAATAATTAGGTTAATATTCTGCTCTTCAAAGGCAGTATTCCTAAACGCCACCAAGTCATGCCGAACTCCATCCCCTTGTGCTTCACTGAACCTCATGAACTAAGCTTTCACTTAAGGTTCTATCCAAACAAAGTGCAGGGATCATCTCTTAACGCAAGTGCTAGTTCTCCTATTATGCTAGATTTTTCCATTTTTTGAGTTTGGAAACTACAGTAAGATTTCAGGTGTCCAAGATAGTGTTTATCACACTATTACTCCTGAATAACCACAAAGCTGCTTCTAAGATTACTTTCCTGGAGTGACTATTAGTTTTTTATAAATTGCTTCTGGTATGGTGTAGTTACAAACTTGATATTTTAAAAGAGTTTTCTGAAGCCATGGTAAGTTATCTGGGATTTAAATGAAAATAACTGTAAAATATTATCTAAAAGAATTTTTCAGAGTCCTTAGCACTACTACACAGATGCTAAGAAGCATGGATGGCATTTCATTCTCAAGCTATCACTAATCTTGTGGGTGAGACATCCTAAGGTGTACAAACCAGGGACACAATCCATCATTGGATAATAATGCTAAATTCCAAGTGTTTTGCTTTAATATTGGTAGAGAGAAATTTGAAATAACACATAATAATTTTTAAAAATGTTCTATCTAAATTCCTTTTGTAAATGAAGGTGACTAAAGAAATAATCATAAGTAATGTTATCTCCTAAATGATTTAAATCACTTTAAAAGTATAGCAATCAAGGAATTTTTAGTCACAGTGATGCATATTCTGAGTATCCCCCTTAACAATGCTTGCAATTAAAAAAACTATTCTGCTAATAAATATAGACTTATATTTATTGTAACAGTATGAGTATCTTATTTGCCCCCTTGTTTTATAAGCACTGGACATAAAATAAAATGTATTGAAAAATGAGAAGTCCTCAAGAAATCTTGGATTTTTACTACATGGCACTGTCTTTAATAAATATCTAAAAGAGGCCATAAAAACAGGATGCACTTCCATAGAAAAATTAATGAAGCTTTAAAAATTGTTTTAATTTAAAAAATTAGTGAGGCTATAAAGAAAGGTGAATGCTGGAGAATTGATGGTTTTGAACTGTGGAGTTGGAGAAGACTCTTGAGAGTCCTTTGAACTGCAAGGAGATCCAACCAGTCCATCCTAAAAGTAATTAGTCCTGAATATTCTTTGGAAAGACTGATGCTGAAGCTGAAACTCCAATACTTTGGCAACCTGATGTAAAGAACTGACTCATTTGAAAAGACCCTGAGGCTGGGAAAGATTGAGGGCAGGAGGAGAAGGGGACAACAAAGGATGAGATGGTTGGATGACATCACCCACTCAATGGACATCAGTTTGAGTATATTCTGGGAGTTGGTGATGGACAGGGAGGCCTGGCATGCTGTAGTCCATGAAGTCACAAAGAGTTGGACATGACTCAGTGACTGAACTGAACTGAACTGAATGAGGCTTTATCTATCCACCAATATAATAGAGACCTATTTTTAAAAGAGTAATTGAATGGAAGATTACTTAAAGATTTATTTTGTGCCTGATTCCTGTAACCATGAATATGAAAACAGGAGGTGATATATGTGAGCAAATTTAATTTCACTTATTTATTCTGATTGATCAAGGTTGATTATCAACAATGTTCAAAGAATTTTAATGGCATGAGAAAATATACAGGTAATTGTCATGCACTGACTTGTTGGAATAACACAAAGTGACTCATCAAAAGAAATTAGGAAACATGCAACATACTCGAAATATAGGTTGCCAACAATATTTCTTGTACATTTTTATTGTAGATTTCCTTAGGTCATGGTGTCTGTAACAGAACAAGCATGATTACTGCTATCTTTTCTGGCATGGTCACAATCTATGTTATAACTGTGTTTATCATGTTGTACAATTTATACTCAATCTCCTATTTTAACACCTTAATATATTTCTCCTTCATTAGGACAAAGTAGTACGCCATCTGGGATGAATCCTTTTACTACCTTTTCTTCTAACACCTCAACTTTTGCTTTATTGCCCTGAGATAAAATAGGTAGAAAAACTTACAATAAATTCCTTTAAAAAAAAAATAACAACTTATAAAAAATTAGGTAGAAAAAATTGCCTTTTGTGTCCTGCTATATCATCAACTGGTTTCTCAGGTGACACAGTGGTAAAAATTCCACCTGCCAATGCAGGAGACACAGGTTTGATCCCTGAGTCAGGAAGATCCCCTGGTGTAGGAAACGGCAACCCACTCCAGTATTCCTGCCTGGAAAATTCCATGGACAGAGAAACCCGGCGGGTTAGAGACCATGCGATTGCAGAGTCAGATACAAGTGAGCAAAACACGAACACTACATCAACTACCCCAGTCTTGCAGGTTTGTTTATTGATCTTCAAACACATAGGAGCCTTAGGTTTCAATTAACAGAAGAGGAAGCAGCTTGTTGTTGCAAGTATTCCTATTTATTTCATCACAATACCCTCCTGATTCCTTCTTTGTTGTAAAAATTCAGTGACTTTTTTCCCCTCAATTCATTTAAAATGTCCAATGATAACCTAACTCATCTTTCTGAGCTTCTTCTTACCATATGTTCTTAGTCATTCATTCAAGTCTGCATCTGCTCTTTATCTAGTAAAGCATGTCCTCAATATCAACTCCAAGACAATTGGAATTTTAAGTAATTATGTGATGTAATAGTAAATCAATTTCTGCTTTGAATTATTTCCTTTCCTTAGAGAGAATGACAGAAGTATATTCGATACACTAGTGAGTTATATTAGCATGTATTAGTGCATAAGTAGAATATTAGTGATTTTGAACACAGTGCTTCAACGTAGGAAGCTCAGCTACAAGGAAATTCATTGCCATTATCCTTTTCTGAACTCTATACTGTTAGATCATTCTCTCACCTTGAAACATAATAAACAGTATATATATTTATTTCCTATTTTCTGTCATGTAACATATGCAGTAAGAAAAAAGTGAAGAATAAAACAAATATCCAAACTCAACAAAATGCAATAGAAGTCATATATCAAGTATAACAGAAAATTTAGAACATTAGAACATAAGATCCTGCAATAATATATATACTTGACTATAAGTTTCCTGTCAACCAAAAAAGGTTTGTAATTGAAAGTTATTTGAATATGCACTCTTGAGTAAGGCATGTGTGTAGACTTTGCTTTCAACATTTTTTCTGTAAAGATTTGATGTGAAAGCAAACAGCTGAATATGATGCTTTGGTTCCTCTTGAAAACAACAGACTGGTTCCAAATAGAAAAAAGAGTATGTCGAGGCTGTATATTGTAACCCTGCTTATTTAATTTATATGCAGAGTACATCATGAGAAATGCTGGGCTGGAGGAAGCACAAGCTGGAATCAAGATTGCCGGGAAAAAACATAAATAACTTCAGATATGCAGATGACACCACCCTTATGGCAAAGAGTGAAGAAGAACTAAAGAGCCTCTTGATAAAAGTAAGAGGAGATTGAAAAAGTTGGGTTAAAGCTCAACATTCAGAAAACTTAGATCATGGCATCAGGTCCCATCATTTCACGGCAAATAGATGAGGAAACAGTTGCTGACTTTATTTTTCTGGGCTCCAAAATCACTGCATCTGCAGCCATGAAATTAAAAGATACTTACTCCTTGGAAGGAAAATTATGACCAACCTAGACAGCATACTAAAAAGCAGAGACATTACTTTGCCAACAAAGATCCTTCTAGTCAAGGTTATGGTTTTTCCAGTAGTCATGTATGGATGTGAGTGTTGGACTATAAAGAAAGCCGAGTGCCGAAGAATTGATGGTTTTGAACTGTGGTGTTGGAGAAGACTCTTGAGAGTCCGGTGGACTGCAAAGAGATCCAACCAGTCTATCCTAAAGGAGATCAGTCCTGGGTGTTCACTGGAAGGACTGATGTTGAAGCTGAAACTCCAATACTTTGGCCACCTAATGCAAAGAGCTGACTCACTGGAAAAGACCCTGATGCTGGAAAAGATTGAGGTCAGGAGGAGAAGGGGATGACAGAGGATGAGATGACTGGATGACATCACCGACTCAATGGACATGGATTTGGGCGAACTCTGGGAGTTGGTGATGGACAGGGAGGCCTGACATGGTGCGGTTCATGGGGTCGCAAAGAGTTAGATATGACTGAGTGACTGAACTGACCTGAACTGAAAAGTGTTGGGTATGTCATATATTTTAATTATATAAGGCAAACCAGCTAGCAATGTACCAATGCAAATTTCCAGAAAAATAATTGAATAGAATCACAATAGAAATTACATTTTTAAATACGGTAGTTTCAGTATCATTTTCACAGATGTCTGCTAATATCTTTACTGACATGCAGAACCTTAATATACATTTGTTCAATTAATGAATTGGTTGATTAATTTATTAAAGTGACAGGGTGATTTTGGCTTTTTCAGGATCCTGGGGATCTTTGCATTTCTGCATCTGCGATTCAAAAATGTCCAATTTAAGCCAGTGCATCTTGAACAACCTAGACCTGTGGGAATATGCACTTCTCTAGAATGTTTGGTACTAGGGTAAGGCAAATTTTAAGTGGCTGCAAAAAATTCAGTATATTTTGAAAAAAAAATCAAGTTAATGCAAAATCCACAGTGAACAAAAAATAAATCAAAATGTTAATTGATGGTTTCTCCCACAGCTCTGAAGATCAGGTGAAATGCTGCCCTATGGGTATCAGGGAACAATTCAGAGGTACAGAGAGTGGTAACATTCAAGATGTCTAACTCTAACCAGTGAGATGCAAGAGACAGGATGGAAAAGTAGAAAAGCTCTCAATCCTTCTTCTTCCTACATGACTTTTCCAAGATGTACTGTTTCCACACACCCTGGAAGACATCCCATGTGGCTGAGCAACCAGTTGCATTGTCCTGTGAAGCTGTGACCATCTCATATCAATAGCCTTACGTCTTCTTTCTCCATTTCCCTGTCCCACTTCCCCTTTCACACATTCCCTCTGCCCTGAAATTGCATCTTTCTATAAGGTACAGCACATAACAGGTTACATTTTGCAGGGAACTGCAGCTGAAACTAAAGAAGAGTAAGCCAAGGTCCCTGCCCTCAGCAATTTAATAGCCAAGTGAAAGCTGCCCCAGGTAAATTCAGTAGATTAATTCAGTGCATGGCAGTAAGTACTCTTGACTGTGAGCCCTCATGAAGGAGAAGTAGGCATGAGGTGAGATCAGTGATTTTGAAGAATGTAAAAAGAGTTTACAGACAAAGAACCAGCAGGTTAAGTATACTGCAAGCAGAGAAAATAGTGATAGTAAACACAAGCATGGAAGAGTTGGCAGGAAATAGCACCTAGAAGAGCTTATTACAACCTCACACACTACGAGGTGCTTGATTAAAGTTTCTTTCTAGAAATCTCATTCTTGTTAGCTCTAAAATGAGGATCACAATAATGTCTACCCCATGGTATCATATGGGCTTCCTAGGTGGCTCAGATGTAAAGAATCCACCAGGAGACAGAGAATACGCAGGTTCCATCTCTGGATCAGGAAGATCCTATGGAGGAGGAAATAGCAACCCACTCTGGTACTCTTGCCTAGGAAATCCCATGGACAGAAGAGCCTGGCAGCTACAGTACACAGGGTCACAAGTCAGACATGACTTAGCAACTAAACAACACAGTATTATATTGAATAAATGAGGGAATACATGAAACAACACTTAGAAAAATGTCTGGCAAATAGTAAGACCTCCCTTCCAACTCCCTTGAGTGTGTTATACACTTTTAAAATCCTATTTTTGAAGAAATACACTGAGATTGCCACCCTATCGAATCTTTTCCATCTTGAACAAATTGTGCTACATGTTAATAATCCAAACTATTTTAATATGCATTTTCATTTAAAACTGACTAGTAAACATATGGTGAACCGCCTAGAAAATGGATTTTCGAAAATGAACTAGTGACTTAATTTAATAATATTCAAGAAGTCATCTAGCTATCAAATCCCAACCTTGACGTAAATAATTTGTTTTGACATTTGTGTTTTTCCATTTTTACTTTTTTATTAAAAGAATCTGTACTTGTGCTTTATGGATCTCTGAACAGAAATTACAAGTGCTGCAACTCTATGCTGTCTTCATTTCTTTTAATAATCATTTTTCTGAAATCATTTTTACCATGTATTGTTTTTTGCTTTATAATAGGTAAAAGTGCCAAAGAAGTGTTTTCATTTTTTTAATTTATATTTTTTTCTAGTTAAATATATTTTAATAAATTTTACTAAATATATTAATAGATGAACCTTTTCTACTAAAGTGTATAACATCAACACAAGTTCTAAAGAGGCTTTTTGTTGACTGAATAACTGGTATTTTATTACTTCATTCAGTAAATATTAATTACTAGTCTCAGTGAAGTTTTTTAAAACAGTATATATTCCCCTACATCAATTAACTTCTCATGATTTAAAATTTGAAAACCCATTTAGGGAATTTCAAAAAAAAGTTGGATGAAACACAAATGAATGTGACAAGCCAGCTTTAAAATTTAGAGTTAAGATACGACTACGAACTGAAGCAAAGGAAGGTGATACATGAAATGTGAGTGGCATAAACACAGTTGAACAGATATTCTAACTGCAAATTAGAAGTCCAAACAATCTGTCACATGATTATACGTCTTGAAATAGTAACAGGCTGATATTTTTTACACATGTTCATGGTTTAATTTCAAACACACTGGGAATATGTGAACTGGTGATAGTACTAAGCACATTCCTGTAAAATAAAAATTTGTATAACCTATAGTCTATATATACTCTACTATTAGATATCTTAGATTATGGAAAACCAAGTAACAGAGCCACTTAATTAAATAAGATAGTGGAGTTGGTGGGAGAGAAATTAATTTTATAAGACATATCTTGTGGTTTTGAATTTATCTTTCTCCTCTTCCTTTCCTATCCCTATTGAATATTTTTTTCATCACATTAATATAAAGAACACCAGAAAATAAACAATATACAATAACATTAGTTCATAGATCTCTTAGGCAAACTTTAAGTAATATGTACTTAGTTTCTCTATGCATGATGAATCTAAGCAATGAATCTTGCAGCTGTTTTTTTTCTAATATCCCTATCTCTACAGTAATTACAAGCAATAACTCAAAAACACAGTTGCCATGTTTACTCTCATGTTATAATATCAGGCTTCTGTAATCACAGTCCGTTAAAGGGAGGAAAGAATCCAAACAGGATTTTAATTCCCATGAAAGTTAAGTCCTGAATATTTCCATCTGTTCCCAAACTGGACTCTGGATATGGGGGGCAAGGAGAGACTGAAGAAAGAGGCAGTTGCTCCTGACTGTAGGTGGCAGATTTTTCTTTTTTATTGTAATAAATTCAAGAAAGACTTTTTTATTTACATTATTGTGCTGGTTTTGCCATATATTGACATGAATCTGCCATCAGTAAACATGTATTCCCCTTCCAAAACCCCTCCCGATTCCCTCTCTCTGGGTCATCCTGGTGTACCAGCCCTGAGCACCCTGTATCATGCATCAAACCTGGGCTGGCAATTCATTTCACATATGACAATTTACTTGTTTCAATGCCGTTCTCCCATATCATCCACCCTTGCCCACTCCCATAGAGTCCAAAAGACTGTTCTATACATCTGTGTCTCTTTTGCTGTCTCACATACAGGGTTATCATTACCATCTTTCTAAATTCCATGTATATGCATTAGTATACTGTATTGTTGTTTTTCCTTCTGGCTTACTTCACTCTGTATAATAGGCTCCACTTTATTAGAACTGATTCAAATGTATTCTTTTTAATGGCTGAGTAATATTCCATTGTGTATATGTACCATAGCTTACTTATCCATTTGTCTGCTGATGGAAGCAACATCTAGGTTGCTTCCATGTCCTGGCTATTGTTAACAGTGTTGCGATGAACATTGGGGTACACATGTCTCTTTCAGTTTTGGTTTCCTCAGTGTGTATGCCCAGCAGTGGGATTACTGGGTCATATGGCAGTTCTATTTCCAGTTTTTTTAAGGAATCTCCAGACTGTTCTCCATAGTGGCTGTACTAGTTTGCATTCCCACCAACAGTGTAATAGGATTCCCTTTTCTCCATATCCTCTCCAGCATTTATTACTTGTAGACTTTTGGATGGCATTCTGAATGGTGTGAAATGGTTATGTGGAGGATTTAATAAACAATTGTGAAAACTTACTTGTGAGGCTTGGCCATAGCCACTGCGAAAGATCCCTGACCACTTCCCTGCCAGAATCTCAAAAGTTTACACAGACACCTTACCTGAGTTCAGTCAAGTATTCAGTCCTGATGGTCTAACTACATCTTGCTCTCAGAAGGCTGCAGCCTTGAAAACGGCTCCAGCCATGGGAAGGCTGGGCATTCAGAGGGCAGGGGAGGGGGTGCAGAGCCTTAGACTGTCCAGCTCCGGTGTCAATTGGAGGTCATGTCCTCTTGATGACCTCCTCCAACCCTCCATCCTTGTGACCAGCCCTTTTCTTCTGCAATGTACCTTGAGGTGTCAGTCAGGGGTCCCACTAGCGTGGAGATGGCTCATTTGATGGCTCTCTGGCTGTGCTGGAGGCCGATACTACAGCAACAGAGGTGCTTGCAGTGTGCTGTAGGGAGCCACAGACCCTACTGCTCAATCACTGAAATGTATTACAGCCCAGGAGAGCACTTTAGTCCACCAGGCCTCAGTGGTTTTACCTATTGGTAATTTCATCTGCTGTTTTAATATTTCATTTTTCCTTTCTGTTAACTCTGCTGCTTACAGGTCACAGGAAAGAGAAAACCTCCACTTAATGTGTTCTTTTGTCCAGTCTTGCTCACCAAGACCTTTTAACAAGGGTATGTGTACATGGTACTTGGCTTCTCTAATCTTTAATGATGGCAGCCAGGCTTGCCTGGTAATAAGCCCGTGAGTTAAGCCAGGTGCAGTGTCCACACAAAGGAAAATTTAGAACCCTCACTCAGAGGGAGGGAGCCAATATAATCAATGGGCCATTTCCTCACCAGTTGGGAACTCTAGTGAATGGCCTTCGGCATCCTTGGGAATTTGCCTTGCACATTACTTAGAACACATGGGACATGCTGTTATTGTGTTAACCAAGTTATTGTATTTCTAGAACAATCTGTCATCATTGGCAATGCAGTTGCTAGGGTTTGTACCAGAGCTAGGGCATCGATTTCCTGGTTTCCAGGGCATGTTGACATCTTAGGAGCATGAACACTGAAGACAGTAAAGACTGCCTCAGGCTTTTGTAGACAAAACCCAAACGTCTTCCCACATATCCTGACCCCCAAATGGCTTACTCATGACCAGTCACCCTTGGCTTCCCATTTTCCAGCCCACAGAGTCAATGCCTTTAGAACAGCCCAATTGTCAATACAAAGAATTAACAGTTAGGAATCAAGAGTAATCTTTAGCCAAATCCCTCTAAGTTGAACCCACTGGCAGCTGTGGTTTGCTATTATCTCCATCAGATAGTGTCAGTGTTGGGCTGAATGGTGATCAGTCCATGTTTACTGCTGCTGCTGCTGCTGCTAAGTCACTTCAGTCTTGTCCGACTCTATGTGACCCCACAGACAACAGCCCACCAGGCTCTTCTGTCCCTGGGATTCTCCAGGAAAGAATACTGGAGTGGGTTGCCTTCTCCAGTGAATGCATGCATGGTAAGTCACTTCAGTCATGTCCAACTCTGTGCGACCCTATGGACAGCAGCCCACCAGGCTCCTCTTGCCCCCAAATAGGCCCACTTGTATAGCAGGCATCAGTGGGAGTTTCCCCTATTCCCTCTTTACAGGCTGCAGGGGCCTCTGTGGGAACAAGGGCAGGAGGATCTGCATATTCCACAGGACCTAGCAGAATCTGCATTTCTAGAGACAGTGATTGGTGGGCACAGTGGCCTCTGCGACAAGTAGGCCACTCCGTCATCTTGGAAGTGTGGGCCACTGCAGAGTTGGGTAGATAGAAGGTATTCTCAATCCAGATCTTCATAGAAAGAGAAGTTCTTGCCATGATACACTGTTCCTTCATGAAAGGTTCTTCCTGGAGGGGTGCCAGGTACACTGCTAGAAGCCGTTGCTCTGTGGGTATATGAGGAATCTTCCCCCTTCCAGAGAAGGGACCAAAATCCTAGGGGTGTTCTCTCTTGTTTCTCAGCCACATTCTGACACTTCTAGAGTCTCAGATACAACTACCCAGATGCTATCCCTGCACTGGAGATGCCCAGAGCTTTCGTCTGCTGCAGTAGTATTTCTGCCTTCTGGACAGTGGCATGATGCTCTAATCCCCAGCCCCACACATACCCCTTTTTAATAAAGTAGTATAAAGAATGAAGTCACTGTCCCAGGTAAGGAAGAAAAGTTCTCCAAAACCCCTAAATCCCCGTGGAAGCTGGCATGTCTTTCATGTTCTTAGGGGTTGCATATACTTGTATCTTATCAATCATAGCTTCTTAGACCATGAATACCTTATCTAACAAAATGACACCACAAAATTTTATGGTAGTGCCTGAGCCTTGAAATTTCTGTGGTTTATCATCCATCTTCTCCCTCAAAAACATTCAGGCGAAGTCGTGAGAGTGTCCTGCAACATAGGCAAGTGTTCATATGTTAACATTATATCATCAATACTATGAGCCCATTTTACTAATTCAGGAAAGAAAACAGGGACAGTTCTCAGGCTACCATCCCACGACTATTGGTGAGGCTGGGAGGGTAGCTTCAGGGGAAAACTTAAAAGGTCCATTGTTTTCCCTTCAATGTAAAGGTAGACTGATCTTGTGACTCAATCAATCACAAGAGATACGTTGAAAAAAGCATTTGGTAAGCCAAGAATAGAAAAACATCTTAGTTCAGTTCAGTCGCTCAGTCATGTCCGACTCAGTCATGTACAACGGCAGAACACCAGGACTCGGTGTCCATAACCAACTCCCAGAGTCCACCAAAACCCATGTTCATTGAGTCGGTGATGCTATCCAACCATCTCATCCTCTGTCGTCCCCTTCTCCTCCTGATCTCAATCTTTTCCAGCATCAGGATATTTTCCAATGAGTCAGCTCTTTGCATCAAGTGGCCAAAGTATTGGAGTTTCAGCTTCAACATCAGTCCTTCCAATGAACACCCAGGACTGATCACCTTTAGGATGGACTGGTTGGATCTCCTTGCAGTCCAAGAGACTCTCAAGAGTCTTCTCCAACACCACAGTTCAAAACCATCAATTCCTCAGCTCTCAATTCTTTATAGTCCAACACTCACATCCATACATGACTACTGGAAAAACCATAGCTTTGACCAGATGGACCTTTGTTGGCAAAATAATGTCTCTGCTTTTTATATGCTGTCTAGGTTAGTCATAACTTTTCTTCCAAAGACCAAGCATCTTTTAATTTCATAGCTGCAGTCACCATCTGCAGTGAATTTGGAGCCCAAGAAAAGAAATGTCTCTCACTGTTTCCATTGCTTCCTCATCTATTTACCATGAAGTGATGGGATCTGATGCCATGATCTTAGTTTTCTGAATGTTGAGCTTTAAGCCAACTTTTTCACTCTCCTGTTTCACTTTCATCAAGAGGCTCTTTAGTTCTTCTTCACTTTCTGCCATAAGGGTGGGGTCATCTGCATATCTGAAGTTATTGATATTTCTCCCAGCAATGTTGATTCCAGCTTCTGCTTCATCTAGCCTGGCATTTTGCATGATGTACTCTGCATATAAGTTAAATAAGCATGGTGACAATATACAGCCTTGACGTAATCCTTTTCCTATTTGAAACCAGTCTGTTTTTCCATGTCCAGGTCTAACTGTTGCTTCTTGACCTGCATACAGATTTCTCAAGAAGCAGGTCAGGTGGTCTGGTATTCTGATCTCTTTCAGAATTTTCCAGTTTGTTGTGATCCACACAGTCAAAGGCTTTGGCGTAGTCAATAAAGCAGAAGTAGATTTTTTTCTGGAACTTTCTTGCTTTTTTTGATGAGCCAATTGATGTTGGCAATTTGATCTTTGGTTCCTCTGCCTTTTCTAAATCCAGCTTGAGCATCTGGACATTCACGGTTCACATACTATTAAAACCCAGTGTGGAGAATTTTGAGCATTATTTTGCTAGCCTGTGAGATGAGTGCAATTGTGAGATAGTTTGAATATTCTTTAGCATTACCTTTCCTTGGGATTTAAATGAAAACTTACCTTTTCCAATCCTTGGCCACTGTTGAGCTTACCAAATTTGCTGGCATATTGACTGCAACACTTTCACAGCATCATCTCGAGGATTTGAAATAGCTCAACTGGAATTCCATCACCTCCACTAGCTTTGTTCATAGTGATGCTTCCTAAGGCTCACTTGACTTTGCATTCCAAGATGTCTGGCTCTAGGTGAGTGATCACACCATCATGGTTATCTGGGTCATGAAGATCTTTTCTGTATAGTTCTTCTGTGTATTCTTTCCACCTCTTAATATCTTCTGCTTCTGTTAGATCCATACCATTTCTGTCCTATATTGTGCCCTTCTCTGCATGAAATGTTCCCTTGGTATCTCTAATTTTCTTTAAGAGATCTCTAGTTTTTCCCATTCTATTATTTTCCTCTATTTCTTTGCATTGATCACTGAATATTAGGGAATACAGTTAATATAAAATTTAGGATCACAATGTGAAGCAATTTCAGTCCTCTCAAAGGATTGGTTGAGGTCAACCAACATAGTGCTGGATTATCAATTTAATTGTTCAGCTTGGGTTCCAGCAGCTGTGAAATTAAACCATATTTACTTTCAGGTTATTTTACTGAGCTCTTCAGACCCTATTGGGATAGTCTTTTGGCTTTTTGAGTTTCCGCTCTGTCTTGGGCATTTCCACAATCCATATCTAGTCCCTAGATTTCTAAGTTTCCCCCAAATCAGCAGTGTGTTGCACGACCTCATAAATGCCTTGTCCCACTACTGGACTCAGCATTGATATCAACTGGTGTTTCATAGCAGGTGCTGAGGTCAGACTAGAGTATCTTTGCTTTCACTCCAACAGTGAATATGACTGGATCAGAGCCTTCAAAGGCAGAGGCATAGAAGGCCTGTCTTATTCCCAGCTCCATAAGAATTTGTTGTAGTTCCTCTGTAGATTTCCAGGGTCTCATGTGCCCTGGAAGATCCCCCTCATTGGGTCAAGCCTCACTGCAGCCAGAATAACCCAGTCTGGAAAGCAGTAGGTAACTTGAACCCCCTCATCACCACACAAGCACCACCAGAGGGCAGGGTGTGTGGTGACATTGCTCATTTTCTCTGCCTCCTACCTAGTCAGGGTAATGCCATCCGATCCTATATCTCAGAGCAGCACTAACCAGACCTGGAGACTTCCCTTGGCCTTTCCCTGGAACTTGGTAGATAGTTCCCTGGAACTTGGTAGAAGCTCAGTAGAAGCAAATCCTCTCATCATGAAAATTTTCTGAATGGGGGCTGTCTTGCTGGCTCTGATTGTGTTTACTGTACTTTGCCTTTTCTGTGTACTAGGAGTCAGATGGAAGAGGGCGTTTTTTTCCATTTCATAGTCAATCATCATAACCTCCTCTTCTCCAGTTTCCCAGGGGTTCCATCTCTCAGCATCCCAATCAGGCTTTGTCACAAGGGCTGTGACCTTAATCTGTGGCCATTCCACTGTCCTAGCTTTGCGAAATGCACACTAAGCTCTCCCACTTTGTCTGCCAGCCCCAAGCTAGCAGAGCAGTGAACACTCCACGTCCTTCTCTAACCTCAGGTCTTCTTCCAACTGCTAACTTAAGCTTCAGCCTCTAGTTGGGTATCAGAAGCAAATCCAGCAGACCAGCTATTTATTTATTTTCTTTCCCATGGTGTACTATGTGCAGTTCTTCACACAAGTGCATTAAACCAGCCTTTGTTTTCCAGGCTACACCAGGCTCACACAGTGGTCCACAATCACTGAACATATGAGTCATCCATCCCTGCACAGAAGTCAGTGGCCAACACAGGATTTGCCCTTAGATGCCTTTTTCCCAAGACCCATTTATTTGATTTCCTGGCTGGCTTGCCAATCATTGGTTCACAATCTGTGTCTGCATTTTGAGGCCATGGAGAGACAGAAGAAAGAAAACAGGCCACTTGAGATTGGTAGGTGGCATTTTCAATAAGCAAGGGAACTTACATATGAGGCTTGTAGATTTCCTCACCTGCCTACCAGAATCTTAAAGTTCATAGCGAGACCTTGAGTTCAGTCACGTATCCAGTCCACATGGTCTCAACGTCTTACCCTCTCAAGGTTTTGTCCTTGGAACAGCTCCTACTGAGGGAACTGTGGGCAGAACATACATTATGAGGACAGAGGAGGAAGTGAGACATCTTCCTTTGTAAAAGTCCAGCCTGCTGGTCAACCAGTGGTCATGTCCTCTTGATAACCTCTCCAGTATCCACCAATTACTATATTTGATGGATCTTTACTTATACGTTTACTTATTTGTTCTATTTCCTTCTTTTCTTTTGTGCTTTCTTAAAAAATATATATATAATCAACCCTGATTTGTAGATTATCTAGAGATGAATAATTTACTTATTATAAAAGGCTCTTAAATACCTTTCTCTTACTGACAACCCATTTATTCAGCATTTGAAGACTGCAAAGATAATATAATTGGTGAAACCATCTATTGCCGTTTTGAATTAGGCTTGCCTATTCTATCACTCATTGGCCATGTGATGCCAAATTCATTAATCTCTCAGAGTCTCAGCCTCATCAGTAAAATGAGGGAAGTCAGATATACCTCACAGAGTCACTATGAGCAGATGAAATGATATTACACACATTAGGCAGCACCATGTTACACACAAAGCACATTTTAAACATTGTCATTATTTTTTTCAAATATTATTTATGCCAAAGCTCCTTTTTGTTGTAGTAGAGATGGAAAGTTCAGTGCAGCTCAATTCAAACAATAGAGAATACATTAAAAAAAATAAAATGCAGTAAAATATCATACCTAAGTAGCATGAATTGAAATCATTTATTATTACATTAATGGAAACTCAACACATTTGATCCTTGGATTGGAAATATCCCTGGAAAGGGAAATGGCAACCCACTCCAGCATTCTTGCCTAGAAAATCCTATACACAGAGGAGCCTGGTGGACTACAGTCCATGGGGTTGCAAAGAGTCAGACACAACTGAGCTGCACAATCACACACAAAACACATTTTAGGTCATTATTTTTAAAATTATTTGAGCTGCAGCCTTTCATTGAAGTAAATGATCAACAACTGAATACAAGTAATCAAAGAAAGCAAATGACTTATTATAATTGTTTCAATAGATTAACAAGTACATGTTAATGTACATGGATTTTTGGCATATTTCCAGATTAACAGCAAATAAGCACAATGATTTGTCTTTCAAACAATATTATAAGAATTGTCAATATGCAACTATAAAACAGGACTCCAATTCATACATATTTCAAAAATGGTAGTTAACTGTGAATTCTATCTCTGTACTGTACTTTTCCAGAATATCCAATAAAAGACAAAAAAAAATCCCAACTTTTGATGAACATATTCCTCTTCTCTTTGTACTAAATCTGATTCTGCTGATTATTTCAGATCCTCACAGTTGCAGCTATTACTCAGAGCAATTATACTTGCTAATTTGGGGCATGGGCATCATTATGAGAAAGCTAGAAGATATTTTAGGAGGTATATTTCCAAGAAATTGAAAGTAAGGTGATTCTGCAACAAACTAGAAAAGCTATATATATTATAGTAGCAAAGATTATATATAAAACCACATTAAAGAGACCAAAAAACCTTGGTAAAATATAGTAACATACATATATATAGTATACAGAGCATATATATTGAATGCTATATAAGTCTACAGCATCTATCTACATATCTATACTATTTGTAATATATAGCATACATGCTATTATATAGTATATATACTATATATAGCTATACTGTGTGTATATATACACACATCTATATATACTGGCTAAACTGTATGTGTATCTACATTTATACTATATATGTATAGTATATATTTGATTGTCAAACTACATGAATTTGAACAGCATGGGTCCATTTATATATAGATTTTTTTCAACAATAAATGCTGCAGTATTACATGATTGGTTGGTTCCACATGGGTATGGAAATGCAGATACAGAGGGCTATTAGCTACATCCAGAGGATATAACACCCTGTGCAGAGGATGGGAGCACCCAATCACCACATTATTCAAAGGTCAACTGTAATATACAATACAGAGAGTATATTATAATATACATATACATATGCA
>ML664163.1:4054124-4072472 GCA_007570785.1 Antilocapra americana | reverse complement strand
ACACACACACACACACACACACACACACACACACACACATATATATATATATATATATATATATATATATATATATATATATATATAGGTTTCCCTGAAGGCTCAGACAGTAAAGAATCAGCCTGCAATGCAGGAGACCCAGATTTGATCCCTACTTTGGGAAGATCCCATGGAGAAAGGAATGGCAACCAACTCTAGTATTTTTGCCTGGAGAATTCCATGTACAGAGTAGCCTGGTGGGCTACAGTCCATAGAGTCACAAAAAGTCAGACATGACTGAGCAACTAACACACACACACACACACACGCACACACACACACACACATATATAGTATACTGGGGTATTATATTGATAGTACAGTATCTGTATATATACCTATAGATATAATATCATTTAATTTGTCAAAAGATGGTATAATATTTAAGAAAGAATGTATCAATATGAAAAGGAACTGATGACTTTTAAAAGAAAAAGGAAAAAAGATAGAAATGTAGGAAACAAATATTGCCTGTACTCATCTTTGTGTTATCCTTGAGAGGGAGACCCAATAAAGCTAACTTGTGGTTGCATTCTATTTGAGAGGTAGGTAATGACATTTTGCACAAGTGAACAAGTGCATGCCTTAAGTTGAAAAGTAATATGACAGTGCATTCAAATCAGGTATCTCTCCTGCCTCTGCTCCTTGACTATTGTAGTAACTATTACTGCTGTTTACAAAATATTCCCACTCTCCTCCTTGGGGACATATGGTAGAGTTATGCTTCCCAACCCACTTTAAATTTGGGCTATGTCACCTCCAGACTGAAGCTTGAACAGTGTGTGATTCACCCCATTGCTTTTTCCTGCACTGGAAATCACTGAAGCATGAAGCTGATTGTGAAGTTAATTTAAAAATACTTAAGTTTTAGGGCCCCTCATTTGCATCAGCCCACTTCAAAGCTCTATATTTAATTCTCTATTTCTAGATTTGTATTGTTGTTGTTGTTCAGTGGCCCAGTCATGCCCAACTCTGCGACCCCATAGACTGCAGCACACCAGGCCTCTCTGTCCCTCACCATCTCCCAAAACTTGCCCAAGTTCATGCCCATTACATTGGTGATGCCATCCAGTAATCTCATCCTCTGATGCCCTCTTCTGCTCTCAATCTTTCCTGGCATCAGGGACTTTTCCAATGAGTCAACAGTTCATATCAGATGACCAAAATACTGGAGTTTCAGCTTCAGCATCAGTCTTTCCAATGAATATTCAAAATATGATTTTGCATTATATTTCTTAAAAAGAGTACTTAAGACAGTACAAGTCTCAGACCCGACATATCTTGGATCTGTCCTGGCATGTGACACAGAGCCTGTATCAGCTTAGTTTCCTAATGTACTACAATGAGATCACCCTGTCAATAAAGTATGGACAAGGGGGAGCAAAGAATAAATCTGTGTTTCAGCCACTGAAAATGTGAGGTTGTAATGGCAACACAATCTAGATTATCACAAATGATACAATTAACTAACTCCCTACAGGGGAATAATGTGCTAATCAGATTGAAGTAAACACCTAATTGTTCCAGCAATTATATTTCATATTATAAGTGAATTACCTAGAATTTTAATTTATAAACCCATTGTTCCTATACTTAAATAACTTGAGTGCAAGAATCAGGTGAAATCACATTTGCAGCATGCAAAGACACCTAGTTTAATGATTAAGAGAGGTTATCTAACTTTGATAGAAATTCAGGCAAAATCTGCCCTGAGTATTATCTTGTACATGATCATAAACCCCCTAACTATCTCAACTTTGTTTATTTTTATTAAATAGCTGCCGTATTATCATCTATTTGTTTAAATGGTAGTAAATTGAAATGCTGACTCAATTACTTACTAGATGTATAGCATTATATAAGTTACTTAATCACTCTAGGCCTCCATTTTCTTATCTGAAATGGGACCAATAATATATCTTACTTATAATTTTAAGGTGTAATTTAAAGTGATAGTCTTAGTGCACAAGAAATTAATGAAAACTTTTAGAGACATGGAGAATTGAGGATAAGATACAACCATTTCCTAGCCCTCCAGTGCAGTGTTTACATTTAAGTTTTTTGCATTTCTGATTGTCTCCAAGATGATCCCCAAATTATGATCTCTTTCTGGTATTCACATCCTTATGTAGTTCCCTGCTGCAATGATGACTAAGGCTGTTCTGCTTGACAAGATATTGAAGAAGTGACTTCAATATGACTTCTGTGGCTAAGTTATAAAGACAGTGCTGTGCTAGTATCAGTTCTTGCATTTTTCATTGTGAAGAGGCCAGCAGCCATGCCATGTGAACACTCAAGCAGCACTGAGGGGAGCTGCTGTGGGGAGGAAGTGAGGCCTTGTTCCAGCAACAGGCACCAGCTGGCTAACTATGTGCATGAGCCACCCTGGAAGTGGATCCTTCAGGCCCAGACAAGCTTTCATATGATCGTAGCCCCAGTCAACATTTTCACTTGGTCTCATGAAAGACCCTTGGAGAAGGCAATGGCACCCCACTCCAGTTCTCTTGCCTGGAAGATCCCATGGACAGAAGAGCCTGGTAGGCCGCAGCCGTGGGGTCACTAAGAGCCAAACATGACTGAGCTACTTCACTTTCACTTTTCACTTTCATGCATTGGAGAAGGAAATGTCAACTCACTCCAGTGTTCTTGCCTGGAGAATCCCAGGGACAGGGGAGCCTGGTGGGCTGCCGTCTGTGGAGTCACACAGAGTCGGACACAACTGAAGCGACTTAGCAGCAGCAGCAGCATGAAAGACCCTGAGCAAGACTGCTGAGCTGATCCACTCTCAAATTATTGACCTACTAAAATAGTGGTAACAAATGTTTGCTTTCACTAAGTATTAGGTAATTTGTTATACAAAAATAAATACCTAATACATCATTCTAGTTTGACTTTTTCCAAGTAGTAAAACCATAGCCAACTATTAAAATAAACACTAAGTTTGTGTCATTCAGAGAAGGGATGAATGAAATTTTACGCTTCATAGTATATCAGTGTGCTCCTATATTGAGAACCATTTACTCCTTAGACTCTATCACTTTGTAATGAAGAGCTCAAGGTATAATCCCCTCTGGCAATAAACAGATAATCATCTTCCAGTTTCCATTTTCTTCTTGCTTCTTTAGCTTACTCTAGCTATTTCCAACCCAACACTATAGGAAAGTCTATCAGTCTCTACTTGAACATCTTTATAACACTTTCACTCCATAACTTGCAAAGTGGCTCCTTTTTTCAAAATGAGAAAGCTTTGACAACAGAGCCCAGAAACCTCCCACATAGTATCTACTGCACAGTCCTCTCAAGTTAAAAATTAAGTGGGGGAAGGCCAAGGGCCTTAACTACTCCAGCCTCCGCTCTTGTCTTGGTTGCCACAGAGCCTGCGGCCAAGAGTTCCAAAACTGTAACTGAGGAAAGTACTTAAGGCACATGATTTCTATGCTTAAATAGTTCTCCATTCACTCACTATTGATTGAACACTTTTTATGTGCCAGGCACTGTGTTAGGTGCCGGAGACCCTGGCAATCTTAAGGTTCTTTTGTTCTTTTTTGCTTTGTTTTCCTTTTTTTCTCTTTCTTCTAAAATGCCAGGAACAGAAAAGGAAAGCAGAATTACTTTCAAATGTATGTATAAGAATACATAATAAAAAAGGCATGCACTTTTTATAACATATTTTATTTAAAACATTTATAACACAGTACTCACCTCATAATAGTTTCTCTGGGATTAGTGGATGTAAACTTCAGCCACGGCCTGAATGTATGATCATATGATGTCAATAGCTGACAATTGCAATTAATGCCAAATGAAACCATAATAGAAAATTGCCAATAAGGTGGGGTGACTTATGACAAAAATGAAAAAATCACCATTCTGTAACCAATAAAAATATCAATGAGGTAAGTTCAATGGAGAACAACTGAAAATTGTGAAAATAAATGGACCATAATACATATATGGATTTTCAAAGATTTTTTTCTTACTCTGTCTCCAGATCGATCTATCCTATTTGCTTTATAAGCATCTAGGAATTTATTCTATTCTTTTTTATCATATACAGGAGTTCCATGGAGGCATCATTGGCAGAGTTAATCATGCCTTATCATCTATAAGGTGTTGAAATTAACCAGACTATTTAGGATCTTCTTCTGTCTGTACTGCAAACAGCAATAAAACACTTATTTGTTGAAGATAAACACACCTGAAGTCTTAATCTGATGCATGTAGCACTTGATTAAGGAAAGAATTTTGAGGGTGATCAGTTATTCTAAAGAAGAACTATTAATTTTCTGTCCTAGTCATCTCAGAAATATATTGTTGTTGATGTTACGCAAACCACCCAAGCTTAACATCAAAATGAGCATTGCCAGGACCATGAAATCGCTGTTCAGACAGCATGGCAAACAGTAGAGACATTCAAAATAATTAGCAGACTGAATGGTACAGGCGTCAGCCAGTCAGTATTCATACCGGTTGTAGTGCTTAAGCAGGACTGAGATCCCTATGAGTTAACCTAATGTAAGGGCAGTGACAGCTGGGAAGTTGGGGCACCCATGTTCAAGGGGATTTAGGTCAGGGGCTGTAAGATCGGAGAAGGGAATGGCAGCCCACTCCAGTATTCTTGTCTAGAGAATTCCATGGACAGAGGAGCCTGGTGGGCTACAGTCCATGGGGTCACAAAGAATCAGACACAATTGAGTGACTAACACTAACACATAGCACTAATACTAACACTGTTAGTAGTAGGTACATAATTATTTTAATATTTTTAAAACTGATATGACTGTAGTATATCAGGGTGAAGTCAATATGACTTGATGAGAGGAATAGGAGTCTTAAAATATATTCCAAAGATATTGTCATTGCCTAAGCCACATGTGGAACTCCTTTTCAGAATTGTCTTCAGAGACCGTTTACAAGCTTGCACAAGTAAAAAATTCTCATTAATTTAATCACAACTCATTTTTTTGACCAAAAATGGTATTATACAACTTGTTCACTTACATTATTCATGAAAGTTGGCTCTGAGTGGCTTTGAGCTATTTCTAAAAATCAAACTCAAATTCCAAAAGCTAAGATATATTAAGGATTTATTTTAGTGTTTTATATGGCATCAAAAGTAACTCCAAGTGAGGGAAAGAAAATTCAAGTGTCCTAATTTCTTATTACATACAATTACAGTTCTAGAAGCTTACATATAGTCATCCCATTTATTTATTTTTTTTTTAACTTTACAATATTGTTTTGGTTTTGCCATGCATTGACATGAATCCGCCATGGGTATATATGTGTTCCCCTTCCAGAAACCCCTCCCAGCTTCCTCCCGTTTCCATCCCTCTGGGTCATCTTGGTGCACCAGCCCTGAGCACCCTGTTTCATGCATCAAATCTGGGCTGGCGATTTGTTTCAATATATGATAATTTTCATGCTCCAATGCCATTCTCCCATATCATCCTACCCTTGCCCTCTCCCATAGAGTCGCAGAGACTTCTATATATCTGTGTCTCTTTTCCCATTTAACTTTACGTTATAGTTTTCATCATTGACCCTTGAGATTCTGATTCCTAGACACAAGCAAATATTTTTAAACAAAAGCTTTCAATACTTCAGAGAGATTATAGGATATTCACCTCCTAATTATAACTTATGATTTTAATTAGTAGATTGATGGATAATAACACACTGAAAGAAACAAGACAAAGCTTCTAAATATCCAAAAATAAAAGAAAGCTAAGATTTATTGAGTATCTGTTACATGCCAGGACTACCATGTTAAAACTAGTTTCTGCAAAGATGTAACAAATTGTAAAAACTCTGTATTTGGCCTGGCAATGTGTTACATTTCTATATCTCTTGGCATTAACCAATTACTAGTTGAAAAAATGTTCTTATTGTGTTTTTTAAGTTAACATTTTTAAGCACCTACTGTAAAACAGATATGTGTAAAATTAGTATCCATCATATTATTTAACCCCACAATTACCCTAGTAGGTACTATCAAAGTTTCCATGTTATAGATGAAAAAACAGAGAGACTTGGTGATGTGAAAAAGATTGTCAGTGGTTACAGGGAAAAATCAGAATTTAAACACTGAACACTCTGTGTGTTTAAATTTAGGCTTTAAATTTAAAACCTAAACACTCTATTCTAGAACCATCTTTGCATCATTATGTTGCATTGAAGAAGTTGATGAGAACACTGACATAGGCTTGCTACTTGTTAAAATCAGAATTGTGGTTAGTATGGAGTCGGATTACATACAGGTGGGCCCTGAACAAGTTAACCTCACAGAGGACTGAAGATAGAAACATGGATTCTGTATTATACGACAGAAAAAGCATTAATTCCCCAACATCCCCATCCTCAAAGCCTTCCCTGAAGCCTGGCCCCAGAATTGCTGAAATTCCCTTTACAAATCCATCCTCTGGGTAAAATGATAATTATGTCATCTATACACATGTCACAAATAATTAGTTAATTATATACTTAAAATACAGAATCTTAAAAACTATTTAGTTTTTAAATTTGCCTTTTTCAGGAAATGTTTTGTTGTTCAACATATATACACAGAAAAAAGGAAAATTTTTGTTATCACCAATATTTAAGAAATAGAGCAATGCCAGTACTACTGAGTGCTTTTTCCCAAAGTCATAAACTTCCTTTTGCACAAAAAACAGCTACTTATCCTGACTTTTAAGTTTTCACATTTTTCATCAATTTATCACGTTAGGTATCACTAAACATTACATTTTTTCAATTTTTCCCTGTTTTAAATTTCATGCAACTGGATCGTCCTATATATATATTCCATGTATGTATACATGCATGTATGTGAAAGTCACTCATTTGTGCCCAACTCATTGAGACCCCAAGGACTGTAGCCTGCCAATTATACCTGGCTCCTCTGTCCATGGAATTCTCCAGGCAAGAATACTGGAGTGGGTTGCCATTCCCTTCTCCAGGGGAGCTTCCCGTCCCAGGGATTGAAGCTGGGTCTCCTGCATTGCAGGCAGACTCTTTACCTTCAAAGCCAATAAATCAATCTGTATATTCTGTGACTTGCTTATTTTTCCAGCATTGCTATGACATTCATCTGTGTTGATGTGTAGCCTCAGTTTGTATTCCATTGTACACCTCAGTTCACTTACTCTGTGCATGGTTGATAGATATTCCAAATAAAATCCAGATTTTTTGTCACTAAAATAGTGCTGCTATGAATATTCGTGTACAGTGTCTCTTGGTACATATTTAGAAATAAGTCTCTAAATACAGACCTGAAAGTGAAAGTGGCTCAGTCATGTCCGACACTTTGCGACCCCATGAACTATACAGTCCATGGAATTCTCCCTGCCAAAATACTGGAGTGGGTAGCTGTTCCCTTCTCCAGGAATTATTCCCAACCCAGGGATTGAACCCAGGTCTCCCACATTGCAGGAGGATTCTTTATCAGCTGAGCCAGACCTAGGAGTAGAATTTCTTTTTCTGTTTTTGTTGTTGTTGTTTTATTTTCTTTACATTATCATGTTGGTTTTGCCATACATTGACATGAATCTGCCATGGGTATATGTTTGTTCCCCTTCCAGAACCCCCCTCCCACCTCCCTCCCAATTCCCTCTCTCTGGGTCATCCCGATGCACCAGGCCTGAGCACCCTGTATCAAGCATCAAACCTGGGCTGGCGATTGATTTCACATATGATAATTTACATGTTTCAATGCCATTCTCCCATATCATCCCACCCTTGCCCTCTCCCATAGAGTCCAAAAGACTGTTCTATACATCTGTGTCTCTTTTGCTATCTCTCTTACAGGGTTATTGTTACCATCTTTCTAAATTCCATCTATATGCGTTAGTATACTGTATTGCTGTTTTTTCTTCTGGCTTACTTCACTCTGTAGGAGTAGAACATCTATGTCATGGGGTGTGATGAAATTGTTTTTTACGGTCTACCCTGTTTGTTGTGGTAGCTGCTGCTCCCCAGCCGGAGGGGCCATCACCGTGGACCGCGCACCTCACCTTCCACAACTAGATGCAGCCCACGCATAGAACCCAAGACCCAGAGCAGCCAAAAATAAATAAAGAAACCTTTTTTTTTTTTTAAGTCACTTGGGACTGTTAATATAAGAGGCAAATGACATTGGGATTTTGTCAGTGTCTTGACCTCTAACTTTCCTAATATATAGCATAGCCATATATTTAATTTGACTAAATTATGCCAAAATATTTTCCAAACTGGCTATATCAATTAGCATTTCCACCAGTAGAGTATAACAGTTTTCTTTACTGTAACTCCTCCCTCACATTTGGTATTGTCAATTAATTTAACTTTTGCAAATCTAGTGGGTATAAAATTTGAGCTCACTGAGTTTTAAGGTATATTTTCCTGAATAATACAGCTAAGTTTTTCATGATTTTTAATTCAATCACATATCTTTTGTAAAGTACATATTTAAGTCTTTTACCCAATTATCCAGTGGTTGTCTTTTTTTTAATAATTTGTAAAAATTCATCTTAATTTAAGGGAACATACTAGCCCTTTGGCTTCCCTGGTGGCTTAGATGGTAAAGAAGCTGCCTGCAATGCAGGAGCCCCAGGTTCTATCCCTGAGTCTTCAAGATCCCCTGGAGAAGGGAATGGCTACCTACTTCTTACCTGGAGAATCCCATGGGCCAAGGAGCCTGGCAGGCTACAGTCCACATGATCACAGAGTCGGAAATGACTGAGCGACTAACACTTTCACTAGTGCTTTTATCAAATATGTGTTGCAAATACCTTTCATTCTGTTTATGGGGATCAATGAATTTTTTGGTTTAATAAAACCAAATGTCTCAACTTCTTCCTTTATTATTTTTGCTTTCTTCCTTTCTGACATTGTGTAAGAAATTCTTATTTTTCCCTAATATCAGGAAGATACTAACCTATGTAATCTCCCCAAAATGTTGGGCTATTGCTTTTCACATTTAGTTCTTTAGTTTACTCACTCAACTTCTGATATACCCTTTTTGCACAGACGAGTGAAGGGTGGAGTTGAAAACAGAAGATGGGAATTTCACATAATTATGGGTGTGTTCCTGTTTGTATTTCATGTGAATACATCATTAATCTGCACTAAGAAGGAATAAAAAAAGTTGGTAACAATATCAGTACTTCATGTGAAAAGGACCTGGAGTTCTTACTTTGTTTCTAAGCTGTGTTTGACAAGATAGACATGCTTCCAAATGTGTGATATCATTGCCAAGGAACCTAATGAGATCTGTCTCCTTCAAGAATATAATGTCCAAACCATATGAGATAATACCTCCTCTGTAACTTGTGTTAGTTATACAATGACTAGGTTATTGTGTATCTTTCAGGTGCAGCTCTGAAAGATGCACATAGGTAAAGTAGATGTCACTGTGAGCAATCAGTTGGTAATGGAATGAGAAACCATTACAGATGAAGAGCAGTTGAAGGAACCAGAAAACCGTAACTTAAATAGAGAAGATGTAGATAGACTATAAAAGTTGTTTTAGAAACTTTACAAAATCGTAAAAGAGAAAGCACATGTCTTATCTCAGGCTACCCTAAGAAAATACCATAGACTGGGTTACTTAAACAACAGCAATTATTTTTCACAATTCCAGAGGCTGGGAAGCCCAAGCCCAAGGTGCCAGTAGATTTGGTTCTTTTCTTGTTTTGCAATGACTGCCATTTTGTTGTATGTTTACACGTCCTTTTCTTGGTGCATGCTTCTGGAAAAAGAGCTCTTTTGTCTCTTGCTCTTCTGTTTAGGGTACCAATCCAACATAAGAGAAACAGTCTCCTGACCTCATCTACGTTTAATTACTTCCCCATAGTCCTTCCTCCAAATACCATCACATTAGGGTTAGGGCTTCAACATATGAATTTAAGGGGTGTGGAATACAAACATTCAGATGATAACAGCACATACCAACTCTATTTCTCCAAGTAAACACTGGGGATCAATGGGTAGAAGCTAACAGGGAGTAGGTTTGAGCTAACTGTAAAGGATCTTTACAGGAGATGGACAATGAATCTTCAAAAAGGAACTGATTGACTCAGGGAAGTAGAGATTTCTGTACCAATACTGATGGCATTGAAATGGTATATGGAATAGATATTTATTAGTGGTTACTACTGGCAAGGAATTATCTGATGCACCATCCCACATATTCTACTTAATAGAATGACCCTGGTTGGTGAGAACTATTTTGTCATCAGTCTTAAATAAAAGGCCTGAATCTTAGAGTCCATGGACCATATTATATTAGGTGTGTCAATCAAGGCAAATTGGAAGTTGTCAAACAGGAGATGGCAAGAGTAAATGTCGACATTTCAGGAATCAGACAACTAAAATGTACTGGAATGGTGAATTTAACTCAGATGACAATTATATCTACTACTGTGGGCAAGAATCCCTTGGAAGAAATGAAGTAGCCATCATAGTCAACAAAGGAGTCCAAATGCAGTACTTGGATTCCAACTCAAACCACTCAATATCATGTTAATCGAAGTCTATGTCCCGACCAGTAACACTGAAGAAGCTGAAGTTGAACGGTTCTATGAAGACCTACAAGATCTTTTGGAATTAACACCCAAAAAAGATGTCCTTTTCATTATAGGGGACTGGAATGCAAAAGTAGGAAGTCAAGAAATATCTGGAGTAACAGGCAAATTTGGCCTTGGAGCACAGAATGAAGCAGGGCAAAGGCTAATAGAGTTTTGCCAAAAGGACACACTGGTCATAGCAAACACCTGCTTCCAACAATACAAAAGAAAATGCTACATATGGACATTACCAGATGGCCAACACCAAAATCAGATTGATTATATTCTTTGCAGCCAAAGATGGAGAAGCTCTGTACAGCCAGCACAAACAAGACAGGGAGCTGATTGTGGCTCAGATCATGAACTCCTTTTGCCAAATTCAGACTGAAATTGAAGAAAGTAGGGAAAATCACTAGACCATTCATGTATGATCTAAATCAAATCCCTTACGATTATACAATGGAAGTGAGAAATAGATTTAAGGGGCTAGATCTAATAGAGTGCCTGATGAACTATGGACGGAAGTTCAAGACGTTGTACAGGACACAAGGATCAAGACCATCCCCAAGAAAAAGAAATGCAAAAAAGCAGGCATTACAAATAGCTGTGAAAAGAAGAGAAGCGAAAAGCAAAGGAGAAAAAGAAAGATATACCCATTTGAATGCAGAGTTCCAAAAATAACAAGAGATAAGAAAGCCTTTCTCAGTGATCAGTGGAAAGAAATAGAGAAAAACACTAGAATGGAAAGAAAATGTTTTATCTTTTCAAGAAAATTAGAGATACAAAGGGAATAGTTCATGCAAAGATGGGCTCTATATATGACAGAAATGATATGGACCTAACAGAAGCAGAAGATATTAAGAAGAGGTGGCAAGAATTCACAGAAGAACTAGACAAAAAAGATTTTTATTCACCTAGAGCCAGACATCCTAGAATGTGAAGTCGAGTGGGCCTTAGGAAGCATCACTACGAACAAAGCTAGTGGAGATGATGAAATTCCAGTTGAGCTATTTCAAATCCTAAAAGATGATGCTGTGAAAGGACTGCACTCAAGATGCCAGCAAACTTGGAAAACTCAGCAGTAGCCACAGGACTACAAAAAGTCAGTTTTCGTTCCAGTCTCAAAGAAAGGCAATGTCAAAGAATTCTCAGACTACCACACAATTGTACTCATCTCACATACTAGTAAAGTAATGCTCAAAATTCTCCAAGCCCGGCTTCAACAATATATGAACCATGAACTTCCAGATGTTCAAGCTGCTTTCAGAAAAGGCAGAGGAACCAGAGATCAAATTGTCAACATTCACTGGATCATCGAAAAAGCAAGAGAGTTCCAGAAAAATATCTCTTTCTGCTTTATTGACTATGCCAATGCCTTTGACTGTGTGGATCACAATAAATTGTGGAAAAGTCTGAAAGAGATGGGAATACTAGACCACCTGACCTGCCTCTTGAGAAATCTATATGCAGGTCAGGAAGCAACAGTTAGAACTGGACAAGGAATAACAGACTGGCTCAAAATAAGAAAAAGCTGTATATTGTCATGGGCCTATTTAACTTATATGCAGAGTACATCATGAGAAACACTGGGCTGGAAGAAGCACAAGCTGGAATCAAGATTGATGGGAGAAATATCAATAACCTCTGATATGCAGATGGCACCACTCTTATAGCAGGAAGTGAAGAAGAACTAAAGATCCTCTTGATGAAAGTAAAAGAGGAGAGTGAAAAAGTTGGCTTAAAGCTCAACATTAAGAAAACTAAGATCATGGCATCTGGTTCCATCGCTTCATGGCACATAGATGAGGAAACAGTAGAAACAGTGACAAACTTTATTTTGGGGAGTTCCAAAATCACTGTAGATGGTGACTACAGCCATGAAATTAAAATATGCTTACTCTTTGGAAGAAAATTTTTGACCAACCTAGACAGCATATTAAAAAGCAGAGACATTACTTTGCTAATAAAGTCTGGATAGTCAAGCTATGGTTTTTCCAGTAGTCATATATGGATATGAAATTTGGACTATAAAGAAAGCTGAGCACTGAAGAATTGATGCTTTTGAACTGTGGTGTTGGAGAAGATTCTTGAGTCCCTTGGACTGCAAGGAGATCCAACCAGTCCATCCTAAAGGAGATCTGTCCTGGGTGTTCATTGGAAGGACTGAGGTTGAAGCTGAAACTCTAATACTTTGGTCACCTGATGCAAAAAACTGAATCATTTGAAAAGACCTGATGCTGGAAAAGACTGAAGGTGGGAGAAGAAGGGGACAACACAGGATGAGATGGTTGGATGGCATCACCGACTCAACGGTCATGAGTTTGGGTAAACTCCGGGAGTTGGTGATGGACGGGGAGGCCTGGCATGCTTCAGTCCATGAGGTTGCAAAGAGTTGCATGCGACTGAGCGACTGAACAGAACTGAACTGAACTGAAGCTTAGAGAGGTCAAATAATTTGCCCAAAGTCATATAATTCATGAAAGGCAGAAAGCTTATCCATCTTATATCTGGAGACTGAGTTCTCACTTACACCGCTTCTCACTTATCAAAACCATAGATCACTTGGATCACTGAAAGAGAAGCTATACTGTGTGGTCTTGTAATTCTAAGATTACTTGATTGTAGCAAAATAAAAATGTATTACCTAGGAAGCATAAAACAGTATGGAAAATAGACACCAGAGGGAATGGAAAAAAAGTAGGTAAAATTTAATGAGGGAGGAAAAGGTTTGGAAAGATCCTAAGTAAAGGGCACTGGTCCAGGAAAAATACATTCCTGGCTGGGTTGTAGGCAGAGGGCATTTCCTGGGGGTTGTACACATATGAGAGAAAGGTGAAGGCAGAGTAGGAGGCAACAAAGACATAAGACATACAAAATATTTCCCAGCCACAGCAGAAGCATCATTTGGCCATCAGAAGTGAGGTTTCAACCACATTTTGCCAACAGAAAAAACTAAGATAAATAAGGAATATTATCTTCACATCAAATGTCCAGGGACCAGCAGTGAGGTCCTTTCATTATTTTTCTTACAGGTAACTAGTGAGCACCCATCCCTTACAAAAAAAGCAGTGGCTTGATAGATGCTAGGTAGATTTACATGGACTATTTTCAAGCCCTCATTCATTCATACCTGTGGGCATTCATTTCACAGACATATATTAATGGCCTCCTATTTTCTTGGCACTTTTCTTTACACTGAGAATACAGCAGAAAAACTACAGTCCCCATCTTACCCCTCAAAATCATTCCCCATCTTTACGAGCATATTCTTTGGAGCAGAAAAGCACATGCAAAAAGCAAGATGAATATGTAAAATGTAAGGTGTGTTCCAGAGTCAAAAGTGCTAAGGAGGAAAACAAAACAGGAAAAAGAATAGGAGGTGAGTGTATACGGAGACTTGTTAAAGTTTTTATCAGATATTAACTAAATATTCAAACTAAAAAGGAGAGACAGAAAATGCTCAAGAAAAGAGGATGTGTTGAGGGCCTGCATGGTTTTAAAGTTTGTGCTTATGAATCACAAGTACTGTGAAAAGTTTCGTGGCAAATTTGAAAAGGACATTGGAAAAATCACTTCCCCTTCTTTAGCTTCATTTCCTCATCTTTAAAATGAGGCTCCTAACACTAGCCCTCTAGGCCACACAAGGCAAGTGTATGTTTCAACTGAAAGGTGGCTTTCAAAACAAAACAATGCTTATATGATTTCCTTTCTCTGATCTTCATTTTCTCATCATTGCAGTAGAAACATATCATAAGCCCTCTAGGCCACACAGGTATGTATATGTCTCAAATGAATATGGCCTTCAAAATATAAAGAAATATAAGTATGACTTTACTACAAAAAATTATATAGTTTTGAAAATTCCCTCCTCATCTCAGAATATATATGTAGATAGATATGTTTGTACAAACACATGTACACACATACACACAAATACAGAGAGGGAGGAGAGGGGGAATATTTTAAAGGGGATTAGGATACATACATACACACACATTGTCTCTATCCCATTTCATATCACATGTAATTCATCTAGTACAAATATTCAGACAAGGAATAAGCAAATCAGGGGGACTCTGAGACACCCAGGAGCCTCTTAGCAGACCAAGAACAACACATTCCTCTGCCATTCAGGTCTCCATGGATTACTGAACACTCTTTTCAGAGCTTTTTAAATCACCTCCTGAAATGCTGGTTTCCTTCCTCCTTCCAAGATACTCAACAAAATGGAACTTGTCAACTGTGCTTATGGTAATAAATCTCCTTCCCAGCATTTCTCCTGACATTCTAATGCCTTCCTGAACATAATAGAAAGGTCATTTTCCACCTGAATTCATCTTCTTCAAGCTACCTTGTATTTCTGTAAATCCAAGTTTCAACAAGTTTGATTTCATTCTTCCCACAATATTTTATTTGCTTTAACCAAGCTAAAAATCCCAACTGCAACCCCACAGTCCTCCTCTAATTGCTTAAGTGGGGATTATGTTTTATTGGCTGACTGTATAATGTAGATACATTCTGAAAACTCAACTGTTCCTTTTTCTTGAGGGACAGAGAATTAAATGCTTTTTCAGATATTGCCCAAGGATTTCTTATGATTTTGTTTCCTACATCGATTCATAACTTTCTATGTATCAGTTATGACAAAAATCAGCATTCACACCTAAATATAAAAAACAGTCTCCCAGAATCCCTAAGACATGAGCAGGCCTTTCACTTACTGCAACCAACTCAGCTGCACTGTCAGCTATTTCACAATCCGGTCTCCGGATTCCAGACAATTCTAGTAGTAGCCTTCCATAAGTTACAAATTCTTCTTTGCTGAGGAATTCCTTCCAGTAAAGACAGCTGTATTTAAACTGGGTAGGTTGGTTTAATCAGATGTTGATTAAAATACAATCATCATTTCTAAATATTATCTGGAATATAGAGTCATTTCGGAGTACACATTCCAGGAGCTTTGCCTGGAAAACATGGACAGGGGAGCCTGGGGGGCTATGGTCCATGGGGTTGCAAAGAGTTGGACACGCCTGAGACAGAAGCACAGTCACTAATAACGGAAGTTCATAAGGGAGAATGGGGCTACTAAAATTTTACTTGGGAAAATCCTAGACTTCTTTGTGACAGTGATAATGACAAGACATAGCATGCACTTGCTTATTTTGTTTAACGTATCTGTGGCCTTGTGGCCTATGTATATCAATCTATCCAATTCTCAGTGAATCGGCGGCTTCTGACCTAGGAGGCCGGCTGGGGCCCTTCATCTAGAGGAACAGAATATCAGAAGATTGCAATGGATCACACCTTAATCACGGTCTCTTTTGTGAGAGGCGGAACCAGCTATCCGACCTGGGGCTGCCGGGGCCCCAGTCTCTGGGGCAGCTGGAGACGAGCGTGTTCGCGGCCAGGGCGCGGCAGGCCGGGCTCGCACCGGCTCTCGCTCAGTCGGTCCCGAGGGACGCAGACTGGACGGTCCTCGTCAGTGGAAATCAGTTTCCGCAGCGAAAGACAGTGGTTTGCTAAAGAGGAAGAGCGGGGATTCTCTCTGGGACCCTGCCAACTCTGCCGGGAGTCAGCAGGCCCTCCTCCCCGCCGTGGGTTCGGGGCATAGGCGTGGGGAGTAAGGGGAGCCGGTGACAGCTGGGCAAAGGAGCAGACGGACCAGAGGGAAGAGGAGGGAAGAAGTGGGAGGGGAGAAAAGGAGAGAGAAGTGGGTCAGCTTCCTGGACTGTGAGATCCGGGCACCAAACCTAGTTCGGGGCTCGAGAACGGAAAGCAAGACCAGCTGCTGGGGGTCTGGAAGGGCTCGGGCCGTGGACCGCGAAGGCGAACCTTTGCTTGCGGGGAAGGACTCGGCTGGAAGAAAGGAGGAGGAAGAGAAGATGAAAGCATGCCTTTATTTTTCTGCGTTTATTTCTGGTTTTGTTTGTGTGTTGTTTTCTTTACCGAACGCAAAAAGGGAATCAGCCGATACTCTGATCTGGGGAGCATCCAACGTTTAATGGATACAAGAGAGCATGCATTTATTCTTTTTTCGTCTTTGAGATAAATTCAGCAGCACCGCTTCTCTCTCCACCTCCTCCGTTCTTCTCCTTTCCCACTTTAAATTCTCATATCCCATTCTCGCAGCAGCCCTAGTCTGATTTCCAGCTGTTCTTTGGAACTAATTGAAAAATTTTGTCTCAGTTTTTTTTTTTAAATGTCCTGTGTATTAGGCTTTTGTTTGGTTTTAATTTGTGTAAATGCCTCCGGAGTTTACTGTTTCGCTAATCTGGACTTCCACTCCCAATGTTTCAGTCCTTTCTAGTCCAGGGATTTCATCATTAAGTGAGCTCGGCCCCTCCTGATAGTAAGAAAGGATTTTCTTTCTGAGCCCCTTGCAATTCCAACCCCTGGCTGCCTGCGATTTTGCCCTCTGGCTCTCCTATCACATCAAAGGAGTTTGCTTTGACTGCCCTCACACCCAAGTGATGCCTATTGGTGGGGCTGCTCTCTAGACTGGGAATCCTCATCACTTAACTTCTTAAAAAAAAAAAAAGTTTCCATTCTTAATAATGACAAGTAACAGTAATGCTTAGAAGAAGTTATGAAGAGCATGCCCAACATAATACTTTCCTTCTCTATCCTCCATCATCCTTTTTCTCCCCTTCTCCCAGTCTCCATCAGCAACTCAGTTGTTGGCATCTCAAAAATTATTTCAACATCTTGGACTCACATATGAGAAAAGAGCTGGTATCTGTCAGTTTAGGTGTGCTATAAAGTAGTACTATTCATTCAACAAACATGCACTGAGTACTTACTAGATGCCAGACTGGGAACCAGTCCAGGGACTGCAAAGATAAATGAGGGTTTTCTCTTCTTTTTTTTTTCCCCATCACTTTCTCTACCACTGCTGCTGTCCCATCTCCTTTATCATCACCATCAACATTGAGAATGATTGAGTTATTGAGTCCTTAATTTATGCCAGACTTATGGGTAGGAGCTTTACATGCATTTTCTCTTTTAATTACTATAAGGACCCTGATAATGCAACATTCTATTTTATAGGTGAGAAAATGGGTGATTAAAGAAGTTGAGTAGCTTTCTCAAGCTCATTCATCTAGTATGTGTCGGTGCAGGGGTTTATAAACCAGACAGTCTGACTCCAGACTTGTGGCACATCACTACTGAGAAGTTACTGTTCCAGTGGAGGAGCCAGACTTGTAAACAGATAAATATAATTCAAAGAGGAAAGTGCTAGCACTGTAGAAATACAGAGGCAGCATGACTAACACTGCCTGGGGGAATCAGGAAAACTTTTTTAAAAGACAACTTGTCATGTGAGGTGGGTCTTGAAATATGAGTAGGAGTATCTCAGGAAAACAAAGGGGGGTGGATAGGCTAGTAGATGCATCTCAGGCTGCCAAAGGAACCATATATGTAATGACACAAGTTGAAAAAGGCTGCCAGGGTGTGTTTAGGAAACAGTGAGTTCAACCTGACTGAAGTATAGTGCTCATGAGAGAAGGTTGTGATATGAAACTAAGATGGGCAAATACAAAACCAGGACAAGAATATCAAGGGCTTTAGAGATCTTGCTAGGAAAGTTAACCTTTATTTGTAGGTAAAATGATTCCAGCAAAGATTTTAAAGGGAGTACCACAATCAAATGTGTGTATGTGTGTGTGTGTGTGTGTGTGTGTGTGTGTGTGTCTGTTTGTAGTCTGCCTGTCTAAGAGGACCACAGGGAAGTCTGGAGGATGAAAAGTAGAGCCACGTGGTAGGT
>ML664163.1:3933371-4054114 GCA_007570785.1 Antilocapra americana | reverse complement strand
GACCACAGGGAAGTCTGGAGGATGAAAAGTAGAGCCACGTGGTAGGTCACTGGTTGGAAAATTCCTATACAGTGATGGGGACCTGGGCTAGGAGTAGTGAGACTCGAAGGGAGAGATTTTGTTCACCAAAGAGTATTGGCATTAAAACTTCTATCTGTTTCTAGAATAAAGGGCTTTCTACGTAAATAAACTTATTCAAAATAAAAAAGGTCTCTTGAGAGAACACCAAATTAGCCCTCTCACTTTTATAGAATGGTAGTAGCCACTATTTATTAAGACTGTCCACACATTTAGCATCTTTTAGTACAAGGGATCTTCCTAAACTGTGACACTAAGTACAAAGCTACTCTTTCATCCATTTAACAGATGAGGAAGCTGAGGCCAGTAACTTGATGAAGTCAGCACAGACAATTAGAGGTGGAACTGTGATTCAAAAGTAGAGATGTTTGATCCAGGAGTTCTTCCAATTTAGTATGCTGTGTTCTAAGATTGAAATTCAGGCATTCTTAATCTAGGCTTCCCATGTAGCTCTAATGGTAAAGAACCTGCCTGCCAAAGCATGAAACATCAGAGTCTATCCATGGAAGAGGTGGGACTGATCCCTGGGAGATGTGGGTTAGATCCTTGAGTCTGGAAGATTCCCTGGAGGAGGGCATGGCAACCCGCTCCAGTATTCTTGCCCAGAGAATCCTATGGACAGAGAAGCCTGGCAGTCTACAGACCATAAGTTCAAAAAGAGTTGGACACAACTGCAGCAACTTAGCACAGCACACACAGCACTCTTAATCTAGTACTGTCAGGCATCACTAGCCACACATTTTTGACTCTGTGACTGCCTACTCTATGAATATGCCCTACAGTAGTATTTACTGTGGATTCACTAAGTAAATCCACTTAGCACACTAAGCAAGATACTCTGATGATTCTTTTTAACACTGGGAGTCCTGTGAAGGAAAGCAGATACAAAAGACATCAACATACATCCAGAAACATAGCTAATCCAAACTATGAATGGAATACACATGAAGGGTCAAGTGTCAATGAAGAAATAGCTACTCTTATTCAGCACTTTTCTGTGCCAGAAACGTCACCTGTGTTATTTTACTTAGGGAAACCAACTCAGACAGGTGAAACAACTCACTGTCACATAAATACCAGATCAACGAACCAGAACTCGAGTATATCTGACACCACCCTCAGACTTGCAAGCAATGCTAAAGTGGTTATTGAAGAATAAAGTCAATTCCAAGGACAGTATGATATGCTAGTAGTTAAAACAACCATCTGAAATGCAGAATTCCAAATAATAGCACGGAGAGATAAGAAAGCCTTCCTGTGATCAACGCAAAGAAATAGAGGAAAACAATGTAATGGGAAAGACTAGAGATCTCTTCAAGAAAATTAGAGATACCAAGGGAACATTTTGTGCAAAGATGAGCACAATAAAGGGCAGAAATGGTAGGGACCTGACAGAAGCAGAAGATATTAAGAAGAGGTGGCAAGAATACACAGAAGAACTATACAAAAAGATCTTAATGACCCAGATAACCACGATAGTGTGACCATTCACCTAGAGCCAGACATCCTGAAGTGTAAAGTCAAGTGGGCCTTAGGAAGTATCACTATGAACAAAGCTCATGGAGGTGATGGAATTCCAGTTGAGCTATTTCAAATCCTAAAAGATGATGCAGTGAAAGTGCTGCAGTCAATATGCCAGCAAATTTGTAAAACTCAGCAGTGGTGACAGGACTGGAAAAGATCAATTTTCATTCCTATCCCAAAGAAGGTCAATGCCAAAGAATGTTCACACTACTACACAATTGCACTCATCTCACATACTAGCATGGTAATGCTCAAAATTCTCCAATCCAGACTTCAAAAATTCATGAAGTTCTCGTGAACTGAGAACTTCCAGATGTTCAAGCTGGATTTAGAAAATGCAGAGGAAATAGAGGTCAAATTGCCAACATACGTTAGACCATAGAAAAAGCAACAGAGTTCCAGAAAAACATCTACTTCTGCATTATTGAAAATGCCAAAACCTATGACCTTGTGGATCACAAAAAACTGTGAAAAACTCTGAAAGAGACGGGAATACCAGACCATCTGACCTGCCTCTTGAGAAATCTGTATGCAAGTCAGGAAGCAATAGTTAGAACTGGACATGGAACCCCTGCTTATTTAACTTATATTCAGAGTACATAATGAGAAATGCCAGACTGGATGAAACACAATCTGGAATCAAGATTGCTGGGAGAAATATCAATAACCTCTGATATGCAGATGGCACCACCTTTATGGCAGGAAGTGAAGAAGAACTAAAGAACCTCTTGATGTAAGTGAAAGAGAGTGAAAAAGTTGGCTTAAAACAAAACATTCAGAAAACTAAGATCATAGCATTCAGTCCCATCACTTCATGGCAAATAGATGGGGAAACCATGGAAACAGTGAGAGATTTTATTTCCTTGGACTCCAAAATCACTGCAGATGGTGACTGCACCCATGAATTTAAAAGACATTTGCTCCTTGGAAGAAAAGCTATGACCAACCTAGACAGCATATTAAAAGCAAAGACATTACTTTGCCAACAAAAGCCCATCTAGTCAAGGCTATCGTTTTTCCAATAGTTATGTATGGTTGTGAAAGTTGGACTATAAAAAAAGCTGAGTGAGGAAAAATTGATGTGTTTGAACTGTGGTGTTGGAGAAGACTCTTGAGAGTCCCTTGGGCTGCAAGGAAATCAAACCAATCAATCCTGAAGGAAATCAGTTCTGAATATTCATTGGAAGGACATGTTGAAGCTGAAACTCCAATACTTTGGCCACCTGATGCGAAGAGCTGACTCATTGGAAAAGACCTTGATGCTGGGAAAGATTGAAGGCAAGAGGAGAAGGGGACAACAGAGGATGAGATTGTTGGATAGCATCACTGACTTGATGAATATTAGTTTGAGCATGTTCCAGGGATTGTTGATGGACAGAGAAGCCTGGTATGCTGAAGTCCATGGGGTCACAAAGAGTCAGACACAACTGAGTGACTGAACTGAACTGAAAACAACCATCTCTCAAAACTAAAACCAGCCTGAATTTGCACTGTTTGCCAATTTCCAATTTCCATTTCCCATGATGGCAATTTCAAGCTGCCAATATTACATACTGAAGGTGGCATTCAGAAGCACTGCCCATAAGCATCTCTGGGGAGAAGCCTACAGCAGTACCATGGAGGAGTGGAAGCTTGGGCTGTGTGTTACAGAAGGGGTATGATTCTTGGAGAAAGAATTTGTGGGGATTCTTGGAGAAAGAAGGGATAATGTATGGAGCCTGGAAAGAGGATTCATTTAGTTGTACTCAGGAAGTTAGGTACATTGAGCTAATTGTAGAGGGATCCAGTATAATGTGTGATTGAGGACTGGCTGCTGGCAGCTCCTTGCTTAAAATTGGCATTCCTTGGGGGGAGGCAGTTTGCTTGAAAAAAGACCAGAATGTTGACTTCCTACAGGCACTTGTCTTAAGAACTGCTGAAACTGAAAATATTGGGCCTAGATGAATCAGAGAGATTGGCCAATATGAATTTCTGGCTATTTTTCTACTTTTTCTTTATGTAAGGACAACAGCAGACTGATGACAGTAATAAATTAATGGAAAATGAGCTTTAGCAAATATATGGACAATAAAGTTGAAAGGAGTTACTCAGCTGACCTTCAAAAGAAGTCCTGAGGAAATACCTGCTTGTTTGGCAGACTATCAGGGGAAATAAGCATGTTTGTGAATACTTCAGAATATTTATTTTGTCACTTTGTTTCACATCCTTCTAAGCATAGAACATGGAGAAGGCAATGGCAACCCACTCCAGTACTCTTGCCTGGAGAATCCCAGGGACCAGGGAGCCTGGTGGGCTGCCATCTATGGGGTCGCACAGAATTGGACACAACTGAAGTGACTTCACAGCAGCAGCAGCAGCAAGCATAAAACAACACTAATGCTTACTCCTTCCCCACATAAGCAGTGTGAACAGGACATGTATGCTCAGCTGCTCGGTTGTATCCAACTCTTTGTGACCCCAAAGACTGCAACTTGCCAGGCTCCTCTGCCCATAGAATTTTCCAGACAAGAATATTGGAGTGGGTTGCCATTTCCTTCTCCAGGTTATCTTCCCAACCCAGGGATAGAACCAGTGTTCCCCATGTCTCCTGCATTGCATTATATTCTTTACCCTTGGAAACCATTAATAAGAATTTGCAAGTAATACCTGTTTTCTCTTTGTGCCAGTGATCTAGCCCTTAGAAAGGAGCAAGGATGAAAACAAGATTAGGTTTTCCTATGTTACAGAATATTTCTCTTTTTCACCTTCATAATCAGAAGCTCTTATTGTACACAATCTGAACAGAAAGCATCTTGGTTCTAAGAACCAGTTAAAAGATAACATAAAGCAAATGCAATGTACATCTACCGTTTTTGTCTGCTCCTTGGGGAGTGGCCCCCATCCCTGCAATTCTGAGGTACCATCAAGTGTGATGCCCACCTGCCTTCAAGCTGCAGAGGTGGACATATGACTCAGGACTGGCCAGTCATGGTCCTGGATCTTCTTATTTACAGTAAATTACTGATTGGGTAAAATCAATTGTACTTTTTTCCATGTGTGCATGTGTGCTATGTCCGACTCTTTGGGACCCCACTGACTGTAGCCACCAGGCTCCTCTGTCCATGGGATTTCCCAGGCAAGAATACTGGATGAGTTGCCACACCCCTCTCCACAGGATCTTGCCAACCCAGGGATTAAACCCTTGTCTCATTATGTCTCCTGCATTGGTAGGCAGTTTCTTTACTACTAGCATCACCTGGGAAGCCCCATCTTTTTCTATGAGTTAGAGGTTATTTCTTCCCTTAGAATTTCAATCCCTATGAATATAAGCTTAAGTTTGAAGGTGTCTTTTTGGTCAAAGGTGGGTTTGAAGGTATCTTTTTGGATGAAGGAAGTGGGGCTGCAGCAGAGAAGCTAAGTAAACAGTCCAAGACAAGCAAAGGGATATAGAGCTGAAATATGGGAAAAAGAACAAAGAGTCTTGACAACTTTGTTCAAATGCTTTGATTCTGATATGCCTAAACATATACATACTCTGGGGATTCCCAGTCATTTAAACCAGTAAGTCACCTCCTCCTCCTCCTCTTCTTATTTTTTTTTTTCTCAGTTATACTCTTTGGATCATGTTTTTGTCAGTTTTCAGTTGAAAATATCTTGACCATTACAAAAACTTTAGTAAAAATTTCCCGACATGATGACAAACTCTTGCTGGCTGACTGGCATTATCAAAACAATGTCTCTATAGCTCAAATACATAAATAAAAAGCAGAAGGAAAGGGGAAGGGGAAATACCAAGAACTAAATTCCCTTTTTTGGCCTATATTCTAAGATAATTCTTATCTAATTGTGTGTTTTCCTGACCTATGACTCACCTCTCTTTAAATATTTCTTTCTTTCTTTGATATCCAGACCATAATACATTTCTTCCTTCTTTTATAAATTGTCATGACTTTAGCATTTGAAGCTGAACTTTCACAGAACTGGCCAAAGACAAGGCACTCAGTTGGGAGAAAAAGACAAGAGAAGGAAATGCTGATCATTTTAGAACTTGAAAGACATATCAGTGCTAGAGAAATAGGGCTTCACATCTTAAATTTCATGGCAGGAATTTGAGCGGATGGTGAAAAATCACCTCAAGACAGAGTAATTTGGGATTTTTACTTAGACTTTATGGGAAGATCCCAGAAGTTGAAGACATGAGGAGAGCAGAAGTGAGAATAGAAGATGACTCAGTTGCTGCTGTGGGAGAAAAACCTGGGTGGTTAAGGCTATTATCTTCTCAGTAAGGCTAGATGAGCCTTCCACCCCTTCCATCCACACTTCTTAAGCTGCTCTTTGATGTTCCTTGGCTTTTAAATGTTGAATTTAAAGATTATTTAATCTGAAACTCAAGGTTTGTCTCAGTCCTGAGAAAATCTGAGAAATAACGATGGACCTTGCTCTCTTTTGAAATGTCCTTCTTGCCTGGAGAATCCCCATGGACAGAGAAGGCTGGTGGGCTATAGTCCATAAGGTTCCAAAGAGTCAGACACTTAGGTAACTTAGCATTCACTGGGAAAAATGATCAAGAGTTACATTCTTTGGGCATTATCTCCTACCTTGATGTGTTAATTGCTCTTGGACATTATGCTTCACTCTATAACTTAGATGTCAGTTTTATAAAAAGGTGAATCATTTTCCTTAAGAGATGTATCAATTAACTAATTTTAACAGAATTTCAAAACTGGAGCCATAGCTAAAAATCATTTCATCTATTGATACTTCCCTGCCAGCTCACACACATATCACATATTCTGGTGACTCCAATGAAAGCACATACATGTTTATAAATCTTCTTGTGCACTAGCTTATAGAGCTGTTTTAAAATGTATTGTGTTTTCTCTTAAGCTTTCACCTTGAGGTACAATTATTAAGTGGATTTCTTGCCCTTACAAAGAAAAGTAAGCACATTAAACACCTCTCTGTAATGTTAAAATGCTGGATATTAAATTAAATTAAATATTTGTCCTATAGCACTGTTAGCTGAATAGGTTATGAATCATCTATGTTTGTGGAATACATTGCTCTAAATTATAATTTTGCCAAATGCACCCTGTAAAGAACAAAGTATAAAGAACATTGAGGCTTAAAATCTTGAATACTGAGCCACCTCTGTAGACTTTGAAATATTGATACTGCATCTATAATCATGTTTTAGTGGAATGTTATACAGAACTTTATTCAGAATGTCTGTTCTGAAAAAATTTGGTTAAATACACTGCATTTAAAATTGACTAATAATACCTGATAGCATCCAAATATTTTTATATTGGTTTGTTTGACTTAAAATTTACAGAAGATCTTGTGTATTTACTCTGCCAGAAAGTGGTCCTTTTGCATTTAAATAAGAGTTGTATTTACCCATATCTGTGTACATTTTGATAAAGTCTTCTGGATCCTGAAACCTCAATTACCTCACCTGTCATAGGATACAGTTACACAGGCCTGGTGGGTTTCCTAACTATGCTGGAAAGCTTTGAATTAGCTAAAGGGGGAAGTGAAACTTCAGGCTGCTTTATCAAACTTCAGTAAAAGCAGCCCCACTTGTTTTAGTTTATTAATCACCTTGCACAGTAATTTATTATTCATCAACTATTCATGATTTGATGTACTCATTAGTCAAGTAGTATTGTGTGCCTACTAATGTGTCTGTCTATTCTAGTCCTATAGCAGAAAATAAAACAAATACACATTTTTGCCCTCATTGAGCTTTCAATCTATCATGTTATCTGGTAATAGAGTCGATAGAGAAAAAAATGAAACATGAAAGAAAGATAAGGAATATTGGGGCTGGGGTTGAAATTTTAAACAGTTGTTCAGGGAAAGCTTCAATGAGACAGTAACATTTGAGCAAATACCTTGAAAAAGATGATGGAGTAAGCTATACTAATAACTGGGTTAAAGAGTAACAAGGATTAGAAATAGTGAGTGTAAAGGCCCCATTGTGGAAATATGGTAGGTGGTTTGAATGGATCAAATGGGGGAATAGGAAATTGGACTTCAGAGTAAGCCTACATTAGAAAAAAGTTTATATTTAAATAAAGAATGAAAACTCTTCATCGCAATTGCTTGTAAGTCCCTAAGAAACATTAAAATGATAAGATCCATATGTTACATAATCAATGAGACATTATTCAGTGTTATTAATTTTTTTGCTAATTAATATCATTCCTAAAAAAATCACTCCTTAGGGATAATACATTTATGCAAGAATTTCTTCTTAATGTTTTTCTTACAACTCAAGTATCTTAATTATTTTAAGGAAAAATGGTATAGATAACCTTGGCCTGGTTAATATTTAATTAATTCAGTTTTCCAGAAGTCCATTAAATCCATGATGATTTGTTTTAGAAAATCAAAAATACATTATTTTCAATTTCTATAGTCATTATTTCTTATCTTCAAATTCCTGAATGAAATTATAACAAATCACAATGGCTAGCAGACATATGCTTTAGCAGAAAATGGCAATCCACTCCAGTATTCTTGTTTGGAAAATTTCATGGGCAGAATAGGACTGGCAGGGTACAGTCCATAGGGCTGCAAAGAGGCGGACATGACTGAGGGACTGAGCACAGCAAACATATGACAGAGCAAGTAGAGAAAAGTTTGGAGAATTTTTGGAGAGGTAATCACGTTGAAACTTCTTTTGAGGTATCAAAAATTTGAATAATCACACTCTTAATCACTTTATAATTACCCAAAACTGAAAGAATGGTATATTTCAGTTAAAAGTTGAAAACATAAAAAGACCTTGGAAGAGAAACTCTCAACCTATAGGATGAACTCAGACTCTTATAATTTTTGAGTAAATTTTATGCACCTAGTGAAATCACTAATGAATTATGAGTGTTCAATACATTAAGAGTTTTGGCATCTGTTTTATAGTTACAGTATATATTTCATAGAGAGCTTACTAGATTCTTTCTCCATTTCTCATGTAGAAGACAGGAAGGAAATGACTAAGTGGATTTCTGCTTTGATTGAAAAAGCTGTGAATTTCTTTTTGTACCCAGACACTGAGTGATCCACAGTCTGAAATAAGAACTTAGTGTTTACCATAGACTTTGAAAGTTTTTGCCCTCCTGAGCTCCAGTGATATAGCTTTATTAGCCCATGCTATTGAAGATGTGAGTTGCAAAACTTTATTCAAGTGATGACTTATATTACTATTAATCAAAATTAAACAATAAAATCCAAGAGAAAACTTTATAGAAGGACAGATACCCTTCTGTTCCCAAGTCCATGTCTAGAGTCATTTTAGGCATCATTGACTTAAAAACCTTTAGAGTCCAGAAATGAAACAGAGCTTTGTCTTATACCAGTGTAAACACTGTACTTCTTTAAAATAATTATATCTTTCTAGACTCAATATGAATACCTCTTGGCATTTCAGTCTAATCTATTTCAATCTCTCTCATCAGTGCATTAGGCAAGGCCCTTGCCCATTCCCTGCCTGGTCACTGGAGAACTTTACTCATCAGACTTCTGTTCTCAGCATGGCTCTTTCTGTTTTCTTCTCACTGATGACAAATAATTTTTTCCACTCTCTTCTTTCTGTAGATTAAGTTTCTCAGCTTATATTTCAAGGTTTTCACTATGGTGACTAGGACTTGACTCATTCTATTTGCCTTTCCTAAACCTTAGTCTGCCTAGATGTAATATTGTATGTGATATTAAGAAATATAATATTTGGTCTTGACTCCTGGCACACAGCTCCTAAAACTCTTGGGATTTCCTAAATAAGGAGAGGGAAAAGGGGATCTTTTGCTATGTTAATGAGGTGACTTTGGAAAGCCCTAGGTCACCTAAGGATGGTTCTTGGTTGCCAGGAGATCTGACTCTGTGATTAAAGTGTGAGACCTTTAGGTCTCCACCTCTGGACCTCCTGGGTGGGGAGTGGGACTTGAGAGTGAGTTCAACCACCAATGGCCAAGAATGTAATCAATGGTGCTTATGTAATGAAGCTTCCATAAAAACTTGAAAGGACTGGGTTCCAAGAGCTTCTGGGTTGATAAACAGGTGGATATTTGGGGACAGAGGCCTGCTCAGAGAGCAAAGAAGCTCTGTTCTCTTTCCCACACAACTTGCCCTAGGCATCTCTTCTATCTGGCTAAGACTATAACCAGGCTGATACTGTCAGAATGAGTTGAATTATAGAACATTTAGTTAGTGTCCAAGAATTCCTTGGTGGTGTGTGAAACAAAACCCATACATTGGAATTGGTATCAAAACATATTAGTCCAATCATTGAAGACACAGTGGAAATACTTTTCATCTCTATTTTTCACTCTTCCTGTTAAGTTTGTTTCAGGGTCTCTGTTCTATAAAGAACTCTTTCTCATTGTGTATCCTTCATACTTACATACTTACAGAGTACTCTATATATTTGCAAAGTATTGGCCAGAAATGTGTACTCACTGTTGGGGAGGTGGGAGTGGGGACAAAGTGAGTCAGATTTGTTGTATGCTCTTGAATTGTATACATCTTTTGTTAAAAAACTAGGAAGGCACATAAAACACTGTGACAAAGGTGATAAGTAACAAGCATCCCCAGCCTCCAAAACTATCTTTGGGAAATTTCATCTCCAGTGGGAAATTGTTTACATTGATCAAAGAAAAAATCATATCAACTTTTTAAATGCTCACATGCCCCACCAAGCTGTATTGTCACATACTGATGGGTTAGTACAGATGGGGCAAAAGTTCCTGACCTGAGCCTCTGGGATCCTGAGAACTGATGTCAACAGATTCTAAACTGAAAAATTGTGTACTGTGCTGTTACTGCTTTCAGCATACTGTCCTGACTGATGATGAATTCTTTTATACTGGAGATGCAAAATGGTTCTCATGTTTCAGGTAACAAGAAATATGTTTTTCTCTGGCTGAACATTATTCATTTTATTTCCTGCAATAAGAAGTACCCATTATGATGCTCTGATGCATGACTAAACTGGTAAATATCATTGGAATACTGTTTTCTAGGTTGTAACAAAAGCAATTGTGATCCAGATGCACCGGAAAAGGTCTTCCTGTTAAGAACTAGGTAAAGTGGTTCCAACTCTCCATTCTTTAGATTATGAAAGACAAATACTCTACTACATTGTTTTGTGGAACTTACATTTCAAGCTTATTTCCAATTCTGAGCTCTTACACTAAATTACTAGAAATAGTATTGTCATCTCATATTCACTGTACTTTGCTCATGCAGATAGGGTGCACTGCTTTACTAATTTCCTCAAGGAAAATGTATTTGAGAGTAGAAGGCTTTATTAAAGCTTTGGGACTATAAAGGAGTTTATATTTAATCAACAGCCCCTCCAAGCAAAAAAAGTCAAATCTATTGTTACACATTTCTGATAAACGAAGTGGATAGATAAGCAAGTAAATAGAAATGAAGCTCTAACATCAAAATGCCTTGAGTAGAATTGTGGCATTACCATTACTATGAATCATGGATGACTGTGTGACCTTGGGAAAGTTACTTCATGTCTCTGGCCTTCAGTTTCTTTATGAATAAAACAATGACAATATTAGCACCTCCCTCATAGGGTTTTTTGAGGAGGAATTATTCCACTAACTCATATAAATTGTTTAGAATAGTCTAACAAAAGTAAGTGTTCAGTAACTGTTATTAATGTTATTTATAATATATTTAAAGGTCTTCCACCATTTCAGTTTAAAATTGTGTGGCTTAGTCATTTTTTTTGTTCTTCATTTTTTTGTCCCTTCTTCTTTTCTCAGCTTCGCTGTCTTCACTCCCCTGCCAAATTCTTATTTTTATTATTTTGTAATTTCTCGTTTTATTTTTATTATGTGATTTAATGTAGAGTAGTTTCACTATCACTTTTGTGACCTTAGCTATAGATGACTAATAACTTTTGGAGTTACTGCTCCAAGTGGCATGTTAAGGTATTTTCCTAGGATAGGACAAATTCCTCTCTAAAAGGAACACTAGAGCAACTGAGCACTACATACAATCATACTTGTCCTAAATGTAAGTATGTATAGCATGCTCAATTTATAGAATGCATTTTGATCCAACTTAGCTGCACACCTTTGAAGGTGGCACTCTGATGTGTCATCATCACACTTTGATTTTGAGACTGACTTTCTCTCAAGGTCACTCACTTGTACAGAACAGGAGTTTTAACCAGACTCTGATTGCTCCCTAAAGCCCAAGCTCCTTCTACTGTGCCTAGCCAACTATTTGTGTGATTTCATGTAATCACGAGAGCAAATCTCACAAGGCTGGCACTATTGTTGTCACTTTTTACAAGTAAGGAAACTGAGGCTTAGAGAGGTTTCGTTCATCAATATCATGCAGCTGATAAATATGAAAACCCAAATCAAACATTCTGCTTTGTGCAGATCCACTTTTTAACAATTATGCTATATTAACTCCCATCCCAAAATAAAGGGGATCAGATAGAGTTGAGGGGGAGAGGGGTCCAGGTTAAATATATAGTTAGGATGATTTGTCCCTGAAAACTACTTAGAACTGCTGTTAAAAGGGAAACAATTCCCTAAAGGATTTCTACAGGATCCCATCGGAATGCTAGCAATGCAGTCAAACTTAACTCATGGAATACTGAATTAAAAGGTGTTTGCCTTATTGCATTTGCCTTCATGTAGGCCCATAGGTGAAAATGAAATGTTTACGTTAAAACCAAGAGGGAGAAACTACTTATTTAGAGAGAAAAAATGTAAGAACTCTAGAATACTGTGAATGTAATGTAAGGAGAACCAGGAAGACAAGACTGGCAGCCTTTATCATAAAAATCACAGCGGAAGACGGAGCTTAGAGATTTCAGCATGAAAAGAAAAAGAATTCAAAGACTTATGTGCGCACACACGACCATGCTCCCGCTTGTTTTATTACTTCTCCTGCCACCAACTCCCCTCATCCCCATCTAGCTGGTGACTCAAGCCTTCTGATGAAAGCGCAGTATGTGAAGATTGTTAGTTGACATTCTGTTCTGGAGATTAGCCTCACACAAGGGTGACCCTGTGATGCACAGAAAGCTATTCAATGCCTTGGCGAAGTGGTTCTGGGACCAAGATTTTATTATGCTTCGTGGATGAGAGTTGTGATCCCACACCCCGGCTTTAGAGCCACTAAGGGCTTCGACAGCTCCACCCAGGTGTTCTAGAGGAAAATATTCCTTCACGCTCTCTGCCTGATCTGAAAGCAACACAGCTTCCTAATGTTCCGCCTGGGAGGTGGTTTAATCTTTAGAAATTGCCTGAGAAGCCTGTCCATCTGCCGGGGTGCCTGGCTTTCCGAAACGGAAAAGAAGCTTGGCTGTTACAGTAACTTGAAGATTTCTGTTTGTAACTTAAAGTGGCCGCTTAATTCAAAATAAAAAAGACACGCTCTGGCTTTTGCAGACATTGGGAAAATGTGTGTGACGAAGTATGGATCTAGAAATTCCTGATTTAATTTCCCCCGGGAAAGAGTAAATATTTTCTATTTGCAACTGGGCAGTCGACTCAAGCGATCTGCTTGCAAAAGGTATGAGCGAGAAGGGCACGTGGGGGTGGGGGGTGGGGGGGAAGAAGGGGGATTCAGCCAAACGGGTTGCTCCCCCCACCCCGCCAATCAGTAGCTTTTCATTTTAACCTCTGGGGCACACTCCCCCCCTCGAGACCTTCTCCACCCCCCCCTTCTTTTTTCTTCTCCCCCCCCCCGCCCCCATCTTGGACCCAAAGTGAGAGTCCCTGGCGAGGTTCCTACCGCCACCTCCCTGCCCTGCTACTCCCTTTACAGAAGAAGCAGGCTGCGATATCACGGCCGAAAAGTCCCTGAGGAGTGAGCCAGTGAACAGGCGTCTGGGGGCATAAAAGGGCAATCTGAACCGCCGCGAAGCTGCGTGGGCAGTGTGAAGTGAGAGTCGGTTTGAACAGAGCTCTGGCAACGACACTGCAACCGGCGGTCTTGGAGGCCCTACCGAAAGCCGGCTGCTTCTGGGTCCGCTTCCTATTGGCGGGGGTGGCCCGGGGCGGAGCCACTAAAATGCCACGCCCACTCGGGGCTCCAGGACGCCGCGCGCGCGACTTCCCAGAGGAGTTCCAGATCCTGCCTCAGTCTGGGACTTGGTCCTGCAGCGCCTCTAGGCTGCGGATCCCGCTCTTACCACCTGCTCTTGGCTCTACCTCCTGCGAAGCGGGGAGCTGAGAGGAGAGAGGGAGGAGGAGAAGGGAGGAGGAGAGCGGCAGCTTACACACGCCTTCCAGTCCCTCCACTCAGAGCAGCCCAGAGACCGCCGCTGGCGCCGCTGCTATCGCTGCCGCTTCTATCGCTGCCACCGCCGCTGCCACCTGAGGAGATCGCCTGGACCTGTCGCCCCTCGGTTGCCACCCCTGGCAGTTCTTTCCTAACACCGGGCTTTATATGCACACTGCCACTGCCATTATTATTATTCCAAGAGAAGGAAAACAACAGACCCGCTAAAAAGAACCACGTATACCTTTCCGAGTTACTGAAGTGTCTCCCGGGAAGAGAGGGTCGCCGGCCCCGGGAGGAGCAGCCAAAGGGACCGAGGGCGGGTGTGGAAGGGGAGGCGGGAGGAGTTGGGCCACTGCGTGGTGGAAAGTTGCGGGCGGCGGAGACGGGAAGGTGCAGCGCCACAGCCCAGAGGGCAGTGTGTCAGGGAGAAACCTCTGCCCCCAGCGTCCGGAGCGCGAGCGCGCGGGGCCGGGGACGACGCCCCCTCCTGCGGCGCGGACTCTGTCGGTGGTCCCCGAGGAGGAGGAATATGGCTTCGAAAGCGGCCCCCTCCTGCCGTCTGGTCTTCTGCCTCTTGATCTCCGCTGCTGTCCTTAGGCCAGGTAAGAACAGGGGCCTCGGAGCAGCCCCAGGGCGGCCTGGACCGGGGCGGGGGGGCACTTCCTAGGTCCCGGACCCGGGCCTCGCGACCCCCACTCCCGTGGGCGGCGCGCCCAGGCCGATAGGGGAGGTAAGGAACTGGTGGTGCGGACACAGAGCTGGCCCTGGGTTCCCTCACCTGTGCCGCATGTTTGAGTTCGATCGGTTGGCTCAAGTTGGGGCAGCGACGGGGGGCACTGGATAAATCTGCAGGAAGTTTGGGTGCGGCAGGGGTCGGGGCTTCAGGGGGCCCGCAGGCAAGATTCGTCTGGTTCTCTCCCCTTCCCCCATGCGGCTCCCGCCTGGGTGGCGAGCTCTCGCCCTCTGACAACCCCTCGGGTATCAAAGTCCACGTCACTGCGCTCTGGGCAGTTTTCCTTTCGCTTAGCTCTCAGAGGCAATAACTCGCACTTTTTAGTGATAAATCCCCTGGTAACTTCCCCTGGGTGAGAGGTGAAGAAGGGAAGGGTGGGCTTTCCTCTTCGGAACCGCTGAAAAGCTCCGGCCGCGGCTTGGAAGCCCCTTCCTCCATTGTCTGGGTGGGTTGTGAGGGTGGGGGTGACGGCGGGCAAAGGACGCAGCCTGGAACTGGAATACGCAGCCAGGTCTGTGCGCCCTTAGTGAGGGGGCTGAGGATTGGTCAGGACCCGTGATCCGACCTCAGTTTTCAGTTCTGTACCGAGACTCATAAGGAAAAAAAAAAAAAAAAGCCCAACAACTAATATATCTCGCCTGGGAATCCCTTTCCTCACCCTTAGGGACGTCCCCTGGCGCTGTCATCCTCGAGACCCGCTGGGTGGCTGACAGGAGTTGATCCTCACAGGGTGTTCCGGGTGCTCGCAGTCGCTTGACAGAGCAGCAGGTTAATTTTTCCCCTTGACTTGAGGATTTGGGGGGACATTCTTTTCTACCTTTTGAAGTTTTGATCTGTAGCCCCTCCTAGACAGTTGAAGATAAAACTCCTACTTCCTGTTATTCCGGCTTCTGTTTGTCGTCTTGCTCCTTGCTATCAAAGGAAAACTCACTTGCTTTCCGCATCTTTTATTTCTGCACATACGTTTAGTTGTTGGCAAGCTCAGGTCAAAGCAGAGGTTTGAAAGCCTCTGGATGTCTCCTAGGAATGGGGGGAAGAGTGAGGCTGGGGGTTAGAGCCTGAAGATTCCTGGTGTTAGTGAACCGTGTGTGTTAGTGGTGATGGTAAGCGGGAGGTGGGTGCCCTCCCCAGATCTGGTCTCTTTTAAAGTTACATTTCTAGTTGAGATAATGAGCTCACCTGCTGTTCTGAGGCAAGAGAAAGAGAGGTCTGTGACAGATCGCCGGCTCTGGGGCTGGGAGTGTGAAGCAAGAGTTGAACTGGATTGAAAGCTGGTGGGGTGGGTCAAGAACACCCGAGAGGGAGGAAGGGGTGACCCCTTTGGGCACTGTACAGATCTCACTTTTTCCAGATGCCAGTGTCCGGTGTGGGAAGGAAGGGCACTCACTCAGGAGCCTAGGGGAGAAGAGGGAGCGTGAGGGTGCTGTAGTTTGTAAAATGCAAAGATCCGCACGCATACAGTTGGTTTTAACCCCCTCGCCACCTTGAGAGTGTCATCTCACCTACACCCACCACCCCCGGACCACACGCACACACTCAGTTTCCTTTTCAGTGCTGGAATTTATTTTCAGTTGGGCCACCTCGAAGGACAGGTTTTTCCGCACTTGTAACTGCTAAAAAGGGAGAGGTTCCTCTTTCGGATCTTGGGGCGACTCTTTTGGTGCAGCAAGTTCGCATTTCGAGCCGGCACCCAACTGCGCGCTTCCAGCCAGCCCAGGAGGGCTCCCAAACTGCTGCCTACCCTTGGCGCCTGAAGGCTCGGACCCTCAGATCGGTGCTTTCCTTGAATTTACCTGGCTGACGTATGCTCCAGATTCTCTGTACGGCATGTGTGTTTTGAAAGAAAGGATTATGACACTAAAACCGCCATGTCCAGACTCTGGACACAAGTCTTGGACTGCAAGTGCGCCTCCTTCGGATCCCTCAGCACAGCCGAGCCTGGTGGGGATGCAATAGCTGGCTTAGGCAAAGGGACTAACTGACTGCCCCGCGTGCAGCCATTCATTTCCGGAGCCGTTTTGACAGTGTGTTTAGACGTAGAGTTTGTGAAACTGCCCCTGCAGGTCTTTCCGTCTATAGTCACTACATAGCGTTGAAATCAATATATTGTAGGCATGATATGTTATCTGTTTTGAAGCGAGGAGGAGAATTATCTATGAACCACAGAAAATGAATTCCGCGATGAAGTATGTGCTTGGTATCTGAGGGAGCAAGAATCTCATTATTCTCGTAGAAAGAGCGTCAGCCTGTGGTGACATTTTGTATTGCTTTTAAAAAGGCTTTCCTTGATTATTTACAGGAAGGTGGGGTCCTGTAATTAACTATTTCTTCTCTTGGGTCATCTGTGTGCACTCCTCCCTGCAATGTTTCTGAATTGCTCACTGATACAAGGTTCATTCCAAAACATAAGCACCCTTGAAGCTTCCCCCACCCCCACCCCCAGTGAAATATTATGTTCGGAATGCATCTGTTTATCTCAACAGGCCTTGGGAAAAACATCATGTAATGTCTTTTCAGACTATCTGATGTGGGACTATTAAAATTTATAATTTCAAAACTGCAAACTGCTTAGAAGCCAGTAGTATTGCTGTTTCCTTAATGATTTATTTAATCCAATAGCAATTTATAATTTAATGGGGCACTATTTAAAGTAAACTGCTTTCCTAGGTTTGTTTCAGGACCATTTACCTTCAGGCACTTGAGCAAGTCATTTCACCGCATAGATAAGGAAAAGGATGGACTGAGACTCTGCTGAGAGCTCTGCCAGCTCAAAATTCTGTTTCTAATGACCTAAGGTAAAAAGCCCATTTAGGCAAGGCAGAGTCATTTTCCAATTGTATTTTTCTAATGCTTTCAGACAGTCTGGACAGACACAATTCCTATAAATTCTATTACTAGAAAAATGTGAGTGGCTCCCAATTGCTAGTTTTCCATCTTTATCCTTCTTTTTAAACTCATAATCTTGTGCTTACTCCTCTGGGCCTGAATCAGACTATTAAAAAATGTATAATAGAATTAGTCTCCCATTCTCCTGGGAAAAGGGACCCCAACAGTCAGAAAAGGCTTTAGGTCGTAAAAAACAAAAACAAAAACAGAAAAACCCTTTACTGCAGCCCACCCCTTCTGGAAGACTGGCTGTATTGAAACTTCATATATAGTTCCTAGAATAAAATGTAAGTCATGGTTTATGCTAATATGTTAAAGTCTTATATGTACACATAAAAATGCTCCTAAACAAACTTGATTTGTTTCATAGTTATATGTACAATACAGAAGGAAATAGAATATAATAATGCTTTTGTGGCATTTTCAAATCTGTAGAAATCCAAAATATTTTTATGACTAGATTCTAAACTTTTTATGACTTTTTAAAAACTCTGAACTATCTTGTCTTTAAAAATAGAAATTTAGAATAAATGCTTCTCTATTGTTGACTTATTAAAAAGAAAAAATCAATAAAAACCTACTTTACGACTCCTAAAAGTTAACAAAAAATTCTTTATATTGGTATTAGTACTTATGTGTTCAGTTAGTTTGTAGCTATGATGCATAAGAATTTTGTAACCTTGAGGAAGTTATTTTTCTACTCCTTTTTATGTCCCATCTGTAAAATTATCTTCCTGTGTAGTGCATCATTCTGATTTTGGTGAGATTAGTAACTCCCTTGCTCAGCATTTTGGATTTTTCAAGTAAAACATGCTATATTAAGACTTTTATTATATCCTTAATAGAATAAAACTTTTAAATTTATTCCACTTAATTATCACTTTGACTTTTTTATTAAAAGCAGGCAAAAATGTTTTCTTCTTTTCCCCTTTTTGCCCTCAAGTTTTCATGACACCAAATACAGGCCTTTGTAAAACCAAGCACTAAGTTGTCAGCATTACTTAGTGCAAGGTGGCAGCTTTTTATCATATAGTATTTTAAATGCTTTATAATCACCTTGTTTTATATTCCCAAACACACTTCTTTTTGTTCTAGTCGTCTATTTCACATAAAATATCATCAAAGAGTTCTAGCTCTCTGGAACAGTTCACTCAAGTAGACACATGCAATGTGTATCCCAAATATATAGGAGAGCAACATAGGTGCAGCTATGATAAAAGAGTAACTCTGTGCCTGTGTGTATACACAGAAACTTTAATTTCCCTCAAAGTGTTAATTTTATTCTTAATTGTTAGGTTTTCACAAAGGCCCATTTTATTTCTCACACATGATTTTATGTAGCATATTAAGAATTGAGCTAACTAATTGAAATACTAAAGAAAATTTTCTTGGGAGTGGTAAGTGATGAATTAAAGTTTATTTGATTATTACTTTTGGATATCAGCTCCTTATTTTCAATATAGATTGAAAAAGACCTGTTCTCATTACTTTTTTTATTAGGGCAGAAGTTTCCTTTTCCTGTGGAGAACAAAGCCAAGACTGAACTATATCTAAAAAAAGATATTATCTGCTTTTGATAAGGTTAAATTCTACAATTATTACAAGTATCCCTATAGTGTACAAAATATGATCATATATTTGTAGTTACTGATATTTTTCATTCAGCTAATTTCTCTGTTTAAATAACAAAATTTATATTCTCTCCCCCAAACGTATTAGACAGAATTCCATATATATTTCAGCTAGGACTAGTTCCAAATGTGCTGTAGTATTCAGTAATTGTTTTATGGTAACCTATTATCAGATCCCATTATTGTAGTGTATGTTCCAAGAATGAAATTAGCTTTTACTGCTTCCTCTTTTATTTATCCAGTCAGTTTTCAATTATCCATTCTATTCAAAGGGCAATCAGTTGTGCAAAATCCAAAAATTTCTAATCAAAGGATTACGTAATTCAACTTTGAGTTGAGGTACTTCAGTGAACATAACTGTGTCTGACCTTCTAAGAATTCATAGGATTGCAATATAATGAAATTGTGGGAGAAAAGTCTAATCAGAAATTAGACAGCTGTTCAGTTTTTCTGGCTTGCTTCCCTGCCTTTTTCCTCCCTAAAACTCTGTTCTCTGTTACTCCATGACCCCTACATCATGGTAGATCCAAGACATTCCTGGTTTATGCCTGCTTTATTCAATTATTAATGGTACCTTTCACTCTCAGAAGTGCAGTTTGGATGGCAAATTATATGGTCATAATAATTATTAATGACTTGACTGTCTATGTGTCTGTCTTAGAATACTTAAGTTAGAATACTATAGTTAAGGCATGCCTCATCTTGACACACTGCTTATTTCTAACCTTTTTAGTTTAGGTATCAGCTACAGAGAAGTATCAATAAGGGGTTATATGTTTCTGTAATGTCAAGATCGACAGAGATATAAGGTTATGGCTGGAACCCCAGAATATTGTAGTATATGTGAAGCATTAAGGATTCCATGGATTGGAGTGGAAATCAAATCAACCTGAGATGCCAAGAGAGTAGTGGTGTTTGAAATTCACCTGAGAGCTATACTTAGCCATGGAGTTATCTAGGGAAGGCCTATTTCAATTTGATTCTGAAATCCTTTCTTAGCCAGCTGCACAATTCTTGTTCTGTTCTTCTGTAAAGTTTCTCAGTAGCTCCACTATCAATTTAGATCTAAAAATAAATTACCAAGGATTCTATACAATTGAAGGAGGGTCTCAAGTCTTTTTGTACATGTGAGCTACAGTTGTATCAGTTAAATATGGTGACCTGACTTGAAACAGCCAACAACATGGCCAGGACAGTTGGTGTCAAGACTGATTATTCCTAATTGGTCACTCACAGGTTGTTTAGTTAGTCTGTCTCTGATGGTCTCAGATATTCAGAAAACTCCAAAAGCAAATGGAAGTAGGAAACGTGAGAGGGTATTATCTAAGCGCACAGTTAAAGGGTGCCATAGATTTGTCCTTATTAATAGGATAGATTGAAGGGAGAGGGCATTAGACACTGTGGCTAAAACTCTTGTCAGCATATTCTTAAGTACTTTCCCTAATAGTTGAGAGGTTTCTGGGTATAAAATTTACCTAGCTCCAAATCAAACAAAAAACAAAAAGAAGTTTTGCTACTCTTATTAAAATTTTGAACCACGGTGTGTCAGAGTGTGGCACAGTTAACTAAGCCACATAATAAAGTACTCCAAAATATAATGGTTTAAAGCAGCAACTGTCTTGTGTAGTTTGTTATTTTTCAGTTTGGCAGTTTAGACTAGACATTTGGGTGCTTTTCTGGTTTTAGTTCCATATCATTCTACTGTAGTTTGCTGTGGGTCAGCCTATGTAGCTTTGCATTTGGGATTTAACTGGTTGTTGTTCAGGAAAAATTAATTCTTTTCCATAGTCTTTCATTTTCTGGTTGGCTTCCATAGGCTAGTTCTCTTGATCGAAGCCAGATTCTGAGAGAAGGCAGAAGTGTGCAAGTCTTCTGGAAAACCATTCTTCCATATTCTGTTTGTAAAGACAAATTTCAAGCCCAGCTCAAATTCAAGAGAGGGGAAATCATCTCCATCTGTTGAATGGAAGGAGCTAAAAGCACTTTGCTAAAGGGGTTGATAAAGACTAGGAGAGAGGGTTAGTATTATTTTTGCAATCAGTCTGCCTCTCACAATAGTAGTGAGGGGTGTGGCAGTAGCAGGGATCCTTCCTACAGATCCTTAACTCCATATCCACAGTTTACACCCTTCTTTTCCAGATTATTAGGCACAAAATATTATAGGGGCTCATATATTGTAGAGCAGTGTCCAATAAGAATACTGTTGCCCACTGTTCAAACTTAATCTTCCCCTGGAATAAAATTATGGCAAGTTTAATCTGTATGTGTGTGTGTATGTGTATGTGGAGAGAGAGATTGAAGGATTAAAGGCATGCAATTCATGATCAGAAGCTAAAATGCGGTAGAAAAGGGGTTACTGGGAACCTGAGAAGGTGTCTTAGACTTTCGTCATGTTCAGTTCTTCTATTTGACAGCTAAGATAGAGGAAGATAAAGGTAAAGAGAAGTAAAATTCAAAAGAAACTTAACCACAATGTTTTTAGTTTGATGAATGTTTAGACCCATAGGTTCAAGGTTTAAAGCTATGAAGAACCTTGAAGGTACTTCGCTACTTGCCTAAGGTCATATAACCAAGCCAAAATTAATTAAAACTCTTGTCAATTAGCCATTCAACATATATAATAGCATTCAAATTGTGTTCAGCATGTGCAAAGCATTGAGCTTGGTACTGGGGATACAGTAATAAACTAGCTACTAAATAGCCAAGTCTTTCATGTCAAGAAATTATGTTCTCTCTGGGAAACAGACATAGGTCAACTAATTATATAATTATTGGATAGAACTTTTGCTAAGTACTACAAGGATGCATAAAGAACATTTTACATCAGTGTGGACAGATTTGGTCTGGAGGTTAGGAAAACAAATCAGAAAGGTTCTTTCAGGAACTGATATCTAATGTTGAGAGATAATTAAGCAAAAGATATGAACTGAAAGAATGAGATGAGTGAATACACTAAGGAGAAGGAATATGGTTCTCACTCCTGGAGATAACCAGGAATTCCTTGACGTTGTTCAAATTCTTTTTTGTAATTTCCCTAATTTACTTACCAGTTGTGGCGTTCAGCAGAGGATCTCTTTGATTTTATTCAAATTCTTGTATACTAACACATATTTGCACGTATATTTTCTCCACTGTGAAAATACCTAGGGGGAACATATTCTGCATACTGTTTTATACTTTTCCTTTTTCATTTAGAAGCACATTTTGGAGAATATGAGAATATCTAACATCAGCACATCTCTACCTCATTTTTCACATGGTATATTGGAGTTTATTGTGCATACCATAATTAACTATTTCCCCAGTTCTTGAAAATGTAGATTTTTTCCTAATCTTTATTACAAACAATATGGTAGTGGACATTTTAATACTGGTTCTCATCCATAAGATCAATTATGTTGGCAGGAAAATATCTTAGAAGTGAAATTTTTGAGTCAAAGAATATATGTATTTTACATTTAGAAAGAGATTCTATTAATAATTACAGTTCAAAGAATATATACTGAATTGTATACTTAAAAGTTGCTGAGGAAGTAGATCTAAAAAGTTTTCATCACAGAAAATAGTTTTAACTATGTGTGGTGATGATGGTTAACTAAATTTTTTGTGGTTGATGGTTTTTGCAATATATATATCTAAAAAATCATTATGTTGTATACCTAAAGCAAATATATGTCAATTATATCTCTATTTAAAAAATGAAGTATGTATCTTTGAGAAGTTTCCTCAGCGGCTCAGCAGTAAAGAATCTTCCAATGAAGGAGCCTCAGAAGACCTGAGTTCGATCCCTGGGATTGGAAAATCCCCTGGAGGAGGACATGGCAATTCACTCCAGTATTCTTGTCTGGAGAATCTCATGAACAGAGGAGCCTAGAGGGTTAGGGTTAGGGTTCTATGGTCCATAGTGTTGCAAAGAGTTGGACATGACTGAAGTGACTTAGCACGCAGGGACATATCTTTAATTGCAACAAAGGTATATGCAGATGCACCTTACCCATATTTCTCCTCTATTATTGCTATAACTTTAAAAAAACCGGATAATATGTTGATTCTTATTTATTTAAAGCTTGTGGGAAAAGTGAGAATTATAGGAATAATTGGCACACATCTTTATGTAAGGGAAAACTATAGACAGTTTGATGTCTAACTTGAATATACAAGAATTGTTGTTTATTCGCTAAGTTGTATCCAACTCTTTTATGACCCCATGAAATATAGCCTGCCAGGCTCCTCTGTCCATGGGATTTCCCAGGCAAGAATGCTGGAGTGGGTTGCCATTTCCTTCTCCAGAAGGTCTTCCCCACCCAGGGATTGAACCTGTGTCTTCTGCATTGGCAGGTTGATTCTTTACCACTGAGCCATCTGGGAAGCCCCAATATACAGGAGGGTGTGTGCATGCTCAGTCATGACCATGGAGCCACAAATGCAGGAAAGAAGTGCATTTATTATGAACTATTATCATTGCTATTTCCACATAAGATGGGTAACTTTTAGAACATAAACCATACAATCATAAGCCATATTTTTTTTTCCATTTTAGAAGATTCATACTCTGTGGGATGAGATTAACTGAAGCAGTGGATTAAGAGGGAGCAAGATGTGAACCTTAAGAGTAGTTGATAATACTTTTCATTACACAAATGGTTTCCAAATATTCATGTTAGTTCATTGTGGATGCAATATACATTTGTGGGTGGTCTCACTAATACCATTTTCTAAACCCTATTTAATAAGTTTTACTAAACAGATCTCATTTTTAAGTAAATCATATTTGAACAGTTCTTCCATTTTCAACAGGATTGTCAAAATTGTTTTTGAGCTGATAAAAATACCATCTTCCATAAGTTTATAAAAAGTATCAGTGCTATTACATATGTTTCACCCTGTAATTTTTGGCCCTACTATGGAAATGAGTAAAGTATAATTTTATAATCACTTTTATGTGGAGAAACCATAAAATATATACATGAAGTCTCCAACAAGTGTTTGCTGAAGATATATTTTTAAAAGGCAACAAATGCTCATAATGGACTTACTCTATGTACATACTATAATTTTATGAATAAAAGCAATTTCTGCCTAGCATTTACTTTTAAATATTCAAACTTGTGGCCTTCATTCTGTAGGCATTTTCTCTACATGGTGATAGGTATGACACTTTCTAAGAAAAATGTATACGTTGGTCATAAGACATAGGTTTTATATTTTTGCAGAGATGAGCAAAATATGAATAATGAATAATGCTTTTGATATCATATCTACTAGTAAAATGTAATATATATTTGGATTTACCCTGTTGGATTAATCCTCTATGAAGCCCAACCCCAGTGTAGACATAATCTAATTCTCAAACAGAAAATTTCCTTTAGGAATGACTGATTAGTATATTATAAAACTGCTTTTCTTATCATACTGGAATGGCAAATAAATATATTTATTAAAACAAAACCTGCATCAACTCAGCTGTTTTTCTCTTTGCTGATAAGAAGTATGTCTTCTTTTTAAAATAAATGATAAAACAGTAGAAAGAGTAGAGTTTCCAGGTATGGTTTGGAGGTTAGATCCTCAATATTGAGCTAAAAAGGATTTGAATTACGGAGTAGTGATTTTTTGTGTGTGTGTACACTGTGGCTATACCTCAGTAGTATCAAAAAATAATTGCTTGATTTTTGTAGACTGTCACTGCTTACAGATTTTACAGGCTGTCAATACATAGCATATATTCCATTGTACAAGAGCTCAAGAGCTTGGGCTCTGGATCAGAACAATAGTTTGATTATTGTCTCTTGCCTTTATCTTCTTGTTTGTAAAACGAGGATTACAATACTATCAAATTCATTTGATGTGAATATTCAAGAAAGTAATGAATGCATAGTGCATGACTCAGTGCCTGGCAAAAAGTGGATTCTTAACCAATAATAATAGTTATGAATCACACTTTTCAGTATTCATAATATTTTATAAATGTCAGTTGATTTGTAACAGAAAAATATGTGAAATACCTCATTTTACTGGTTGGAAGATATATTTAGTTCCATTAAAGTACATTTTTGAGTTTCCATAACAAACTTGGAATTCATATTCTTGTTAGGATGTATCATATCATAGTCCCAGTATCTGTCAAGTAACTTTTAGTTTAACGAACTCAAGGAAAACAAAAGAAAAACACCAATTGAAAATTGCAGCCTTAAAAAATGTAATTTCCTGCAAACAAAAATGGTTAAAGAAAAATAACACTTTGTAAAATTATAAAGACATAAGAAATTTATAATATTATTCTTTGAAATAGATATTGCATATGTGCTTCTATAATTTGAAAAGTATTAGAGCTTAGAAAGGGAAAAGTTTTACAATATTATAATAGAGTTGTTTTGAAGATAAAAATTATTATTTTAAATATAAGATGCATTTTCTCAACCATAGTGCAATAGAGGGAGCTCAACTACTTTACTTTAGTGAGTACTGTAGGATGCTTCTATTTATTATGATTTTCTGGTGACCTCTAATTTAATAATGAAATTATTAAAAACCTATAATTTTTGTATTAATGATATTTTTGAAATTGAACAATATCTTCCTTTATTAATGGAATTCAAAAATTGCTTCTGCAAATAATATATGTTTTAAAACCCTAGTTCTTAGTTCTCTATATCCTCTGAATAATATATCACTAGAGGAAATTAAAGTAGGTATACTCTTGAGAAGCATACTTCTAACTAATACAGTAAAGCATCAAAGGACGAGTTTATTTCCAGTGATAAAATAATGAATATTTTGATAATACTTTTGTGGTGTCTGTTAAATAAGATAGTTATATATTGGAATAGAAGAGGAAAATCAGCAGGTAGTTTTCACAGTCTGCCTAGATTTTTAACCAAGTGATTATAGATTTCTATGTGCAAATAGCCTATACTCATATCTTTCCCTCTTTTTTATTTTTCCAAATATCCCCTTGATTTAGATAGCTCCAACTGTATTTTCAATCTAAGTTGAAATCTGTCACCTGTGTGTGACCCTGACAATTCATTTACCTTTTCTGGGGTTCACTTTTGTCATGGAAGTATTGTCTCATATGATTTCTAAGATCTTAAAAATTCTAAGATTCAAAATTATACATTGATTTAGAAAAATTTATACAGATTTGAATCAGTAGTAGTAAATAACTTTTACTGGAGGCCCAATTAAGAAAAAAGGTTTTTAAATGATGATTCTTATTTACTTTTTATTCAAAACAGAAATTATGAGTTCTACAGAACATTGCCTAATTCCATACATAGACCTCCTAATTTATTTAAAAAATGCCATCAGTTAAAGAACTGGCCCAGTATGTGTAAGAATCGCCAACACAGAGACATCTTTTAAACATTTCATGAATTAAAATTAGATATATGCTCTCATAGCAGTGCTAGTGGAGCAGCCTAGGATTGAGGCCTGTAAGTTATTCATTATGGTTTAAGCATTCTTTGAAGTAAGTGTTTGTTTAATTTAGCTTTCTCTCTGTTTAGATTCAAGTTTTGAGAATGTGCCTTCTGGAGGCAAATTGAGTGATTTTGAGACCTCATCTCCACTGTTCACCTTCTTAGTTGGGTGACACTGGACAAATTGTTTAACCCCTCTTCTGTAAAAATGCGTGCAATAGGGACAAGCTCATTCAGTAGTGTGATTGTCAAATAATCTGCCCTCAATACATTGTTAAAAAGTGAAAGTGAAGTCGCTCAGTCATGTCCGACTCTTTCGGACCCCATGGTCTGTAGCCCACCAGGCTCCTCGTCCATGGGATTCTCCAGGCAAGAGTACTGGAGTGGGTTGCCGTTTCCTTCTCCAGGAGATCTTCCTGACCCCGGGATTGAACCCAGATCTCCCGCATTGTAGGCAGACACTTTACAGTGTGAGCCACCAGGGAAGTTCAGTACATTGTTAATATTACTGAAATATTTAAATTCAATTAATCTCCAACTTCCCCCAAATATGATTATAAACCCAACTTACTCCCACTAACATAACATATAAAAAAGAGAGGTCTCAGGATGTTCAAAATTATAAAATTGACAGCTGTAGCTCCTCCCTAGTCCACCTTTTTTCTCTACTCAAGTAGAATATGAATGACAGTGATGTTATATTATTTATTAGTCATTAACTTTGAATTTATTTGCTATATGAAACAAATAAGTCATTCACAAATGCCTAGACTTTATCCATTAATTATTAGTATCATATTCATTATGACACAACTCTTATCTGATAATGAAACATAACTGCATTGTGATCTAAATTTAGAGGTAAAATTAAAGGCTAAAATTGCAGACTGTAGTTCACAGTGTCTGAAAGCCTATTGTTGGTCATTCTTGTAAGCTGGCCAGAAGTAATTTAAGAGTGAAAAAATGTTTTTGGGCTTAAGACAGATTTATGTAGACTCTAGATTCAGAGTACAGTAGAGTACAGTAGAGTAGTGATCATAAGCAATTTTAAGGAAGAAAAAAAAGTCTAACTGTTTTCCCAAACTTCAGTCTAGTACTTCTCCAATCTCTTCCATCTGCCATTAAAATGAAATTAAGATGTGAAAGAATCTTAATGTTACTGTTCTGCTTATAATACTTCAGTGGTGGCTCTCTGTTACTATAAAGATAAAGTACAAACTTATTAGCATAACATTTAAGGTCCTTCATGCATTTCTTAACACAGTCTTTCTTGGAAATCTGTGCTCCAGCCATACTTCTAACTGTGCCATGACCTTCCTGACCCTGTGTTGTTATTCATGTCACTGTCTTATTCCAGATTTCTCTCTCTACCCTCGTCCATCACCACCCCTTTGCCTGAAAAATAACCGGCATCTCCATCCTTCAGACACAGTTTAGATGCCATCTTCTTCAGAAATTCTTCCTTGATTGCCCTAAAGTATATGCTCTCTATAGTTCCAAAGCTAATTTCCTCTATTGCCCAATGCCTGTTTTCTCATTTCTCTCTACCTTTGAGGATTTTTATGTTCTGGAAGCAGGGGCTATGTCTTAATCTCTTTTCCTACTCAGTGTCTACTGATACACACCATATTTCCCATTCATATATGAAGATTGAATAAATACATTAAGTAAAATTAGAAATCTTAATAAAGCCTATATATATATTTACATTTGGATATCTGTATGGGGACACTTTTTCAATGGTTTTTAGAAATTCAATTAGAGAATGGCTAATCTCCTGAATTATGGTTCTTAAAAAGAAATATTTGCCATATTTTACCCAAGCTACGGGCTTCCCTGGTGGCTAAGATGGTAAAGAATCTTCCTACAATGCAGGATACTTGGATTCCATTCCTAGCTCAGGAAGACCCCCTAGAGAAGGGAATAGCTGCCCAATCCAGTACTTTTGCCTGGAGAATCCCATGGACACAGGAGCTTGCTGAGCTATAATCCATGGGGTCACAAAGTGTCAGACACAACTGAGCGACTGACTCTCTCACTTTTTCACCCAAGCATGCATGCATGCATACTAAGTCGCTTCAGTTGTTTCCGACTCTGTGCGACCCCACAGACAGCAGCCCACCAGACTCCTTTGTCCACAGGATTCTCTAGGCAAGAGTACTGGAGTGGGTTGCCATTTCCTTCTCCACCAAGCTGTGCAATGAAGTATAAAAAGAAGTGGAATAAAATTGGTCTAATTTTACTTCCAGGTCAATCCAGGTTAACGTAAAATAAAAACCTTAATAACTGTGTTCCTTTAGTTTTCATGGACATTGAACATTAAATGTAAGATCATCCAGAGAAATACAGAAGTGCATTTAAACTGATTTATTTTTGTTTTTAAGACTAAGTTTTTCTAGGATAATTGTAGGAACACATCCTCAATAGGCAGTAAATGACTGATGGTATTTTTATTTCTCCTGTTTTGAATTCTTAAATTAAAACTTTGAATCAGGGCGTTTTCCTGATTATGGCAAAAATAGGATAGAAGAGATTTCATTAGAAGTTGATTAGTCACACAAGCAATATTGAATACATTTGTACCACAAAAGATATGTATGTATTGTGGACCATGCCTTGAAGGCTATTAACAGTGAAATATCAGAGATAATTTGGAGAAAATCTAGTGTTATTTCTGCAGAAGTATTTTTTATTGAAGAATTTTTAAAATGTAGGCACAGATAGAGAAAAGTTCATGAAAAAAAAATGGATTTTGTTTTTACTGAAAAGTAAACCTTGTGCATTTGAAACTTAGAATTTTTTCTCTGGGCAAAGTAATCTTAATCCTTATAAGATTTCTAGTTAAAGTCTTTTTTAAAACATACACCATTATTTAGTTTTACTTTATTTTGATTCCTTCCCAGTTGTTTGAAATTTTAACTTTCCTATCATGGCTTTATTCTGTTATTCCCTATAGAATACCTTGTTAGTAAATTTTTACTTCTATGGTCTGATACTCAAGTCTTGAATCCCACAGAGAAATTCTGATATTTTCTAATATATTATAAAAGTACTTGTCCAGATAAACCAACACAAATGCAATAAACACATTGTCATTAATAGTTCCCACAGACTATATACCTGGTATGCTCCATGCACAGTAGTACCTTAGAAAAGAATGACCAATATATTTGTATAATCAATTTTAAGCTTAAAGACTATGCTTTTTGTTTAATTTTTTGAGTTACATAATCTGCTGTCACTTTCAGCCTTTACAATATAGGACTTTGAATGTGTATAGCATTGAATGCATATAGTGTATGTATCAAAAATTAATCAGTGTAAACATATTCTCAAATAAAGCCAAGTAAATGAGACTTTTATTTATATATATAAAACTGGTTGGGCCATGTCAATGACCTGTCAAGAGTCTGGTTTAATCAAATAGTCCACATGAGAATTTTTTTTTTTAATTTCTTCAACTGCTTGAAAAAATGTTACTCATTTCTGTGACAAATGTTGCATGGATTCTTGGGTTCTAATATAGGCTCCACATTAACAATATTGTGATCCAACAAAACAATCATCCCACAGTTGTGTCAGACAATATATAAATCATAGAGCTTTCAATTTTCCATGGATGCAGAATCTAAGGTTAATACAATGAAATAAATTTCCTTATCAATGAGCCTTATTTTATTCTATGTGACTAGGTTTCAGAAGTTAAATTTTCTTATAGAAAATGTGATTACAGGAAATAATGAGTATTTTATATATGCTGTAGAAGACAAGTGATGCTTAAGTGGGAAACCTGTACTACTAAGTAATATATAAGAGTGAATGAGTGGACCTTCCTACAGAGAGAAAAGAGAGACAAAACTTGAATGGTAGCATGAAAGAGAAATTGCTTTTTAAAAAGAGATTATCACAGATTGCTTATGTGGACCAGTAGCATCGTACCATAAAATAATTTTTCTTTTCAGCTGAGCACCTGGTTGATAATACACTTTAGTAATTCCAAATTTGAATCTCTCTTCTCAATAACTAAAAATCACTTAATTATTTTTTAATCTTGGAGTAGGGAGAACAATGGCTAGAAAGAAGCTTCTTACGGAGAAATTTTGATGCAAATCTCTATTGAAATCCATATAATTATTGACCAAATTTAGCAGTGCTTATCTAATACTACAATAGCAGAATGTGAAATTATGGTTCTTTATCAAAGTTGGGGAATTCTGAATGGTATTAGTTTGCTGAATTCCAGAGATCAACTGAAGTTAAATCAAGTAATTCTAGGGCATATCATTTAATAGTGAAATTATATAAATATACAATAAAACTGTTATTTTCCATCTAAGCATATTTATGTATATTCTAATCTGTGATGAGTGCTGAAGTCTTTGTTTATACAAATCCATTTCCCTGCATGAACCAGTGAGAATCTGCTAAACAGTGTTTTTGAAACTATTCCCCTCAGAGATGGATGAAGTGTATGCTATTAACATAGTATTAAATGACCTGCTCTAAACCTACAGATTAGTGGGCCTGAGATAAGACTTGAGCATTGAGCTTCTGTTTCAAAGAGTGAGTCTGGGCTAGAATGAAGAGTTTAACTCCCAAGTTTGCAGAGGAAGTTAAAGTTAGAGGAATGAGTATAACAGAAAGATAAGTGAGTGACTACTCAAGTTCTGGAAAAGGAAGTCTGATGGTGGACATCCTGAAGGAGGAAGAAATGGATATTAGAAAACCAGAGTTAGGTGTACAAAAATGAACCAGTGAAATACCTTTGGTTAGAAAAGGTGCCTCTACATCTCTTTGGCATCAACTGCACAATGGCTCATGCTTAAGCCAACTGAATTCAAGACCATAATAAGGTGCAAATTTGGTTCTACTTACAGTTTCCCTCCCCTGGTTTATTCATAAGGCGAGAGCTCAGCCGAATCACTTCTTATTGGCTGGGGACATTACTCCCCATGCTTAGATTTTATGACACCTTTCCCCACATGCCACCTTCCTACCCTCTTTCCCCCTTGCCTTTACCCTGAGACATTAGACCCTACTTCCTGACACCCTCAACTTGACCTCTCATTATATTAAAATAAATATATGTATTTAAGTTGATTTTTAAATGAGTTGTGGATTTTTTAAAAATTGAAATAATATGAGAGATGTTTATTATTTCCTATAGAGTTTCACCCATTTATGAGATGCATGCCTGTTTGAACACAAAGCCCAATTCAAGAACTACCAAATAACTCATTATCATTGTATTCCTTTTTCAAGCACAATCTCTAATATTTAGAATGGTATCCTTCTGAATTTAATCCTTTAACATGAAAACAAGGTCAAAGGTAGTATGATCAAGTTACCTAATAAAAATTATTTTCCCAATAGTTTTAATCTCACTCTGGTCCATATCATATTAAGTGTTAATGATACTTCAAATTGAAAAGTTTTGAGTTTTATCTTCTTTTCTCACCTCAGATAATTTTCTACATAGATATTTAGAGATTTCTCCTTAAAAATTAAGATAACTGAGTGGTAATTACATTTTCCACAGCAGTGTTTAGTAGTCAAACAGGCTAAACTTCCCAATGAGTTTGCTACAGGAATGGCAGGCGGAAATAAAAATAAAATATTTAAACAAACCTCTCCACTCCCTACAAAATACCATCAAACAAAGCCCAGAAACAGTTCAAACTTAAGATCATCCTTTACTTTTTTGTGGTTATTTACTTTGCCTTCTGGAAATATTGCACAATATGTTAGTTTTTTCTCTTTAGATGTTTGCAGGATATGGAATGTACTACTAAGTTTTTTAAAAATGGCACTGATTCTCACAATAGAACCTGTGTGTACTTATTAACCACATAACTACATTATTAACTATAGTTGCTTCACAAATAATAAAATAAAGTAAAAAAGAAGCTAAGAAAACAGCCACCATGCAAACAGTTCATATACTCCACTAACTTTACTGTTTAATAATTAAACTAGAAAATATTTGATAGTATTTGTTTATCATTGTTGAATCAGTAACAGTAACCAGGATCATTGTGGTGTTGATAACAGTGACCAGGAGCTTTCCTACTTGGTGAGGCTTGACTGCCAGTGATCAACGGCAGAGTGATGTAGGAGACTGGAGAGGAAATATGAGCCCCAAGTTTCAGTTCTGCTCTGGGATTTTTTTGTTTTCTGTTTCTTGGTTGTTCAGTGATGATATTAGGCCAGAATATGTGACTGATTATAAGTGAGTGAGTTTCCTTCCATGTGGTTATAAGTGTTGTGTGATTTAATTATATTGCCAAACAAAAGGATCTTTGCATTCCCTCTCTTGGTATTGTTGTTCTTTTGTTCTCACCAATGTGCTCAATTAAGAGCTAGCCATGTAACATTTTGCAGTTTGAGATTACCAATCACTTTGTCCAATAAATAAAATAATAAACTGTGGAAATGAAGTATAGACAAGCATTATCAGTGTGTGAAATTATGGCAGACAGGAGGGATATAACTTCTCCCCTAGTCAACACTGAACATACTTAATGAGAATACACTATCATGTTTTTATTTGGGTCTCAATATTTGAAATAGAGGTATAGAGAAATTAGATTTGGTGCAGATGATAACAATAAATTTGATTAAACCTTGAAGAATAGAGGCCTTGTGAGGGAGAGTTAAAGTCTGGAGAAGGAAGGGGTAAACTGTGAATTAATAGCTGTGATGAAAACACTGATCCATGACTCTGTCTTCACAGACAGCTGTCCTACATCAATAATCACAACACAGGATTCAGCTACTGAAAAAAGATAGTTCCTTGACTCTGAATTTGCTACTTTTGAGAATGACTCAGAGACTGCTGTCTCTGATAATGTTACAAAATGTTATAGCCAATTGTCTGTCTGGGATGTTTTATATGTATTTCATAGTCAAGGCAGAGATTTTTCTGATATCTCTTTCAATGCAGAGATCAATATGAAAGGATAATAAACTTGGTGATAAACACTTCATTTTTCTTATCCATTACATGATAGAAACTGTAACTTAAGGTCCCTCTGGTTCACATTGTCTATGATTTTTGAATGTTGTAATGTTGGATCTGAACCTTGGCTTAATATACAATTGTAGAAATATCCTTTTAGGAAACTTAGCTTAAAAGATTGGACTTCTCTTTCTTTTTCTTTTAAAAGATAAAATGGGAAGATTTAAAATTTTTATTTATTTATTTTTGGCTGTACTGGGTCTTCATTGCTGTGAAGGATTTTCTTCAGTTGAGGCAGGTGGGAGCTACTTTCTAGTTGCGATGCATGGGCTTTGGTGGCTTCTCTTGTTGTGGAGCACCAGCTCGAGGATCTGTGAGCTTCACTAATTGTGGCACATAGGCTCAGTAGTTGTGGCTCCTGGGCTCTAGAGCACAGGCTCAGTAGTTGTGGTGCATGGGCTTAGTTGCTCTGTGGCATATGGAGTCTTCGCAGAGCAGGGATCAAACCCATGTCCTCCACACTGGCAGGAGGATTCTTGACCACTGAGCTACCAGGGAAGCCCCACACGGGTAGATTTTGAACTTAATAATTAGATTTCAAATGAGTCTAACCAGACCCTGTGGATCTTTTAGCTCTTTAGGCTTCAAAGACCTGAGACTTTATATTCAAGATATAAAGACCATAGAGGCTTCCCAGGTGGCTCAGTGGGTAAAGAATCCACCTGCAATACAGAAGACAAAGACAGATGTGAGTTTGATCCCCCAGTTGGGAAAATTCCCTAGAGGAGGGCATGGCAACCCACTCTAGTAGTCTTGCCTGGAAAATCCCATGGACAGAGAGCCTGGCGGGCTGCAGTCAGACATGACTGAAGTGACTGAGCATGCATGCACTCATAGACACTATAAATTGAGTGGTTATATTAAGGATTTTGTGAAAGAAAAAAGAATGAATAACTGAAAGAGATACTTAAGTGGGCAAGTTATGTAATGCCTAGGTCAGTTTCCTTGTCTGTAATGTAAGTGAATGAGTGAAAGTCGCTCAGTCGTGTCTGATTCTTTGGAACTTCATGGACTATACAGACCTTGGAATTTTCCAGGCCAGAATACTAGAAAGGGTAGCCTTTGCCTTCTCCAGGGGATCTTCCCAACACAGGTATTGGACCCTGCATTGCAGGTGGATTTGTTACCAGCTGAGCCACAAGGGAAGGCCATCTGTAATGTGAAAGTACTAATAATATCAGAGTTGCTGAAAGAACTAAATGAGATAATCTTTGTAAAGTGATTAGCAAATTGAATGGCAAGAAGTACAGGCTGAAATGTTATATGTATTATTGTTAGTACTGCCATTGTTGTCAATATCTTAAGTAATGTTTTAATATGTTAAACCTTCTATGGAAAAGTCTAAATACTATACATATGCAAATATAATAGATAAAAGGAAAAAATTTTCATGTAAAGTGGAAAATTATCCCACTATAGTTTTCTTTATCCTTTTTTTCTTCAGAAAAATGTAGTGAGAGAACTATGTATATAATATGCTCATTTGCAAGAAAATGGAATATGTCCTTAAACAGATGTAATCATTTAACATGCTTGTGTATACAAAGCTATTTTTTTTTCTGAAAAATATACAAGAACATTTAGTAATGGCTGTCTCTGAGAGGGAGGGCAGGGGATATGAGACAGAAGGGAAGCTTTTTCTGTTTTAACTGCATATTCTTTTATGTGATTTGAGTATTTATAATTTGTATATTATTTTTAAATAAGCTACTAGTATAAAGATTATTAAACAATAGTGCTACTACCAAAACTATAGAAGAGATACATCTTTCACGTAGTAATGTATTTATTTTGAATTGAGAAATTAGAACATTTCTCTGCATATAGCGCCATCCATTATTGTAACATTTTAGACTAGCAGTTATACTCATTTTTGCCTGTTTCTTGCTTCTATTTCTTTTCTTTAGGCCCATGAAAGTTTTTTCATTTATTATAGTAAACCTACAAATATATTGGAATTAAAATGACCCCTCGTTTCTGTTGACATTTTAGAAAATACTAGTCCATATTTAACTTTAAATCAATATAAGATGATATTACAGTTCAGTTCAGTTCAGTCACCCAGTCGTGTCCGACTCTTTGCGACCCCATGAACCGTAGCACGCCAGGCCTCCCTGTCCATCACCAGCTCCCGGAGATTACCCAAACTCATGTCCATTGAGTCGGTGATGCCAACCAACCATCTCATCCTCTGTTGTCCTCTTTGCATCAGGTATTGTATTGGAGGCCAAAGTATTGGAGTTTCAAGCCAAAGTATTGGGGTTTCAGCTTCAACATCAGTCCTTCCAGTGAACACCCAGGACTGGTCTACATTAGGAATGACTGGTTGGATCTCCTTGCAGTCCAAGAGGCTCTCAAGAGCCTTCTCCAACACCACAGTTCAAAAGCAACAGTTCTTCGATGTTCAGCTTTCTTTATAGTCCAACTCTCACATCCATACATGACTACTGGAAAAACCATAGCCTTGACTATATGGACTTTTGTTGACAAAGTAATGTCTCTGCTTTTAAATATGCTGTCTAGGTTGGTCATAACTTTCCTTCCAAAGAGTGCCTAATTTCATGGCTGCAGTCACCATCTGCAGTGATTTTGGAACCCAGAAAAATAAAGTCAGCCACTGTTCCACTCTTTCCCCATCTATTTGCCATGAAGTGATGGGACCGGATGCCATGATCTTAGATTTCTGAATGTTGAGCTTTAAGCCAACTTTTTCACTCTCCTCTTTTATTTTCATCAAGAGGGTCTTTAGTTCTTCTTCACTTTCTGCCATAAGGGTGGTGTCATCTGCATATCTGAGGTTATTGATATTTCTCCCAGAAATCTTGATTCCAGCTTGTCCTTCTTCCAGCCCGGCGTTTCTCATGATGTACTCTGCATATAAGTTAAATATTACAGGTTACTTGTTAATTGGTATTTTGAAGTGACTTGCACATATAAATGTAAGCCTATATGATACCTACTAAAAGATTGTTCAGGCATATAGGTAACAAATTCACATCTGTGTAGATAAGCAAATGAGCCTGAGAAGAAAACATATAAGAAGGGAAATTTTAATTCTGTGTCAGTGATAATTTTCTGACACCAAAGGTTGTTGAACCATGTTTTATGAAACTGATAACTTTAGAGGCTTGTGGAATTATAGTCCTGGAAAAATGTTTCTTAGACTCTTACGATTCCAATAATTAGACCGTCATGAAATTCATCTGTGAAATGGTACACATTTATACTCTTAAAATTCAGTATACAAATAAGCTTTACTAATGTCTGATGTAAAGAAATTTGTTTAGCATTATTTAATGTGGTGTGTAATTTAAGATACTTGGAGAATCCGTGCTTAGGAAACATTATCTTATTCACATTTACAAATAAAATATATTACATAAATGAAACATCTTTTCCAAGCTTAAGATTATTTGCTTTCTGGTATCATCTAGAACTATGTTTCTGCATTAAAAATAAAAATACAACAGAAGAGCAAAATAGCCTGCCAAAGAAATCTACACAATTCATTTCTATGAAGCTACCTACGAGTTCTTCATAATTTGGAATTTATGTCATCCAGTTTTTAATTTTAAGCTTACTTAAGACTAATTTTTAATTTGGAAAAGTAGCCAACAATAATTGTATTATTTTCATTATTTTTTGCCTGGTATGCTAGATACTTAGCACCTCATAAGAAACTAGAGGACTCAGGGGTTATCAAAGATACAACATTACTACACAGAGTATAAAAAAAATTGTACTACCAAATTGTTTTTGTCAATCAGAAAATTTCAAAGCATAAATATCTGCAAATAAAACTTTTTGTTATTCTAATTTAAGGAGTGCTTAGAGGAACAGAAGAATATTAAATCTTAAGTCTTCATTGGAGGAATTTAGCAGAGGCTAAATTCTGTGAGGCAGAGTTAACTCTCCTCGCAATCCTTCTAACAACAAAGGATGATTTTTTTCAAATGTAGATTCATACAAAACATATTTATAACTGTCCTTATTCATGAGACACCACTTGGGCCACAATCTCACTATAGACGTTATCTCTGACATTTTTCAGAAACATCACTCATACAATGATTCTTTTCAGTACTGGCAGTCTAACAGTGTCTTACTTTTAGATTGTATTCTGGCATTTAGAAATACAAACTGTTCTGATTTCTAGGCCCTCCTTTGTATCTGACATTTAGTTCACAGCTATTCAAGAGCTAATTCAAAAGAGATTAGACTTTAAAACACAGGTAAATGTGTATTAAAAGAAACAACTGAAAAAAATAAGAAACTAAAATTAAGAGAAGGAGTAAAAGGTTTTTGGTTTTTTTTATTGAAAAATATCATGAACACCTGCCTGTAGGTAATCAATGATTCCAGAGTATTATAACTGATCTCACTTGTCATGTATAGAAGCCAGGCTGATTTAAATGAAAGTGCTTTCAGTTTATGAGCTGGGATGAATAGTATATGAAAGGCATTATGAATCCCCTCAAATTGCCATAGTAATCCCATAGCTACAGGAGCAAATAAAAAGGCTTTGTGTGTTTTTAAAATGTGATTATAGTCCATTTCCTCAAGAATGCCACATCAGTAGGCAGAGTACTATGGCACTTTTACCAAGTATGGTAACAGTATGTAAAACACCTAGAGCTGAAAGAATTAAAATTAATTTTTAGATCATTGAACCCACTAAGAAGATACAGAATAGTTTGAGGCAGTAAGGTGAGTGTATTTAATTCCCCTTTTCCTTTTCTATGTAGCCCATAACACCTGACTCACTGATTGTGTACATCTGTATGAGATGATGGTACCTAAACTGGAAGGAAATGGCAACCCACTCCAGTATTCTTGCCTGGAGAATTCCACAGCAAGAGGAGCCTGGTAGGCTACAGTCCATGGGGTCGGAAAGAGTCGGACACAACTGAGTGAGCAGGCACACTGCTGCTCCTGCTAAGTCGCTTCAGTCGTGTCCAACTCTGTGCGACCCCATAGACGGCAGCCCACCAGACTCCCCGTCCCTGGGATTCTCCAGGCAAGAACACTGGGGTGAGTTGCCATTTCCTTCTCTGATGCATGAAAGTGAAAAGTGAAAGTGAAGTCACTCAGTCGTGTCTAACACCTAGCCACCCCATGGACTGCAGCCTACCAGGCTCCTGTGTCCATGGTATCCTCCAGGCAAGAGTACTGGAGAAGGGTGCCATTGCCTTCTCTGGACCAGGCACACACAAACTGGATATTCGAGCAAGGAGGGAAGCATAGGCTTCTTGAGATGTTTCCAGTTGGCTGCTGCAGATGCACACAACCCTGGTCAGTCAGCCTCCATCCTCACTCCTGGATGCTTGGGCTTTTCTATCTTCAAAAGGCACATCGCTTGCTTCTCAACTGACATTTCTTTGCTACAATTTACATTTACTAGGGCTTCAAAGATTTCCTTCCTACTACTTCAACCTAGGCTGACTTTGTAAAACAGACTTTGTCTTAGAGGACTTTTAATAAGTTATCACTGGTTTTAAGAAAATACAAGCTATGAAACATATTCCACAAAGTACTCCACAAAATTGTTTTTCTTATTTCAGAGTTGCATCGTGCAGCTTTATGGTCTGTGGGTCTCATGCATTTATTGTCGTGAGCAAACTTATTTAGTTTGGCAAATGATTTTTTTTTCATTTTAAGATTAACTGCAGCCATGTAGAAAGTGTGGCAAGCCAATGACTATATTTTGGAAAATTATTTAATAATACTTCAGTAGCTTACAAAGATTGCCTTTGCTTTTTCAGAATCCATCATGGTGTTCTCATAAGGTTTTGCTTTATGTTATTATCCTTTCCATTAATGTGGAAAGTAGAAGTAGTTTTATAATTAGTGAAAGAAATTCAGGGTAGGTTAATAATGACCAGGTTCAAATGTAGCTTTTTGTAAGGTCATAAGTTGGAAGCATTGTAAATAAAGCATGCATCACATGCCACAGAATTGCACCTAAAGCTTATCATAAGTTAACAAGCAAGATCTGATTTAATGAAGTGACTTTCCTGCTAACTTATTGACACAGGTTTTGTAATATTGACATTTTTAACGGTTACTCTGGACTTTTTTTATAGCCGTCCACTAAAAATATTTATATTTAGTGACCACAACAAGATTTATATAGTCAAAGCTATGGTTTTTCCAGTAGTCATATAGAGATGTGAGAGTTGGACCATAAAGAAGAACTGATGCGTTCAAATTGTGTTGCTGGAGAAGACTCTTAAGAGTCTCTTGGACAGCAAGGAGATCAAAGCAGTTAATCAAAGGAAATCAACCCTGAATATTCTTTGAAAGGACTGATGCTGAAGCTGAAGCTCCACTACTTTGGCCAGCTGATTCAAAGATCTGACTCACTGGAAAAAATCATGATGCTGGGAAAGACTGAGGGCAGGAGGAGAAGTGGGCAATAGAGGATGAGATGGTTGGTGGCATCACCAACTCATGGATATGAGTTTGAACAAACTCCAAGAGATAGTGAAGGACAGGGAAGCCTGACGTGCTGCAGTCCATGGGATCACAAAGAGTTGGACAACTTAGCAATTGAACAATAGTGACCACAACAGAGTACACTTTTACATTTATGTTGAACCATATTCAATGGAATTTTTTCACGGCAATATTCCACATATTGTCACCCTCATCCTATACAGTAAAATGGATATCTAGAGCTTTTTGTCTTCTGAGAATATACAAAAGTGTAAAAATCCAAAATGACAAATAGATTCCTACTTCCCACATGTAGATGATTTTCATTACTTTCTTACTCTGTATGTACTCACGTTATATATTTGTTCTGTCTGATTTCAAGTGACTTTTCCACATTAGCTTTCTATTTTATTTACTCTGAAAATATGCTTTTCTCCTATTAAGTCAAAAGTAATTAACTAAATATGACCCATGATATTGGTACCTGTTTTGGTTAGGATCTTTTATTGCAGTGACAGTGGTCTACTTTATATAGTTTAAGCAAAAAGGGGGTTTATAATGAGGGTACAAAATACCTGTATAACTACAGGAAATGATACAGCTAGGATTTAGGACTGGGAGCTGAACAGAATCAAGGGCATGATCACTGTCAGTTCTCTTTCTCCATTTCTTAGTTCTTCTTTGTCTTTGTGTGCCTTCTCTCTTTCTTCAGATTATCATATTTTGATTCTAATGCTGAATGTTAGGCTATGTCGCCAGGATTTGGTTTATCTTCACTCAGTAAACCAACCAGCATGGTTTGTCTAGTTCCAGTTCCAAACTGGCATGGAAAGGATTCTTTTTGTCTTGGCTTGGATCAGGTACTGACTTCAGACCAAGCAGCTATTATTGGAAGAGGGAAAGTTGACAGCTTTCTGTGCAGTTTCATGAAAATTGGGCATGTGGTAACAGAAGGGACTCGACAGGCACAAACATACTTTTCTTTACTGTATAATATTGCAAGTAAGTTTTAATACTCTGTAATACTTGCACAATAATACTTACACAATAATACTTGTACTTTATTTTTTTAAGGGGTTAAATAAAAGTTTTATTTATTTATTTATTTTTTATTGTTTTTGCCATACATTGTCATGATATCACCATGGGTTTACATATGCTTCCCCTCCGGAACCCCCCTCCCTCCTCCCTCCCCCCCGGGAAATCTCGCTGCACCAGTCCCGAGCATCAATCCTGGGCTGGTGATTGATGCATTGAAGCATGTTAATACTTGTACTTTAATTAACTTTATTTTTATTTGACATACATGAGGAGCATGCCATTGCATATAGCTGTTGTGCTGGATAAAGACAAATATTATGGTTACTATATCAAAAGGTGCAAGAGGAACACAGCAATGGCACCAGTCACTGGAGTACAATGCAGACAGAAAATGGAGATTGGCTAAGGAGAGAAATAGGAGGTCAAGGAGCTAAGAGGTTTGATTCAGTGGAGAATGTTTGGAAAAGAAGAGATCTTAATGTGTATGTGGGTCAACAGAGAAGATGAAGCAAGCTGAAGTGGCAAAACTAGACTTGGGAGCAGATGAGGATTGATTAAGCAAACCGTTAAAGTTGGAGGAGGAGGAGCCAAGAAATGGAAATAGAGTGCTTAGCAGCTTGGGCTTCTTCCTCAGAGGAGAAAACAAAAGGTGGATCAAGGCATTAATATCAGCTGAGTTTTAAAAGTAGATTTGTAGTGGGCTTAATAACGTTTTTGACATTCTGCAGTGATATGTACTCCCTAGGAGTTAAAAGATGATGAAACCATAGCTTTCTTCACTACCTGTCCTCTGTTTCTTTTGTTCTTTTCTCCTGACCTGGATGCTCCTGGTGTCAGCAATTATTGGCATAGCTAACACCACTGATGACATTCAGGGGAATAGATTGTTCCATTACGGGTTTTCATTCCTTTCCAAAGTTCATGGCCTCTGGATTCATTTCATAGCAGTTCTATAGTTCGTTTGTTATACATCAGCATGTGAAATAGTAATTTTTATAAAAAGGGAATGCATATCTTTAAGCATTAAACATTGTTTATTGACTTTCTATTTGTTGGCTTTCAGCCAGTTTTCAGATCCTGGTGACAGGTTTCCTATTGCAGATGAATGGAATTAACTTTTTGAAGTAACATAATTTTGTGAGGCTATATCACATGGCTTGCTAAAGTTAAAATATATGACTGTGCCCAATTTCTCAATTTCTACTAAAGTTTATAATTCAAACAAAAATGCAATAAAAGCATGTCTCCTAAAATTGTACTTTGTAAAATGATGATGGCCGTTATTCTGCCCCTTGAGGTTCATAAATTGTCCTCTTGGCATTTGTTCCCTTATTTAACTGGGAATATAAGTTTAGAGTTTACAGATACAAATCTTACTTATTTTCAAGTTTTATTTTTGTTCATCCTCTGTGAGCACTGATTGTGAAAAATATCTTTTGCAGATTTTGCACATGTATCAATATATATAAATTGACACTATCCAAAGTGCTATTTTGTGACATAGAATTTAATGAATATATTAAGTTTTATTGAATAATAGGAAATGATAGCTAAAAAGTTTAAATGGATGACTAAGTTTAGTAAACAATTTATGCTAGTTATGGAGAATAATAGGTAATAGATTTTATTTTTCAAGAAGACCAATTCCTTCTCAAATAATCCTTTCTCCAATACTACCAACAGAAAATGAACAAACTACCCATTCATAAATTCAAAACTATTTTTATAATAATTGTCATGATAACTTGTTAAAGAACATCTTATTTTTCAACTGCAGTTGACTAAATTTGAATCAGAATGCTTCCATTTAAATGAAACTTTTTAAAAAGTTCAACTTCTATAAATGAAATTTTTTATTTATAGCACTAGAAATACCTAAAATGATGATTTGGGATATCTTTTAAAGTCTATTTTATTTCAGGAAAATGTTTCTTTTTAATGAATTCAATCAACGAACATTTGCATGCCTACCATGGGCTAGCCATTGTGTTAGGTTGGGTGGTAGGGATCATCAGCAAACACAGTATGGTCTCATGGAGCTTTCGTTTCAGTGAAACTACAGTTCTCAAACTCAGACATGCATCAGAAGGACCTGGTTAGTTTGCTAAAACATAGATTGTTGGGTCCAGTGCCTAGAAGGTCCAATTCAGCACTTCTGATATGGGGTCCAGAATTTGCATTTCTAACAAGTTCCCTTATGTTGCTGGTGCTGCTGTTCCTGGAAGCACACTTTGGTAACTGCTGTGCCAGAGGAAGGTAATGTTGTCTATCTACGCAGTCTCCAATGAGCCTACCTTCTGATGACCCCTGCCCATTGCAGGGCTCCCTTTGTAGTTATTTTCAGCAGTGAGTATGCTTTCTATATATGCAGTCTGGTGTTTAGACAGCCCACATATTGTATGGTTGCTTATAAAATAATCAAGAAATTTACAAGGTCAGATAGATACAGTTTTCAAAGACAAAGCCACTTTGTTTATCCCAGAAAAATGTATCATCAGCATTATGGCTTGATTTCCAATTTAATCATCACTTTATTTTAACATAAAGCTTTTCTTTCTGATTTTTTGGTAAGCCTCCAGATTTCCATAGTCTTTTAAAAGTGATGGCCAGCAGTTCATTTATTGCAATACTTAAGATGAATAGCAGCATGCCAGCTAGAATGACTACACTTGTTTTTGTTGTATAAATTATTTTTTCTAGCATGAAAACCTCTTTTATGGCTTTTGCTTTGGTCATATCTTCTGTACACTAAACTATTAAACATAGTACATTTAGGAGAGGTATTTATAAAGAAGCTGGTAGTATTTACCGATTTTTAATCACCATTATTCATGTCTGCATTTTTCTTAGCATTGAAGATTGCCTTTCACTTTGTTCCTTCTGCCAAGAGCACCAAAAGAAAAGGGCCTCTAGCCTTCATAAGCCTTTTTTTTTTTTAACTACCTTTACACTTCCTTTATTTTGTTCTCAGTCTCAGCCCTTTCCCTTGGGAATCTTAAGTGATTTGGGACAGTTTACCCAAAGTACATTGAAACACAGCCTTAAATGTGAACTTCTTATAAGGTATATTTGAAACTACCATAAGATACAGATAGCAATACATTTTTATCAATTTTGAAAAATGCTACCTGAATTTGGTGATCTTTTCCATCTCAAAAATGAATGCATCTCAGATTCTATAAGAATTATTCAGATAAAATTTGGACACTTGTCACCTTATTTCTGTATCCGTTATAGTGCAAAATACATTTAGTTAATATTTGCTGAACTGACTATTTTTGTTCTATACATTTTGGCTTCAGAGGAAATTGCATGTCTGTTATTTCTCTGAAGCTTAAAATAGCTTGCTACATTTACAAGACTCATCTTCCATTTTAAATTTTATAAATTTGTAAAGATGAAATGTAACACTGTGTAAAAATATTAAAATATTAACTTAGTTATTATTAATTTGCCAAAAAACTAGTTAAAACAATTCAAAATAGCTAACAAAAATACCTAGTCTTAATTAACATTGTATTGAACATATATACACATATTAGACTTTTGTAGATTTATTGTCTACAACTCTTTAAATTTCCATATCAAATTTCAATATAAACAGTGAATGAAATAAGCAAAAGATTATATATAGTTATTGTTATTAATATTAATTTCTCTATCTCATAATTGTTCACAGCCCTATCTGTCACTATGATTTTGTGTTTTCAGTCCATTCTTACAGGTTGGAGTTTTCTGACCACCGAACTGTGAAAACCTGCCCTCCCTGGAAAATCCAAAAGAGCTGGTCAGTTCACACAAAGACAACAAGGGTCACTCTGTTTGGAAAACTTTGGCTTTCTTTCAGCAGAGTCGCCATTGGCCTGAAAATACAGAGTATTCTTAACCACTGGCTTAAATTAACTTGTTTAGCAGACAGCCTCCATCTCTTTGTATAAAAACTGCTCTTAAAAAGTAGCAAACATTATTCTAAATTCCCTTACTCCATTCCTCACTACCATCACCTACTTTCTGTCACAGGTATGTTTATACCATTATTCTTATATACAAATTTTATATGCATGTATGTTTATATGTATTCTACTCCTGTTTTCAAGTTTAACTTAAAAGTGTAATAGCTGTCTCTCTGGAATTTGTATCGTGCATTTAATGGAGCACCACTGAGACATATAAACCTTGCTGACTTCTATATACAACTACTTGAGAAGTCCCTTACTACTTAAGGGACTATGACACAGGAGCAATACAGTGCAGGAGCTAGACAGAATCTTCAGGAGATCATATTCAGATAATTTTCTCATAAGAAATTTGTTTTCCTTCCCAATAAATTCAGTATATTTTGTTTATTCATTTATCCAGCAAGTGTTTATTATGTTATTAATAAGGACTCATTTGAAAAGACCCTGATGCTGGGAAAGATTGAAGGCAGGAGGAGAAGGGGACCACAATGGATGAGATGGTTGGATGGCATCACCGACTCGATGGACATGAGTTTGAGTAGGCTCCAGGAGTTGGTGATGGACAGGGAGGCCTGGTGTGCTGCAGTCCATGGGGTCACGAAGAGTCGAACATGACTGAACGACTGAACCAAACTGAACTAAACACCTGGTGGCTCAGATGGTAAAGCGTCTGCCTGCAATGAGGGAAACCTGGGTTAGAACCCTGGGTTGGGAAGGTCCCCTGGAGAAGGAAATGGCAACCCATTCCAGTACTCTTGCTTGGCAGATTCCATGGACTGAGGAGCCTGGTAGGCTACAGTCCATGGGGTTGCAAAGAATCGGACACGGCTAAGCGACTTCACTTTCACTTTTTCAGCCAAGATAGACATAGTCCTTACTTTCACAGAACTTACAAAGTCTGTCAAAAAAATGAATAATTTCAGCTCTTTCATAGAATATTCTTCATATCATGTAGAATAAATTATGTAAAGTTTCCAATCCCATACTGTAATCCTTTCAGTGACTACTGCCTTTAATCATTATTAGATAATGATTTGGTTCTCGGAAACAAAGCAAATGCCTGAGATCAGTGGTTTTCAACACTGACTGCACCACAGGATCATCTTGGGAGTCTTAAAAAATACTAATAACCGAGTTTCACTGCAGGCAATTAAGTAAAAAAAAAATCTTTGGAGTTGATTCTATTGTGTAGCTATGATCGAGAACCACTGCGTGAGAGTGGAAAGCAGAGAAGAGAAACACTATATAATTTTGAGATAATGAATAATGACAAACACCAAGCAAAGAGAATGATAAAAATAATACTGAAATACTTCAAGTATATGGCTTAAACAGAAAACAAGTGAAACAACATACTGTTACACAATCTAGTGATTTCATTTGTACTCAGTGGAAATTTCTGTCAAGAAATGTGCTAATTCTAGACACTTTGTCATAGTACTAGGAATTTCTTGTCCTAAAAATAAATGGTTTACTGTGCCATACCTTGCTAACAGGAGCTATATGATTACAATGAATATAGGACAGATTGGTCTATATTTTAGTAATAATACCTATATGAATTTGAATTTGCTACTTGCAATTTTACTGGCTTTATTTTATCCTCACAGTCACCTTTGATGTTGTAACAAGGCCATCTGAACAGCCGTCCATTTGCAGTTTCAGTCTCTAAGATCACTAATCTGGGTCACCCAAAATTAGCACAATGGAAAAGGCAGGTTGGACAGGCTGCATTAGAAGTCACAAAGCCAAGTTGTCTAACACTGGTGGGAAGGAGGTAGTATCTGCTGTGAGGTCTTCCATAAAATCCATCAGAGAATCAGAGTGGGTTCAAAGCAAATCGGAGCAGAGCAGTGTGCCCATTTTTCCTTTGTAAGTGTGTGTCTATGTGTTTGTTTATGGTGTGTATGTTTGTGTACCCTGATATTTTTGTAGCTCCATGGAAATAGGCATTACTTACTTGGTTAATGATCTACTGTTGGTTTATTTGGAAACCTAAAGATTAATTCGTTTATTCTGTTACCTTTCCATGGCAGGTAGTGCTTCAATACTTTTAACAGCATGCTAGTGACTTAGAGATTATGAAATCTAATCACAGTTTGACTCATCTTGAAGTGGCTTCATATCTACAAGTTAGACCTTTCATCTGTGAAAAAAATGTTTGATGATGACATACTCTCCCATGGGGATTTGTTTGAGGAGTAAACATTAAGAATGATTGTGTGACATTTTGAAAATTCAAATTGCTTTTTTAAAAAGTATCTTTAATTATTTTCAAAATTTCTTTTGACATTACCTTCTGAGAAAAAAGGTATAATATTTTCCCAAAATAACAGTTTTAAAGAAATTTAATTTTTGGCCTATCCTTATAATTTTATACATACTTATATACAAAACATCACAGCCCACTTATGAAGTTGATAAACATCATATAATATTGAAAGATATTTCTGTTAGGCAACTTTCAATTATTCATGTTAATGGAAGAACATTAATGCAGATCTTACAAAATGACAGACTGTCAGAAAGCTCTCAGGAAGGATGAAGGGCCAGAAAAGCTAGAGGCACTGATCTGTGTAAATTTGCTACAGTGTCTTTATCAACTGTGGATAATAATTACGTTAGAGGCCATGTGATCAAGGAGAGCCTGGCTCAACTGTACAATTAAGAGGAGTTAGGAGTTGGGAGGAAGTGATATTCAGTTCCCTAAAGCTCACTCTGCATGCCCCACTTGGTAGAAGTAAGTGTATCTGCCAGGGTCTGATGGCAGTAGAAGCAGAATCAAAGAAGTAATAGTAGTAGTATTATAAAGTAGTAGTACTAATAATAGTCACAGTAGCAGCAGCAATAGTAGTAGCAAGAGCAACAGTAGTAAATAATAGGAGTAATTGAAATAGTATCATGGTATTAGGAGCAACAAGTGACATTTCTTGAGTATTTACTATGTGCAGGCACAGCTATAAGCTCTTTACATGTTTTAACTCATTTAATTCTCAAATTAGTCCCTAAAACATGGGCTGTTCCAATTGTACAGAGATTATCTATGAGGAAATTATTCATCAAAATCAGTAAAGGGACTAAGGACAAATTGGTGTATAGTGTCCAGAATTTAGAGATGCTGATTATCATCTGAACAGAGGTGAACAGGGGTTTCTTAGCAATGCTGTCTTTAAGGCAACAGAAGTCCTCACTTGATTCTATGAGTAACTACTGAAATGAACAGCTGCTAATGCTAAAGAGCAGAATATATAGAAGGTTCTACAGTCCTCTGTATTTGGGGTATCATAACCTAGGAGAGAAATATAACCTAAAATGAAGGAGTATGTATGTATGTTAGTCACTCAGTTATGTCTAACTCTTTCTGACCCCATGGACTGCAGCCTGCCAGGCTCCTCTGTCCATGGAATTCTCCAGGAAAGAAGACTGGAGTGGGTAGCCATTTCCTACTCCAGGGGCTCTTCCCAACCCTGTGTCCTCCTGCATTGCAGGCAGACTCCTTATCATCTGAGCCACCAAGGGTGATGGAATAGAATGTATTTATCTTTCAGATAGAAAGTGTATGAAATGATTTAATCACATGTAACATTTATATTCTAAATAGGAAGAATGGAAAAACTCTCATAGTGGTGAGGGCATTTTATGAACTGCAACAAATTGCTGAAGGAGGAAATGAAATCTTTTTTCTTTGAGATATTTGATATCAGGACTAATAGCATATATATAGAATGATATGAGTAAAACCTGGAGAATGAGAGGATAAACCTCTCAAGTCATTACAGACCTCTGAGTATATAGTATAAAGTAATTCTTAAATTTTTAGTATCACAGAATTGTATTCATAGGGGGAGAAACAAGATTCATGTGTCCAAATAATTAGGACATTCAACAGTTCCACTTTAGCAATCTTGAAGCATGTAGTTAAAGAAAAACTTGAAGGCCAAAATTATTAGAAACAAATGTTCTTTATTCTCATTGTTAACTGAAATTGTAGATGATGTTTAAATTACATAATTATAATTAGTCTGAAATGTGGTATTCAAAATTTAAACAAATATATTCCTCTCATAGTAACACTGTTAGACGTAAAATAGTGATTTTTTTATTAAAGGCAGTAAAATTAGTGATCCAGTTGCACTTCTTGTCATATGAGTTAATAATCTTATTTTGTATTTTTGTGTTTGGGAAATGCTCAAATTTTAATTCAGAATCATATTTTTTAAGTGCCATATTGTTTCTTTTACACGTGAGATGATTTACAGTCTTAAGTGCTATGTTCTTTGGAAGAAAAATGACTTAGATATAGTGCCACAAGTCAACAAAAGCAGAAAACAAATGATGATTTTGTTTAGTTTAAGAAAAAATTTCCCTCAGCTCCTAATTTTGGAAAATACTAGAACAGCATGGGAATAAAAATATAAACTATAAGTTAATGTTCATCTACTATGTTTAATATTTTGTATTAAATACTCAGTAACAACCAAAGGTTATATTAATAAGGATATTAATTAGAATTTCTCCAAGAAAATATTTTGAACAAAATTATTATTCATCTCATGCATGTAAACTCCTTATCATATAATAAACAATAATAAAAGATTTATCTAAATTTAACATTTCAGATGCTTAAGTTCTGCCTGGATTATATAAACTTTCACATATAGTTAGGAAATATATCTTGCCATTCCAGCAGTCTTGGTTCTAAATCAGTGTCCCACCCCCAGCTAGCACTGTGATCTTGGATAAATTAATACTGTCTCTGAGTTTCCGTTTGTTCATCTGTAAAATGTGTGTAATGGTAGTATTTACCTTAGTGTTCTTGTAATGATTAATTAGTGAAATAAATGCTTGTCACTGTAATTGGTATTTATTATGTCTGCAGAGATTATATTTTAAAATTATCATATGATTTAAAATATGTATCTGATAGTAACACCATATATTTTAGATTAAATATTATAGGCTGGGACATTTATAGAAAGATATATTTGTTTAGTAGTTCTTTCTCGTGTTAAATCTCTCTGTAAATTTGCTGTACAAATAAGGATGAAAAGTAGTTTCTCCATCTCTTCTATACATATTTGCACTGCATTTCAGTCTTATAGATCTGGGAATTTGTGCTATAGTCTAGATCATTTCTAGACTCTATGGTAAAATATACCTGATTTATAGATCCTGCTCTGGAACCTAATAACTGGGCATAGGATAAGTCATATATTCTATTTCTGTTCTTCTCATCTGTGAAAAGAAAGGACTGATATTTAGCAAGTTGTTTGGAATTATCAATATAACAATGCCAAGAATCTCTATTTGATATAGAGCAGGCTTAATAACTGGATAGGTAATATATCCACAGTTCCTTTTTATTGCAACATGTGTTTGATCATTGTAGGCTTCCTTTTAGTTACAATCTCTTTTTATCGAAGAAACACAAATGAAAATTAATAAAATAGAATATGGCATTTTTTTAATTTTTGCACTCAATGAATGGAATAAAATGGTAGAGAACGTAATTATCTTTACTAAGACCTAAAATGGACATGTGCTCTGATGTCATTTATCAAGCATTATTAAGTTTAGCAAATGCAGTGCTTACTATATGTAAAACATCATACCCAACACTGATGGAGAGGAACAAATGTAAGTATCAATAGCTTAGATAAAGTTCTTCTATTTAGTGATTTAAAATCCAGTGATGCACAAAAACACAAAGTTTAAGATAAGCAGTAAAAGTGTTTGAAGAGGTGCACATTCAAAGTACTGTGAGTTTAGAAGAGAACTATAGATTTTTTCAAACTGGGATGAATTGGGTAGCTTCTTTATGTAGCTGACCTATGAAGTGTGGGAAGGCTGCTATGAAGTTTAAGAGTACTTAACAAAACAGCTTGATCAAATAAACTCAAGTTTGAGAAAGCTTAAAGCATGTTCAGAGAATATAGGGTGTATGTATATGTATGTGGGTGTGGTTGTGTTTCTTGGTAAAAGATGGACTAAGAGTCAGTGTAGTGGGATATAAAGTTCAAAAATAAAGTTGTAGTTAAACTGGAGGAGGATTTGAATTCTAAGGTAAGGGGTGTGGAGCTTATTTTGTAAACATATCAAAAGCTTTTTTGACTGAGGGAATGAAGAGACTACTTGTATTTGAGAAAGGCAAGTCTGATGATAGTATTTAAGATATGTTTGGGGAGAAAGTTTAGAAGGAAGGAGAGCATATAAGAAGCTGTAATGAAGGTAAGAGACAAACTCAATCTGATCGACAGCACTGAGAGCAGAACTGGTAGAGCTGATTCAAGAGATATATTAGATAAAGCACCACCAAGATCCATGCCAGCTCAGAAAGTTTTGGCTTCTCTCTAGAGTACAGGTTCTAGCAGCCTAAAACTGTTGCAGAATCGTCTTTAGAGAGCATATTGGAATATCTGATGATTGCTCCTTTTTCCATGCTTATTTATGAGAGACTCCAGGCAAGATGCCTAAATTTGCTCTTTCTCAATAAACATAAATTACTTGTCTTTACCACTTTGGTCTCAGAGAGGTTTTATGGATTAATTATTGAGATAAAGTTCTTTAGAAAGAAAAACTATGGGACATATAGTTTTCTTGAAACAAATAAATCTTATAGGTGTCTCAAATCTATGGTTTGGAAGTAAATCTTTAAAAGGCAGAAATTGTGTGAAGTGAAAGATAAGTAGAGATCTCCAGATAAGGACCAGCTTTTGCAAGGAAATGAAATTTTCTGTCCCCTGACAACAGTTTATAGATATTTCCTTCAGAGAACAACCTGCTGCTCAGTCCCATGGACAAATTAATGAAAATGGTGGAAACATTTATTGGTTTTCTTCTGGAAACAACATGAAACAGCAAGTATGTTGAATCAAAGTAGCCATATATAAATTAGTTGTACTTGAGAATGTCAACCCCAAAAGTTACTGATAATAAAAAAAAAAGAAGAAAAAAAACTTTTTCCATTATGATTTTTGTCTCTGTGCTCTTTCTTCTTAAATCAACACTACAATTTTATGTCAAAAGGTACAGCTTCATTATACTTTTACCAATGGCGTGGAAGTAATCAAACAGGAGATGACAAGAGTGAACATCAACGTTTTAGGAATCAGTGAACTAAAATTGACTGGAACGGATGAATTTAACTCAGATAACCATCTTATCTACTACTGTGGGCAGGAATCCCTTAGAAGCAATGGAGTAGCCATCATAGTCAACAAAAGAGTCCAAAATGCAGTACTTGGATGCAATCTCAAAAATGACAGAATGATCTCTGTTCATTTCCAAGGCAAACCGTTCAATATCATGGTAATCCAATGCTATGCCCCACTAGTAATGCTGAAGAAGATGAAGTTGAATGGTTCTATGAAGACCTACAAGACCTTTTAGTATTAACACCCAAAAAAGATGTCCTTTTCATTATAGAGGAATAGAATGGAAAAGTAGGAAGTCAAGATAAACCTGGAGTAACAGGCAAATTTGGCCTTGGAGTACAGAATGAAGTAGGGCAAAGGCTAATAGAGTTCTGCCAAGAGAATGCACTGGTCATAGCAAACACCCTCTTCCAACAACACAAGAGAAGACTCTACACATGGACATTACCAGATGGTAAATACCAAAATCAGATTGGTTATATTCTTTATATCCAAAGGTGGGAAAGTTCTATACAGTCAGCAAAAACAAGACCAGGAGCTGACTGTGGCTCAGATCATGAACTCCTTATTGCCAAATTCAGACTGAAATTGAAGAAAGTGGAGAAAACCACTAGACCATTCAGGTATGACCTAAGTCAAATCCTTTACAATTATGCAATGGAAGTCACAAATAGATTCAAGGGATTAGATATTATAGACAGAGTGCTTGTAGAACTATGGATGGAGGTCAGGACATTGTACAAGAGACAGGGATCAAGACTATCCCCAAGAAAAAGAAATGCAAAAAAGACAAATGGTTATCCGAGGAGACCTTACAAATAGCTGAGAAAAGAAGAGAACCTAAAGGCAAAGAAGAAAAGGAAAGATATTCTCATTTGAATGCAGGGTTCCAAAGAATAGCAAGGAGAGATAAGAAAGTCTTCCTCAGTGATCAATGCAAAGAAATAGAGGAAAGCAATAGAATGAGACAGACTGAAGAACTCTTCAAGAAAATTAGAGATACTAAGGGACCATTTCATGAAAAGAGGGGCACAATAAAGGACAAAAATTGTATGGACCTAACAGAAGCAGAAGATATTAAGAAGAGGTGACAGGAATACAGAGGAGAACTATACAAACAAGATCTGCATGACTCAGATAACCATGATGGTGTGATCACTCACCTAGAGCCAGACAGCCTGGAGTCTGAAGTTAAGTGGACCTTAGGAAGCATCACTACGAAAAAAGCTAGTGGAGGTGATGGAATTCCAGTTGAGCTACATCAAATCCTGAAAGATGATGCTGTGAAAGTGCTGCACTCAATATGCCAGCAAATTTGGAAAATTCAGCAATGGCCACAGGACTGCAAAAGGTCAGTTTTCATTCTAATTCCTAAGAAAGGCAATGCCAAAGAATGTTCAAACTACCACACAGTTTCACTTATCTCACACACCAGCAAAGTAATGCTCAAAGTTCTCCAATCCAGGCTTCAACAGTATGTGAACCATGAATTTACAGATGTTCAAGCTGGATTTAGAAATGGTAGAAGAACCAGAGATCGAATTGACAACATCTGCTGGATCATGGAAAAAGCAAGAGAGTTTCAGAAAAACATCTATTTCTGCCTTATTAACTATGCCAAAGCCTTTGACTGTGTGGATCACAAGAAATTGTAGAAAATTCTGAAAGATGGGAATACCAGACCACTTGACCTTCCTCTTGAGAAACCTTTGTCAGGAAGCAACAGTTAGAACTGGATATGGAACAATAGTTGGGTTTCAAATAGGAAAAGGAGTACGTCAAGGCTGTATATTGTCACCCTGCTTATTTAACTTATATGCAGAGTATATCATGAGAAACACTGGGCTGGAAGAAGCACAAACTGGAATCAAGATTGCCAAGAGAAATATCAATAACCTCAGATATGAAGATGACACCACACTATGGCAGAAAGTGAAGCAGAACTAAAGAGCTTCCTGATGAAAGTGAAAGAGGAGAGTGAAAAAGTTGGCTTAAAACTCAACATTCAGAAAACTAAGATCATGGCATCTGGTCCCATCACTTCATGGCAAATAGATGGAAACAGTGGAAACAGTGGCAGACTTTATTTTTCTGGGCTCCAAAATCACTGCAGATAGTGGTTGCAGCCATGAAATTAAAAGACCCTTACTCCTTGGAAGGAAAGTTATGACCAACCTAGACAGCATATTAAAAAGCAGAGACATTACTTTGCCAACAAAGGTCCGTCTAGTCAAGGCTATGGTTTTTTCAGTGGTCATGTATGGATATGAGAGTTGGACTCTAATGGAAGTGGAGCACTGAAGAATGGATGCTTTTGAACTGTGGTGTTGGAGAAGACTCTTGAGAGTCCCTTGGACTGCAAGGAGATCTAATCAGTCCATCCTAAAGGAGATCAGTCCTGGATGTTCATTGGAAGGACTGATGCTGAAGCTGAAACTCCAATACTTTGGCCACCTCATGTGAAGAGCTGACTCTTGGAAAAGACCCTGATGCTGGGAAAGATTGAGGTAAGGAGGAGAAGGGGACAACATAGGATGAGATGGTTGGATGGCATCACTTTACAGCATCATCTTTTAGGATTTGAAATAGCCCACCTGGAATTCCATCACCTCCACTAGCTTTGTTTATATTTCTTGAAGTAGTAGCAGTAATTTTTATTAGTATTTATTTTCTTTGCTGTAACCTGAGGAAATGATGTTATGGTTAGAAATACCAGAAAAAAAGGATTGTCCTTTTGCTTGTTAATTTGAGGGGACTGATTCATTGGTGCTGACTCACCCTAAGTGAAGATAGGTATTTCGTCTTCATTTCTTCCTATGATATATGGCTGTGCTCATTCTCTCTTACAGAGGTCTTTGCATTCATCAAGTGTAAGCTTTAATGTAAATCTTGTGTGTTTTGAAAATTTCATACTTGATTTTTAAAGGTAAAACAGACAACAAGGGAGTTGAGGAGGTGACTGTTTTGGTTTTAAGATTAAAAAAAAAATAATGACAGTTCAAATTCACCTCATAGAGTCAGTTTTTCTAAAACCATAGATTGTGATGATTGAGAATTGGATTTTTGTTTTTCTTCTCCTTGTGTGTGTGGTTTTGTTTCTTTGTGTATTTGGTTGATTTAATCTGGTTTTGCTACTAAATTTGATACATTAAGGTTCATCTGGCTCAGAATTTGGAGGGTTTTTGCATAAAAAAGCTGTAATAGACAAAATGCAAATGAGGAGTATGGAGTTATAAGAAGTAGAGTTAGGACAAAAGCTACTGTTTCATATTTTAGGTATTCAGTTGTATCTTTAGTTTCTTGTGTCTCCTAAATATTTTTCACCCCAGAAGTGCAAATTGTTGTAAATGAAGTTTTGTCAGATTTCTATTTTTTATACCAAGTCCTAAAACGTTTCCATTCCTTCCTTACATATTATCATCTAACTACTCTTTCATTTCTACCATTTTCTTGCTTTCTTACAGATAAAATTCCTTATCAGTTTCCATTTCTGTTTCGTTGAACAGTTGATATACTTTGCTGTTTTTTAAGATATTTATCCTTCCCTGCAATTCCTGCACATCTACAACAACTCTGATTTTTATAATCTTCTGAAATAGGATTCTATAAGATAAAAATTTACTATGTAGTTTTTATATGTACAAAATAGTAAATTTACCCTCCTTTTCAAAAATGTAAAATAATTCACTATATTACAAAATTACAGTTTGAATTATCATTTACTTCCTTAAAGGATACAATGAGGCCAAAGAAACTTAAGTTAGGGAAGAAATCTGGAAAGTGTTTAAGTTCAGGAGGCAACTTGATTTCTGAGTCACATTCATATAGGTGCCACTTCTTTTCATTGCTGCATTTGAGAAAGTCAAACAGTTAAGTTTGAACTATAATAGATATAACTAATAAAAATGAAAACAAAATATAGGATTCAGGGAAACAATATGTTTCTAGAGCACTAATGGGAAAATGAGGTAATAAGTCAAGAGAGGTACATTCACTTTGAAAAGTGAGAAAAGTGATGCCCCTAACCATATCACAGGGAATGCAATAACTCTGCAGTGTTTTCAAGGTCATTTTGACAGTGAGAGTCCAGAGATAATGAAGGAAAATGAACATAAAGTGCCAAATTTTGTTAGGCCTTAAAGTAGATGATAATAAAATTTCCTATAGGGAATTTTAAAAAATGTAACATTAGAAGTTATGAGTGGTCTCAAAGGAATATTGTTTTTCCAGTTGAACTATCTGCTACTAATCTGTGATTTAGCAGTATGTGGTGGTCAAAATAAACAGGTGGTTATGAAAATTTTAATTTCCCTTGAGAATGAGTAAATAATAATGACATACATGCAAGGAAGTGTGGTACCATATAGTTCACATTGTGATGAGGGTCACATAGCAAAAGTAGAATTGAACTTCATATGGTGGTGATACCTCATTGTAGTTTTGATTTGCATTTCTCTAATAATGAGTAATGCTGAGCATCTTTGCATGTATTTGTTAGCCATCTGTATATCTTGTTTGGAGAAATGTCTGTTTAGATCTTTTCCCACTTTTTGATTGGGTTGTTTGTTTTTCTGATGTTGAGTTGTATGAGCTGCTTGTATATTTTGGAAATTAATCCTTTGTCAGTTGTTTCATTTGCTATTATTTTCTCCTATTCTGAGGATTGTCTTTTCACCTTGCTTATAGTTTCCTTTGCTGTGAAAAAGCTTTTAAGTTTAATCAGGTCTTACTTGTTTACTTTTGTTTTTATTTCCATTATTCTAGGAGGTGGGTCCTAGAGGATCTTGCTTTGATTTATGTCATTGAGCATTCTGCCTCTGTTTTCCTCTAAGAGTTTTATAGTTTCTCTTCTTACATTTAGGTCTTTAAACCTTTTGAGTTTATCTTTGTGTTTGGTGTTAGGAAGTGTTCTAATTTCATTCTTTCACATGTAGCTGTCCAGTTTTCCCAACACCATTTACTGAGGAGGCTGTCTTTGCGCCATTGTATATTCTTGCCTCCTTTGTCAAAAATAAGGTATCCATAGGTGAATGGGTTTATTTCTTTGCTTTCTATCTTGTTCCATTGGTCTACATTTCTGTTTTTGTGCCAGTACCATACTGTCTTGATGACTGTAGCTTTGTATTATAATCTGAAGTCATGAAGGTTGATTCTACATTTTTAGAAAAAAATTCCAGAAACAAACAATGAAAACATGACAACTCAAAACCTATGGGATACAGCAAAAGCAGGTCTAAGAGGGACATTTATAGCAATATAATCCTACCTCAGGAAACAAGAAAAACATCAAATAGACAACCTAACTTTACACCTAAAATAACTGGAAAAAGAAGAACAAAAAACCCCTAAAGTTAGTAGAAAAAAAGAAATCATAAAGATCTGACCATAAATAAATGAAAAAGAAATGAAAGAAACAATAGTAAAGATTAATAGCACTAAAAGCTGTTTTTTTGAGAAGATAAACAAAATTGACAAACCTCTAGCCAGACTCATCAAGAACAAAGGAGAGAACAATCAAATCAACAAAATAGGAAATGAAAAAGGAAAGGTTACAACAGACAATGCAGAAATACAAAGGATTATAAAAGACTATTATGAACAACTATATGGCAATAAAATGAATAACCTGAAAGAAATGGACAGATTCTTAAAAAAAGTTCAATCTTCCAAGACTGAACCTGGAAGAAATAGAAATTATGAAGAACCCAATTACAAGCACTGAAATAGAAACTGTGATCAAAAATCTCCCCCAAAAATAAAAGTCCAGGACCAGATGGCTTCACAGGAGAATTCTGTCAAACATTTAGAGAAGAGCTAATGCCTATCCTTCTAAAACTCTTTCAAAAAATTGCAGAAGAAGGAGCACTTCCAAACTCATTCTATGAGGCCACCATCACCTGATACCAAAACCAGACAAAGACAACACACAAAAAGAAAACTACAGGTCAGTATCACTGATGAACATAGATGCAAAAATCCTCAACAAATTTTTAGCAATCAGAATTCAGCAACACATCAAAAAGCTCATACACCATGATCAATTTGGGTTTATTCCAGGGATGCAAAGATTCTTCATTATATGCATATCAGTCATTGTGATACACCATATTAACAAATTGATAGATAAAAACTATATGATCATCTCAATAGATGCAATAAAAGCCTTTGACAAAATTCAGCAGCCATTTATGATTAAAAATCTTCAAAAAATGGGCCTAGAAGTAACCTACCTCAACATAGTAAGGGCCATAGATGACAAGCCTACAGCAAACATCATTCTCAATGGTAAAAAACTGAAAGCATTCCCCCTAAGATCAGAAATAAAACATGGGCATCCACTCTTACCACTATTATTCAACTTCGTTCTAGAAGTCCTAGCTATAGCTATCAGAGAAGAAAAAGAAATAAATGGAATCCAGATTGGAAAAGAAGAAGTAAAGCTCTCACTGTTTGCAGATTACATGATGCTGTACATAAAAAACCCTAATGATAAATCAGAAAATTACTAGAGCTAATCAGTGAATTTAGCAATGTTGCAGGATACAAAATCAATGCACAGAAATCACTTGCTTTTCTATATACTAACAATGAAAAATCAGAAAGAGAAATTCAGGAATCAGTCCCATTCACCATTGCAACAAAAAGAACTAAATATCTAGGAATAAACTTACCTAAGGAGACAAACTGTACACAGACAATTATAGGACACTAATGAAAGTAATCAAATGTGACATAAACAGATGGAGAAATATTCCTTCTTCCTGGGTAGGAAGAATCAATATTGTGAAAATTACTCTATTACCAAATGCAATCTACAGAGTCAATGTGATCCCTATCAAATTACCAATGGCATTTTTCACAGAACTAGAACAAAAAAGTTCACAATTCATGTGGAAACCAAGACCTCAAATAGCCAAAGCAGTCTTGAGAAAGAAGAATGGAGCTGGAGGAATCAACCTTCCTACTTTTAGTTTTTTAAGGAATCTCCATACTGTTTTCTTCAGTGGCTCTACCTATTTGTATTCCCATCAACAGTGCAAGAAGGTTCTCTTTTCTCCACACCATCTCCAGCATTTTGTTGTTTGTATTTTTTTTTTTTTGATGATGGCCATTCTGATTGGTAAGAGGTGATACCTCATTGTAGTTTTGATCTGCATCATGAATAGAGACACAGACAATAGAGGGATGAATTGGGAGTATGGGACTGAAGTATGTTCACTGCCATGTGTCAAACAGATAGCTAGTGAGAAACCTGAAGTATAGTAGAGGGAGCTCAGTTCTGTGCTCTGTGGTGATCTAGATGGGTGGGATGAAGGGAGGGAAAGAGGTCCAAGAGGGAGGGGATATTTGTAAACATATAGCTGATTCACTTCATTGTATAGCAGAAACTAACACAACATTGTAAATCAACTATACCCAAATTAAAAATTTTTTAAAAGAATTGAACTTCATTTGCCAAAATGAGTATTTGTTTTGTGCCTACCATGTGACTGGCATATCTATAAACCTGGCACATCTATAAACCTATCCAGATGTTTCAGCCATCTGGATATGTGTGTGGAAGATGGATGGAGCTTGTATATATATATAAGACCAAATACAAAACCTTTTTTGGAATTTTTGAAGAATCATAAATATTATTTCGTATTTTAAAGTGAGAGATTAGCAAATATTAAATACTTTTAAAAATTTCCTAAAGTGTGCATGCTCCAATTTTCCTGTAGACAACTGAGTTACCTCGAATAATAGAGTCACTGTTGGATGTTTTCCTTCCTCTTTTCCTTTCTTCTTCTTCATGTATACATGATCTTGAAGTGATCGTATTTATATTGGTTCTCAACAATAAAAATTTAGAATAACTCATTGAATTATAACTCAATTTAAGTCATGTTTGTGGACACCCAAACTGATATGATGCATATATGTTTTTTTGGTGATATGACTCAGCATAAATACAGAAGTTCTTAATGTGGATTTCATAGATAGGTTGCAGTATCTGCTCACTTGCATTCTTCTGAAGAGAATTTTCATTGCTTTTCTTGGTTTCTCAAAAAGGACTTTACCTTTGAAAGGACAAAAACCAGTATAATAGAAAGTTTAAAAAAGCCAATAGAAAGTGAATGTTCACACATCTCTGTGGAAGCCCCTCTCAAATATCAGACATCTGAATTGTCCTTTAGGAAGAACTGAATAGGAATTTATTCAGAGTTGTGCTCACTAAAGAGTTCCTGAAGTTCCTTCATTTCACAAGTAGCATACAAAGTAGTAACAGTTATAAGGAATGAAGATACCTGAGTATCCCAGATGTGAAAAATGAGAAGCCTGTTCTTTTATTACTCCAGAAGGAGCTGCTTTCTTCTTTCCAACTTGCCATGTATAGAACACTTGCAGAAACTTAGACAAAACTTGCCTTTCTTTTTTAAAAGGTGCTCCAAAAGTGTTTAATGCCTTGATATGTAATGCCCTTTATTATATTCTCAGAGTTCTATATCAAAGAACATTGAAAAGACTGTTTTAACTTAGCAAAATTCAAGGAAAGTTTCCACATTTACTATACATTATAAGAGAATAAAACTCTGATTCCAAGGATGTTAGATTTGAGGAAATATTGCATCTAAATATTGCATCTAAACTTCAGCCAGAATCAACTAACCATAGACTGAACTCTCAGGGAGCTGAACTGATTTGGTAGACAAGAGCATTTGGAATTATATATTTGAATTTTGAAAATTGTTTCCCATCAAATAATAATTTTTAGTATTATCTTCCTCAGCTCATATAGCATTTATTTCTTAATGCCGTTCCTGAGTCATTCAGTTCAGTGATGGCATTCCAGAAGGTGCCAGGTTCTCTCTCTGAATGTACTCAGTGCAGTCAAAATGACACATATTCACAGTTAGCTATATTGCACTAGGATGGGGACAATAATGAAGGTATTGCTTGGGAACATAAATGAAGGACCAATATATTTTGGTGGAGGTGTGGAAGATGTCTGTGCAGAAGAGAGGAAGGCAAAAGAACAGAGTTATCATCTCTGTGGGAGTATGGGTTAAAAGATTCAGGGGCTTTATACACAATTTGGTTGCATTTTAAGGTATGAAATGAATGATAAATTAGCAGTAACTTTGAAGTAATTTTTTTTCAGGGTTGGCAACCTGTGAGCAAATAATTTAGTAAACATTTGTTTATAATCCTCAGACTCTATTTAAAACATATTTTCGATATGATGTGTTTTACTTATACTAACTCCCTTAATAGTAGCAATAACCTTCTGAGATAAAAGTTGTTAGCTTTATTTCAGAGAGGAAGAAATAGCTTCAGAGAAAGTGAGCAAATGGCACTGGTTACAGTTATTAATCGCCACTAATGTTCTAGCTGACTGAATTAAATATAAGACAGGAACCTATGATAGGAGGAAAACACTGTGGAATTGATAGAAAAAAATAGAATAATATCTGTGCTATTTTTTTAAGGTCCATGAAAATTCTTTGTTGAGCATAACATTGAAAATATAAAATCTTAATGACCACATATCCTATTTTTAATAAACTTTTATCATAAGAAGCTAATCAAATTGCACTATTTCTCAGAGTTTTCTCAAACTCGTGTCCATTGCGTTAGTGATGCCATCCAACCATCTCATCCTCTGTCATCCCCTTCTCCTCCTGCCTTCAATCTTTCTCAGCATCAGGGTCTTTTCCAATGAGTCAGCTCTTTGCATCAGGTGGCCAAAGTAATGGAGCTTCAGCTTCAGCTTCAGTCCTTCCAGTGAATATTCAGGGTTGATCTTTCAGATTGATGGTTGGATCTCCTTGCTGTCTTAGGAACTCTCAAGAATCTTCTCCAGTACCACAGTTTGAAGGCATCGATTCTTCGGTGCTCAGCCTTTTTTTATTGTCCAGCTGTCATATCTGTACATGACTGCTGGAAAAACCATAGCTTTAACTATGCGGGCCTTTGTCAGCATAGTCTTTTTGTCAGCAAAGTAATGTCTCTGCTTTCTAGTACAATGTTTAGGTTTGCCATAGATTTTCTTCCAAGAAGCAAGTGTCAAGTTCTGTACTAATTCTAATTTTTTGTCAGGACCATGTTTGTTTCTCTAATGACTAAAATTTGTATTAGTGCAGTAACCAAATTACTTAAGTTGGTAACAGTATTTTCACAGACTTTACTAGAAAATTATATACACTTATGTCATTTTATTCTACAAATTAATGCTGTTCTAATTTAATATAAAGCAAAGATCCCTTAGTATTTAAGTCTAAAGAAATCTGCACATTAATAAACCTTGATCCTATAGTTAAGAGTTCATACACTTTTCATAGAGGGAAATAGAGCTCATAAGAGTCTAATTATATATACAGTAACTTTGACTCATGGCAACTGTTTTATCTTGTGTCAAATAAGCTACTTGTATTTGAATAGTTTGGGGAAAGTACACCTAGTATTTTTTTAAATAAATGATTTCTTATTAAAATTTCAGATTGTTCATTTAGAAACATTTTTGGTGCATGTACCAGGAACACTACTACTCCAAGTACACTTGTTTTGTAGAAGTTAACATTACCAGTTCAGAAACCTCACATCTTTACTAGAAAATTGCTTTAGTTTTCCATGCTGCAACTAACTTCCTCATGTATGAGAAATGGTATCTTATTTACTTCATAGGGTTTTTGCTGGTATCAAGTGCATAAATACATGTCAGTTCAGTTGTTGAGTGGTGTCCAACTCTTTGCCACCCCATGAACTGCAGCACGCCAGGCCTTCCCGTCCATCACCAACTCCCTGAGTTGCTCAAACTCATGTCCATTGAGTCGATGATACCATCAAACCATCTCATCCTTTGTCATCCCCTTTTCCTTCTGCCTTCAGTCTTTCCCAGCATCAGGGTCTGTTTTCCAATGAATCAGTTCTTCGCATCAAGTGGCTGAAGTATTGGAGTTTCAGCTTCAGCATCAGTCCTTACAATGAATATTCAGGACTGATTTCCTTTAGGATGGACTGGTTGGATCTCCTTACAGTCCAACAGACTGCCAAGAGTCTTCTCCAACACCACAGTTCAAAAGCATCAATTCTTCGATGCTCAGCTTTCTTTATGGTCCAACTCTCACATCCATACATGACTACTGGAAAAATCATAGCTTTGACTAGATGGGCCTTTGTTGGCCAGATAGTGTTTCTGCTTTTTAACATTCTGTCTAAGTTGATCATAGCTTTTCTTCCAAAGAGCAAGCATCTTTTAATTTCATGGCTGCAATCACCATCCTCAGTGATTTTGTAGCCCCCAAAATAAAGTCTCTCACTTTAAAAAAAAATAAAGACTCACTGTTTCCATTGCTTCCCTACCTATTTGCCATGAAGTGATGGGACTGGATACCATGATATTAGTTTTATGACTGTTGAGTTTTAAGCCAACTTTTTCACTCTCCTCTTTCACTTTTATCAAAAAGCTCTTCAGTTCTTCTTTGTTTTCCACCATAAGGGTGGCATTTAAATACATGCAAAACATGTAAATATGTTTTACATACATGTAAACACATACATGTCTAAATACATGTAAAATACATGGTATTTAAATACATGTATAATGGTATTGAATGGGGTATTAGCCACAGTATGCTCTCAATAAATTATCTCTTATTTGCTATTATTATCTCATTTAATCCTCACAAAAAGCTTATTAAGTACTTAGTCCGAATTTATAAGGAGCCTTGCTATCCTAAATTATACATCTAGTCAAATGTCAGAATACATATTAAAACTTATAATTTTTTGAATTCAAAAATCATGTTGTTTTTACTATGCTGACAATGAGAGGGCATTTCAGAGCAAAAACATGTTGGTATAGGAATGAGAACTTTTATGGTATTATACTGAAGAATTAACTTTGCTTATCTTAGAATTTGGGGTAGACAATATTAAGTAATAGTAAGGCCAGTTTGGGCTTCCCATATGGCTCTGTGGTGATGAATCCACCTGCCAATGCAGCAGATGCAGGAGATACAAGTTTAACTCCTGGGTGTTGAAGATCCCTTGGAGGAGGGCATGGCAACCCACTCCAGTATTCTAGACTTCCCTGGTGGTTCAGTGGTAAAGAATCCACCAGCAATTCAGGAGACATGGGTTTGATCCCTGGGTTGGGAAGATCCCTTGGAGAAGGAAATGGTGACCTATTCCTGTATGCTTGCCTGGAAAAATCATGCACAGAGGAGCCTATCAGGCTATGTACAATCCATAGAGTTGCAAAGAGTGGATACTACTGAGCACACCTGCCAAGTGAATGAAGCCAGATTCGCAGGTTAGAGAGTAAGCTCTTTTTCCTCTTCTTTACCTATCATAATCTATTAACAAAGATTTGTTTCTTTGAAATAGTTATAGTGTTCTAATATGATTTCATTGTTTTGATGTCATTTTAGTGTGACTGGGGCTTCACATCAATATTCCGATGAGGTCATCCTTACTCCTCTTGCTAATCTTGTCCTTTCCCAAAGAAATCTGCCTTTTTTCATCACCAAAAAACTGAGCACCTGCTAGGTACCTGCCGTTGCACTAAGTACACTGAAGTAAGTGGAAGAACTAGAATTTCAACTTTGGCCTCCAACTTGTGGGTGGCAGCATGTTTAGCTATTTTGAGTTTCATTCTAGAGATAGAGAGAATGGGGCTCAAAGATGCAAGTTACTTTAACCATAAGTACAAGAATAAGTGCTAAAATTCTGAATATTTGCAGTCATGTTCTGTGCTTCATAATTATTAAGTACGTCTTATAATCCTTTCCGTGTAAGTGGTAGTCTTTCTGAAAAGATTACTTTCTTACTTGAGATCAGGCTGTACTGTATGTTTGGTGACACAGTGGTTCCATTTGCTTTGCCTTTTTTTTTCATGTGTCTGTATAATATCTAGTTAGGCTTGAGGAATTTTCTCTTCATCAAGAGGAGACCCTCTCAAATTGTCAGAGGAGGAGCTTTTATTAGAGGAATATTGTTCTTTTAGAGCTTCAGCTGAGCACCTTTGAGTCTAGGAAACTGATTTTTGTTCTCCAGAAATGACTTAAAGAATAATTTATCATAAAGATTAAATGTGTTACACTGTAAAAATCAAATAGATTATACTATAAAAATCACATAATTATTCCTGTAAAACTACAGATGAAAGCAAGCAGAGAAAATTATAGTGTAAAGTTTTTAATTAGCTTCTGATTAGCTGTAAGCTTATGTTTTAAATGTGCCATTCAGTACCTTATAATAACTAGGCATGGATTAAATAGCCACTGGTATGTACATAGTAAAAAGATTAATACTACAACTAGTAAGCAGTTTTTGCTGGCATAGTTTGATACTCTTTACAGTAAAATGGGGGCAGATTCTGGAGAATTGGAGTATCCATAACATGATTATTGGAATGGCAAAATACTCTGTCAGAACATGAGCAGTAGACTTTACCTAGTTGCTCTGTGGTTGCTGATTTGTTCATTTCTTAGAAAAGTAGAAGTCTCTCTTTCAAAAATGAGATCCTTGGAAGATTTCAATGATTTACTTTAATAGGGGATCTATGTTTCAAGTAGAAGGGAATGCTGGCCTTAAGATCATAGCAAAACTAAACTCTACTTTGCTATTTTTGTAGATGCTGTCTTGCTCATTTTAGGTTATACATTTGTTCCTCATTTTAGGGTTACAAACTAGAAACTTAGTTTGAGTGAAAGTTTGGGTATTTTTTGATCTATATATAGTGACTTTAACTTGGTGAGTGACTTTGGGTAAATCATTTAAGTTATATAGGCTTCAGTTTTCAAGCTGATAAACTAGCAGTTTGAATTAAATTATAGTTGATGTCAAATAAAAATAATCATCTTTCTATATTTATTCTATTTTTGAAGGTTCTTGGCCCTTAAGTTATTTCAGTATTATCTTAGAAATAAAAAATACTTAAACGGGTTTTAAAAAGCAACCCCTCAATATTCTGACATGAAGCAAAAGTTTCAGTTGCTTTCCAGTTACACAGTTTGTTAACTGCTTAAGCAATGAGGATTCTTCTGAATTAAACTTTGGGTCTCATTTGGCAAAATACCATAAAGTTCATAAGCCTACCTAGAATTTAGGAAGACTTAGATTCAATCCCCAGACATCTCTACTGGGACAGTGATGATTGTTTCTTTTTGGCTACTTTTAAGATTAACAGAAAATGGAAGAATGAATATAACAGCTGACCAAAAAATTCGAGTGTATAGCATTATCTGCTTTTGTAAAGGAATTTCCTTGGGGATATAACTGATCTTGGATATGTTAAAGGAGGTCTGCTGCTGCTGTTTAGTCACTCAGTTGTACCCGACTCTTTGTGACCCCCATGGACTCTAGCCCACCAGGCTCCTCTGTCAATGGGATTTCCCAGGCAAGAATACTAGAGTGGATTGCCATTTCCTCCTCCAGGGGATCTTCCCGACTCAAGGATCAAACCTGCATCTCCTATATTGGCAGGCAGATTCTTTACCATTGAACCATCTGGGAAGCCTAAAGGTCTGGACAATAAATTACTATTTGCTTCAAATACAAAATGTAAATTAACATACAACATATTGTTCCCTGGATATTATAAATATGACTAGAATTAACAGCAAAAATGAGTCACTAGACTTTTGTAAATGTATTTTGTAATGTTTCCATTATTGATCAAAAATAAGCATAATTTAACAATACAGGTAGTTTTGTATTTATATGCAATGATTCAATGATTGAGATAGTTCTCTTACAGTTGAACAGTCATTCCTTCTGGATAGACACAGAGATTCTGCTGCCTTCCTCAGTGCCAGTGGGAATTGTCTGGCTTTGAAGAAATCTTTAAGGAGTGGGAAAGGAAGGAGAAATAAAGGAAATCATTTTCTTTCCTTCACCACTGCCCATACTTTCCAAAGAACTATCTCTAGTTCTTAGTAGTTCCTTGCACTGCAGGGAAATAGAGGGAAAGCAGACACAGGAGGGAAGTGGGGAAAGGGCATCCAGGATAACTAGGAAAGCAGAATGGCTGGCCAAAGTTATCTTTCTCATTTCTACCAGAAGACTCCTATTGGCCATGCTCCTCCTTTTCTGATAAACTGCGGCTGCCCCGACACAATTGTGTCTTTGTTTCATTTGTAATAAAGAAATAGAGGAGAAGGGAGAGGAAGAACTGAGAGGCAGAGGAAAAAAAAAAGGTGGGATGTGGGTAGAAGGGCAAACTCTAATTTAGATTGCCTTAAAACTTCCATTGCTGCTACTTCTTGCCCTCTGTTCACATTGTTTCATCATTACAGGCTGAAGATTGCCTTTGAGTGGTGAAAGAAAGAATGAACCTGGCGGCAATAAAACTGTAGTCTCCCTCAGTATCTACCATTATTCATCTATTTCCCTGCCTTGTCTGACTCTTTACTTAAAGCAAGGACTCTTTAACACCTGAGCTTCTGGAAGGGAGTCCTTAAATGAGCTTCACAATGTTCTTTAGCAAAGTTTGGAGTGTTTGGAGTGTTTGGGTTGTGTGGAGAGAGTATATAGAATTGACTAGATTCTTAGATTAACCTGGACTTCATTTTGGTTCAGTGTAACCTAACCCATGTGTACTTTTTTTTTTTAACTCTTTTTCCTTGATTTCTCCTTGCCAGCTCATCACCTGTTATTTTGCTCCCCTCAACTCTCCTAGAAATTTAACTACTATGTGCACAATTCTTTCCATTGGAAAACATTTACAGACTGTATGCAAAGGACATTTCCAGACATGAGCAGAAGTGCTCATCCAGAGATGGATAAGCATCCAGATATGCTCACCCAGATCACAATTTATAATATTTAATAAAATGATAAGCAAATCAAAGATTAGATTGAGGTAAGATATATTTTATCCCTCTAGCCCCTACACAAAACAGTTTTGAAAAGGAAAGAAAAACATTTTAAAATCCTTGATTTATAACCTTGAAGCACCTGAACTAAATATTAGAATGCCTAGAAAGACCATGAGTTTCTATGTGCTCTTAGAATCACACTACTCATATCCTTGGTAAACTCCCATGACTGCATAAATATTATCAGACGACCTTAAAATTAGATGCTTAAGTTTTTCTATTGTAGAGCCTAAGTGACTCCCTCTTAAAAAGAGGAGCTGCCATCTTGCGATAGAAGGCAACACTCAAGTTCCCCCACCCCCAGGTCACCACCCTAGACACGACTGCCAATCAGGGGCTAGCGCGTGAAAATCCCCTGACCTCCCCTCCAGTCCTGGCCAGTCACCCGACGCTGAAACACATTACCCCATCCGAGCCCTCCTGCCCTTTGTCTCTTTCCCTTAAAAGCCTTGTACCATGCGGCTGGGGGCCACTGCCCTCACTCCGCTTCGTTGGTGTGTGTATGTGCTGTCCGGACCCAGGTCTGTAATAAACTCCCTCTTCCGCTTGCATCGGTGAATGGCCTCCTGGTGGTTTGTGGAGACTGGGTTCTGGGCACAACACTATTTAAAAGTTTTCCAGGCCTAAAAAGGCCCTTTTGACACAATGTTCCTCTTAAGGTTTAATTAACCTTGAAACAACAAAATCTAAAAAAAAGAAAACAGGAACATCAGAGTATTTTTTACCTCTTAATTTTTCACCCTTATAAGCCACATTTTTTTATTTGAAAAAAAATTCTAATGGTTCTTTGCATCTATGCCTATCTTATGTGATAGTCGTGTTTTCTAGCACTGGAAGAGATTAGTTGAGTACTCTGTACATATTTTTAGAATACTACATATAATGCATGTACTATAAATACTAATATATACAGCATTTATATATATATAAATTAATTATATATAAGATTTTATATATATAAATTTATTATATATAAAATTTCTGAGTTGAGTTTAGTTGAGAGGTTAGTTAAGTACTCTGTACATATTTTTAGAATACTACATATAATGCATGTACCATAAATACTAGTAATGTATATATAAACATTTTTATGTATATTTATAAATTTATTATACCTAAAACTTCTGTGAATCTCATTAAAGAAGGAATGAGATATTGAGCAAAGTTCCATAGTAGATATTACAGTCTTCTAATAAATATTCAGAATTTCTACTTTTCAAAGGTAATTCATGGAATACTGCATTTATATATCTTTTAATAATTCCACTATTTGTATCTCCTATGGAGACATGGTAGTTGTTGTATGGACCAGTATACAAAGCAAAGGTGGATTAATTCTATTAGTGTCTGAAATCGTTAACAAAAAATATTTATTAAAACTGAAACGTGTGTTTGTGAGGGCATGAAAAAAACAAACTAGTTCCACAGTGTGCTGGAGTTGGTCTCCAGAAGGGAATTGGTATAACCAGGTCCTTAAGAAAGGAAGAGCAAATCTTTAATCTTTATGACCTAGTGACTTACCTTTGTCAATTTATACTCAATATAATCTTCACATTGGACAGAGCAAAACACTTTTAGTGAATTTATGTTAATATTCTTCCTTCCAGATTAAAAAAAAAATCAGGCATAACATGAATGCTTTCTAACCTTTGGAATCTATGCTTTCATTTTATGGCCAGCTTCAGATAATAAACATTAAATCAACGTCTTGGACTTCCATGGTAGTCCAGTGGTTATGACTAAATGCTTCCACTGAAGGGGGCATGGATTTTATTCCTGGTCAGAGAACTAGGATCCCCCATATAGCACATCTACAAAAAAAAAAAAAACCCAACTTCTTAAATTGTTTCACACTATAATCCTATCTGCAAAAAGTCTATTTTGCTCTTTAAGACAATATTAGGTGTCAACTATTCTTCCATCATCCTTCTCTTGGTTGCCACGTCAGTAGACAGAAAGAACAAAAGTATCTGCCTGAAGCAAATATACTGCAGTTCACTGTCAAACAGAGATTCCCAAGAAACCAAACAGAAAAGAAAGAAAAATGAGAGGCATGTTTTATTAAATGTCTTCTACACCTGCTTCCTTTATCTTTTAGACCTGTTTACTAAAGCTCAATGGATAGCTTTCATTTCTTTAAAGCCACCAGACATATGAGCTATTTTTGTCACTTCAATGAACATTTGTCTCATACCACTAAGTTATTAAGGATAATAACCTAGTGTTAAAAAATAATGATGTTCCATATATGTAGGGGACCTTCATGAAAGTTTTGCAGCTGAAAAAAGGTTATAGTTGCTAAGCAGACTGGTTATTTATTAAGCTAGCTTTGTAAATAAAAAGAATATTTAAACAGCTGGTATCTCTGTGATCTTACCAGTAACCTTCTCCAGAAAAACTGTGACAAGAAGTGATATTTGACGATAATTTTAGAAAATGATAATGAAAACTAAGTGATTATTCAATTTACATTTTACTTTCAAAATTATGTTAAAATAGTGTGTGATATGTTCATTTAAATTCATTTTAGAATTAAAATTACTTTAATCTACAAAATTCAGAATGAGATATTGTTTGTTTACTAGTGACTTATATTAAATTAGCAATCTGTTAAAATTCATTTCTGTATAACACTGTTTGGGAAATTACAATTTTTCAGATTTTTTAGAAAAACTATGTCTGAAATTTCAAGAGAATCTTACTAGGTAATGAAAGAGAAAGCAAACAAATCAATAATACATAAACAAAATGTTGTGTATAATCAGTCAAAATCTTCCATCTGTGCAGTAGAGCAGTGAATGATGCATTTTTAAAAAAACACATACTAATTGTTACATATTTTCAGGGACACTATATTTTTAACAATAGTTTAATTTCAAACTGTTTCGGATTTATAGAAAACTTGTGAAAGTAGCACAGAATTCCCATGTACTCCACACCCAGTTTTCCCTATTCTCAACACCTTTCAAAGTATGGTACATTTGTCACAATTCATGAATGAATAATAATTAAGTAATTATTAATTATAATTCATAGTTTATTCAGAATTTCTTAGCTTTTGCCTAATATCATTAGAACACCCCTCTCCCTTCAATCATCATGCCTCTTTAAGGTCTTCTTGACTATGACAGTTGCTCACATCCCACCATACCCTCTTTTTATTCATCTTGACAGTTTTGAGGAGTACTGGTCAGTTATTTAGTGGAATATTCCTTATTGGGATTCATCTGTTGTTTTTCTTGTGATAATTTGGGGATTGAAATATTAGGTCTTGAGAAGGAAAACCACAGAGGCAAAACGCTATTCTCATCCCATCATGTCAGAGATTCATGCTATCAACATGATTAACAGCTGCTGTTGTTAACCTCAAACACCTGGCTGAGTTGGTGTTTGTTAGGTTTCTGCCCAATGAAGTTATTCTTTTTCCCTCTTTCTATACCATGCAGTTTGGAAAGAAGTCACTATGTGCAGCCCTCACTTAAAGACAGGTTATTTATTCTCTGCCTCCTTAAGTGTGAAGTATCTACCTAAATTACTCAGAATTATCCTACATGGGCTTCTCAGGTGGCTCAGTGGTAAAGAATCTGCCTGCCAATGCAGGAGACCCAGGAAACACCGGTTCCATCCTTGGGGTGGGAAGATCCCCTGGACTAGGAAATGGCAATCCCCTCCAGAATTCTTGCCTGGAAAATTCCACGGACAGAGAAGCCTGGTGGGCTGCAGTCCATAAGATTGCAAAGAGTAAGACACAACTGAGCATGCATGCACACACACACACACATTCTGCATGGGACATTTATCTGTCTTCCTTTATTATTTCTGTAATCATTTATATCTGTATATGCTCATGCATATTTATTTTATGCTTTCAATCATATTTCTTTACTACTTTGCTTATTTTGTTGCTCTAACAGTTCCAGACATATCTTTTGAACTATTTATTTATATTTGGAGTTCTTAGCACAGTGACAGAAACATAGTAGATGCTCAGTAAATGGTAATTTAATGGAAACCTGAATGTAGAAATATGCTCATGGGCTGTTTCCTAATTAAGAAATATAAATTGTACTTTATTAAGATGAACTTATTTCTTAATTGCAGATCCCCACTTATACTCTTAGAAAGAAAGAAAAAGGAAAGGAGACAGTATATAATTTAGATATTGCTGTAGTAATGTGACATTATAAACAACTACTAAAACTTTGCAGCAAATAGCAATAAACATTTATATAGCTTGTGAGTCCATGGAGTTCAGCCAGTCTGGTCCAAACCTGGCTGATTTTGGCTGGGTTTGCTTAGGTGTGGGTGTCAGAGGGGAGGGAGAGAGGTCAGAGGAATCAGCTGGCTCAGGGAGCATAACTGGGGCAAATTAGCTCCAATCCAAGATCTCTTTTCATGAAGGAGACCAGTCTGGGCAGTTCTGGGCGAGAGTTAGCAGGAATGTGTAAGCACTTTTCTGAAGACACTTGCTTGCATCACATTTGCTATCATTAGAGTGGTCAAAGCAAGATTTAATGTGAGCCCAAATTTAGGAAGAGGGAAAGAGATCCGTGCCTCCTTAGAGAGCAGAACTAAAAGGTCATGTGGCAAGCGTAGCCTGTACAGGAAGGGATAAAAAGTAGGGCTGTTAAAGCAGTCAATCTACCGGGCTTAACTATGCAAAGTTTTCAAAGTGTTTCCACCCTGTTTTAGTTATGAGTCATAAAAGTAAATGAAGTGCAGTGCTAGCATTAACTGTTATATTTCAAAAGCTGTTCTAACCAAACTGAGGACCAAATCATTTAAAAGTATAAGATAGTAATTTACTTTTCAATTCTGCACACATCTCGAATTATAATAAAATCTTATTGAACAAAAGCTTTTTAATAGGAGTGTGTTTTCAATATGAATAAGAATTTCATACAGCAAAATTTGAAGTGTAATAATGAACAGGTCTGTAAAATGAAAGAATCAGCTAGGCCTATAAATCTGCCCCATATACATTTATGCCAGAATTAGACATATGAATAATCTGTTCTTAGTGAATATTCAGGAAAGGATAAACTCATACCTCTAAAGAGGTCTCCATGGAAATGTTCTGTAAAATAGCATTATTGACAACTGAAAAATATGCAACTTACATATTTGTTGTTTTAGGGTTTGAAATAAAATAAGCCTTTCAGAATTCATGCATATCAATCCTATTTTTTTCTGTAGGAAAATTGAAACAAACAAATATCATTTTTCTTAAAACATTTGAAAATAATGTGTGAGATATAATTAAATAAAAACTTATATGTTAACATCTCATATTCTAAATACAATCCTAAAAGAAGCAGTTTCTGTTACACTTGCCTTAGAAGGCTGCTTATATTTGAGGTAGCACTTTGTAGCAAAAAAGATAAAGAGTTTAAATTCCAAGAAGATCTGGGTTGAAATTTTGATTCTGTCTTTTGAAAAATTGGTTTAGCTAGGGTTTATATCCTCTGTGAGCCCCAGTTACCTTATCTGTAAAAAAGAAGTACAGAGTCTATCTTATATGGTTTTTAATAAGAATTAAATGATAGATATTTTGGCCACCTCATGCGAAGAGTTGACTCACTGGAAAAGACCTTGATGCTGGGAAGGATTGGGGACAGGAGGAGAAGGGGACAACAGAGGATGAGATGGCTGGATGGCATCACCAACTTGATGCACATGAGTTTGAGTAAACTTCAGGAGTTGGTGATTGACAGGGAGGCCTGGCATGCTATGATTCATGGGGTCGCAAAGAGTCGGACACGACTGAGTGACTGAACTGAACCAAACTGAAATGATAGATAGGCTGTCAAACTTACTACTGTGCTTTATACATAAGAAGATCATTAGTAATAATTGATATCACTGATATATATAATCTTTTGTTTATATAATACCTTACTTCCCAATACCACCTTTAAAAAAGTCTTTCAGAGAAGACATAAAAATGGCTAACAAACACATGAAAAGATGCTCAACATCACTCATTATCAGAGAAATGCAAATAAAAACCACAATGAGGTACCATTTCACACCAGTCAGAATGGCTGCCATCCAAAAGTCTAAAACCAATAAATGCTGGAGAGGATGTGAAGAAAAAGGAATCCTATTACACTGTTGGTGAGAATTCAAACTAGTACAGCCACTATAGAGAATAGTGGGGAGATTCCTCAAAAAAATGGAAATAGAACTGCCATATGACCCAGCAATCCCACTGCTGGGCATACACACCGAGGAAACCAGAATTGAAAGAGACATGTGTACCTCAATGTTCATCACCTCATTGTTTACAATAGCCAGGACATGGAAGCAACCTAGATGTCCATCAACAGACAAATGGATAAGAAAGCTGTGGTACATATATGCAATGGAATATTACTTAGCCATTAAAAAGAATACATTTGAATCAGTTCTACTGAAGTGGATGAAACTGGACCCTATTATACAGAGTGAAGTAAGCCAGAAGGAAAAACAACAATACAGTATACTAATGCATACATATGGAATTTAGAAAGATAGTAACGATAACCCTGTATGCGAGACAGCAAAAGAGACGCAGATGTATAGACCAGTCTTTTGGACCCTATGGGAGAGGGCAAGGGTGGGATGATATGGGAGAATGGCACTGAAACATGTAAATTACCATATGTGAAATCAGTCGTCAGCCCAGGTTTGATGCTAGATACAGGGTGCTCAGAGCTGGTGCACTGGGATGACCCAGAGAGATGGAATTGGGAGGGAAGTGGGAGAGGGGTTCTGGAAGGGGAACACATGTTTACTGATGGCGGATTCATGTCAAGGTATGGCAAAACCAACTCGATAATGTAAAGAAAAAAAAATACTGAAGGAATTAAAAAAAAATCTTTCAGTCACTTGCCAGGGTCCGTATATCTATTATCCTAAAGTTGATATTATCTCCAATATACTAAAACTTTGGTTCAGATGTAGACACTGGAAAAAACATATTAGAAAGAAAACCATCCTGCAGAGTCTGAACAAAACAAATAACTGGTATAAATGTGTATGTTCAGTCAGTTCAGTCACTCAGTCGTGTCTGACTCTTTGTGACCCATGGACTGCAGCATGCCAGGCCTCCCTGTCCATCCCCAACTCCTGGAGTTTACTCAGACTCATATCCATTGAGTTGCTGATGCCATCGAACCATCTCATCCTCTGTCATCTCCTTTCTCCTCCTGCCTTCAATCTTTCCAACCATCACAGTCTTTTCCAATGAGTCAGTTCTTGGAATCAGGTGGCCAAAGTATTAGAGTTTTAGCATCAGCATCAATCCTTACAATGCATATTCAGGACTTATTTCCTTTAGGATGGACTGGTTGGATCTTCTTGCAGTCCAGGGACTCTTAAGAGTCTTCTCCAACATCACAGTTCAAAAGCATCAATTCTTCGGCCCTCAGCTTTCTTTCTAGTCCAATTCTCACATCCATACCTGACTTCTGGACAAACCATAGCTTTGACTAGATGGACCTTTGTTGACAAAGTAGTGTGTCTGCTTTTTAATATGCTGTCTAGGTTAGTCATAACTTTTCTTCCAAGGAGCAATTGTCTTTTAATTTCATGACTGCAGTCACCATCTGCAGTGATTTTAGAGCCCCTCAAAATAAAATCTGTCACGGTTCCCACTGTATTTCTGTTTGCCATGAAGTGATGAGACCAGACGAAGACAATGGCACCCCATTCGAGTACTCTTGCCTAAAAAACCCCACAGATGGAGGAGCCTGGTGGGCTGTAGTCCACGGGGTCACTAAGAGTTGGTCACGACTTAGCGACTTCACTTTCACTTTTCACTTTCATGCATTGGAGAAGGAAATGGCAACTCACTCCAGTACTCTTGTCTGGAGAATCCCATGGACAGGGGAGCCTGGTGGACTACCATCAATGGGGTCGCAAAGAGTCAGACATGGCTGAAGCGAGTTAGCAGCAGCAGCAGCAGCAGCAGATGGGACCAGATTCCATGATTTTAGTTTTCTGAATGTTGAATTTTAAACCAACTTTTTCACTGTCCTCTTTCACTTTCGTCTAGAAGCTCCTAAGTTATTTTTCACTTTCTGCCCTAAGGTTCATGTCATCTGCGTATATGAGGTTATTGATATTTTTCCCTACAATCTTGCTTCCAGCTTGTGCTTCCTCCAGCCCAACATTTCTCAGATGTACTCTCCATAAGTAAAATAATCTGGGTGACATTATACAGTCTTAACTTACTCCTTTTCCTATTTAGAACCAGTCTGTTGTTTCATGTCCAGTTATAACTGTTGCTTCCTGACCTGCATACAGATTTCTCAAGAGGCAGGTTAGGTGGTCTGGTATTCCCATCCCTTTCAGAATTTTCCACAGTTTGTTGTGATCCACACAGTCAAAGGCTTTGGCATAGTCAATAAAGCAGAAATAGATGTTTTTCTGGAACTCTCTTGCTTTTTGGATGATCCAGAAGACATTGGCAATTTGATATCTGGTTCCTCTGCCTTTTCTAAAACCAGCTAGGACATCTGGAAGTTCACAGTTCACATATTGCTGAAGCCTGGCTTGGAGAATTTTGAGCGTTACTTTACTAGCATGTGAAATAAGTGCAATTGTGTGGTAGTCTGAGCACTCTTTGGGATTGTATTTCTTTGGGATTGGAATGAAAACTGGCCTCTTCCAGGTCTGTGGCCACTGCTGAGTTTTCCAAATTTGCTGACATTTTGAGTGCAGCGCTTTCAGAGCATCATCTTTTAGGATTTGAAGTAGCTCAACTGGAATTCCTTCACCTGCACTAGGTTTGTTCATAGTGATGCTTCCTAAGGACTACTTGGCTTTGCATTCCAGGATGTTTGGCTCTAGGTGATTGATCCTACCATCATGATTATCTGGGTTATGAAGATCTTTTTTTGTATAGTTCTTCTGTATATTCTTGCCACCTCTTCTTAATATATTCTTTTTCTGTTAGATCCATACCATTTCTGTCCTTTGTTGTCCCCATCTTTGCAAGAAATGTTTCCTTGATATATCTAATTTTCTTGAAGAGATCTCTAGTTTTTCCCATTCTATTGTGTTCCTCTATTTCTTTGTACTGATCCCTAAATTAGACTTTCTTATCTCTCCTTGCTATTCTTTGGAACTCTGCATTCAAATGGGTGTATCTTTCCTTTTCGCCTTTGCTTTTCTCTTCTCTTCTTTTCCCTGCTATTTGTAACGCCTCCTCAACAGCCATTTTGCATTCTTGAATTTCTTTTTCTTGGGGATGGTCTCGATCACTGCCTCCTATACAGTGTCATGAACCTCTGTCCATAGTTCTTCAGGCACTCTTTCTATCAGCTCTAATCCCTTGAATCTATTTCTCACTTCTACTGTATAATTGTAAGGGATTTGATTTAGCTTATACCTGAATGGTCCAGTGGTTTTCCCTACTTTCTTCAATTTAAGTCTGAATTTGGCAATAAGGAGTTCATGATCTGAGCCAGAGTCAGCTCCCGGTCTTGTTTTTGCTGACTGTATAGAGCTTCTCCATCTTTGGCTGCAAAGAATATAATCAATCTGATTTCGGTATCAACCATCTGGTGATGTCCATGTGTAGAGTCTTCTCTTGTGTTGTTGGAAAAAGGTGTTTGCTCTGATCAGTGCTTTCTCTTGGCAAAACTCTTTTAGCTTTTGATCTGCTTCATTCTGTATTCCTAGGCCAAATTTACCTGTTACTCTAAGTGTTTCTTGACCTCCTTTTGCATTCTTGTCCCCTATAATGAAAAGGATATCTTTTTTGGATGTAAGTTCTAGAAGTTCTTGTAGGTCTTCATAGAACTGTTCAATGTTAGGTTTTTCACTATTACTGGCCAGGGCATAGACTTGGATTACTGTGATATTGAATGGTTTGCCTTGGAAACAAACAGAGATCATTCTGTCATTTTTGAGACTGCATCCAAGTACTGCATTTTGGACTCTTTTGTTTACTATAATGGCTACTCCATTTCTTCTAGGGGATTCTTGCCCACAGTAGTAAATATAATGGTCATCTGAGTTAAATTCACCCATTCCAGTCCATTTTAGTTCTCTGATTCCTAGAATGTTGACATTCAGTCTTGCCATCTTCTGTTTGAGCACTTCCAGTTTTCCTTGATTCATGGACCTAACTTTCCAGGTTCCTATGCAGTGTTGCTCTTTACAGCATTGGACCTTGCTTCTATCTCCAGTCAATCCACCAGTGGATGTTGGTTTTGCTTTGACTCCATCCCTTCATTCTTTCTGGAGTTATTTCTCCACTGATCTCCAGTGGCATATTGGGCACCTACCTACCTGGGGAGTTCATCTTTTAGTGTCCTATCTTTTTTGCCTGTTCATATTGTTTATGGAGTTCTCAACGCAAGAATACTGAAGTGGTTTGCCATTCCCTTCTATAATGGACCACATTTTGTAACCAGTATGTTACAAGGATTTATATCTACACTTTTGTTCTAATCATAGTCTCTGAAACAACAGGAGCATGAGCATTAACCAGTTAGATGTAACCCAACTAATTGCCCAACTAACATGCACACACACATAAATTAAACTGGAGAACTCTGTTCATAACACTTTGAACTTTGAGAAATGGCCATGTAGCAAAACAAAGAGAATGTGCAAATATTAAACTTCAGTTTAGAGGTCACTTTTTCGTCCTTCCAGAGACAATGAAAATTCTTGCTTATTGCTATAATTATTATGTACTATGTTAGATACATTTCTAAGAACCATTCTTAGTTTAATTTTTCTGTTACTGCTGAATGCTTGTCACAGAATATCCTAGTTGATGCCAGGTTGTCACTGGCAAGATTTGTTAAGGACAAATAGGTCCTATGGATAAATAGATGTTCAGTGTGCAATTTCAAATCACAACTTCTTCTGATTCAATGAAACATTCAGATACTCCAGACAAGTAGTTTTTCATTACAAGACCCTGAATATTGTTTCATAGAATCCATGAAAAAGTTATGTCTACGCTACCAAATTCCTACTTTACCATCTTTGGAATATGCTGAGGAAGTTTCTAAACAGAGCTTGACATTACTTCCTTCACAGTATGAAAATATATGCACACTCTCAGACAAGCTGACACCCTGTAAGTGGATTATAGACAGTGTCTTTAAATTTTGTGATAGACATATGATGCGTTGGTCAGAGTGAATCCTCCAATTAGGCTTTATCTCACTGCAGAGAATTGCTCCTGGATCTGCTACCACAAAGAAGATTGAGTGATTAATTAAGAGCAATAGAAGAGTTTCTTCGTATTTTCTTCCCCCCCAAATTACTTACTTCATTGTCCCACCACTGGGTATATATGGAAGGGTCTTAATTGTGAAACTAACTGATCTTAAAGTATAAGACTAAGTAAGTCTTACTAAGACTTATATAAGACTAAGTCTTATATAAGACTTACTAAGACTAAGTAAGTCTTATATTTTATTTACTAAGTAAGAATTTCCTATGTTTCTTATCAACATCAAAATCTATTCTCCTCATAAAATGACTTTCTCTTTTAAATTCTTTGGCATTTATGAAATTAATAATGTGTTACATTAAAACAGAGCTTTTCATCCAGGAACTTCAAAGCACTTTTTGTCTCATACTATAGTTAATTTAATATGACTATAAATTTTGTGACTGACATAAAAGTGAGAAACCATTAAGAAAAACAGAGTGCAATTTTGGGAACACTTTCAAATACCTAAGATTTTATCTTAACCAGTTGTCTTAGTTTTCTGTTCATGGTAAAAAAAAAAAAGTAAAATTTTAATTTCTCAGTTATGTCCAACTCTCTGCAACTCCATGGATTGTAGCCCACCAGGCTCCTCTGTCAGTGGGATTCTCCAGAGAAGAATACTGGAGTTCATGGTAAATGAGGCTGAAATGTGAAAAGTTCATTTTGCAAAGATCTACTTATTTATTTTTTTATTTTAGCTTTTTATTTTATATACGAGTATAATTGATGAACATTGTTGTGTCAGTTTCAAGTATACAAAGAAGTGATTCAGTTATTTATATACATGTATCTATTTTTTTTCCAAATTCTTTTCTCACATAGGTTAAACATACAGGACCTGTTTATTTTAAATTAGACTTTAATTTAAATGATTTGTCCTTATTTTGAAAGTGTGATATAGAGAATATTTTGTCTCAGATTTTGAGTTTCCTTTACTAAAAGTTTTATATCTTTTAATATGTGTAAATATATTCTACATTGGCCTTTTTATCCTCTTGGGCAATTACTAAAGTAATTCATAGATCTGTTCTTACTGGTAAAAAAACATAAATTAAATTTATCAGGACACTAATGTAGCATTAGGTAAATTATGAACCATTGACCTAAAAGGTAACTAATTCTCCAGAAATGAAGCTATTTATTTCTTAACTCTCGTATAAGCTTATGCTGGAATTTCGAAGGTGCTAATATAATCATTGTTTATTGAGCTCTTATTTAGTAGTGCACAGTATGAAATTCTGCCTAATGATAATACGTATATGTAGAAATTGTGAACCAGTTTTCTACATGTGAATAGAATTCTAAGCCTAACTAAACATTATAAAATCTTACATTTGTGATTTAAAAGGAAGTCTCTAAGAAGAAATTATAGTATGAAGATAAGTAAAATCCTAGAATGGTTTGTTCTGTTTTAGTCTTTGCCTCTGCTACAAGGCAGTGATATGACATTAGGCAAAACCCTTAACTTTCTTCAACAGTGAAATGAGGGCATATGTGTTGATTCCTCAAGCAATTTTAGGCTTCTGTATAATTTAGTAAATTGCAACTCCTGTGGAGATTGGATTGTTCTTTCTCTGTTTTTAAACCATGCTTATGGTTGTATGCTATTGACAGAAAAAAGTAATGATTAATTATCTTACTTCAATTTTGTAGTCAGCACAGCTGAAGCCACCAGTGGCAAGTCACACATGGTAAAACATACATCTAAAGCTGTTGACAGAAAAATAAATGCTATTTTTTCTCCTTCTTAAATTTAATATGAGTAAATTAAAAAGGGAACACAAACACTGCTAGACATTTCTTAGAGTACACCTTGTGATTATCCCTATTTCCTGCCCATCAGTTCAGTTCAGTTCAGTTGCTCAGTCATGTCTGACTCTTTGCAACCCCATGAACCATAGCACACCAGGCCTCCCTATCCATCACCAACTGCCAGAGTCTACCCAAACCCGTGTCCATTGAGACCGTGATGCCATCCAACCATCTAATCCTCTGTTGTCCCCTTCTCCTCCTGCCCTCAATCTTTCCCAGCATCAGGGTCTTTTCAAATGACTCAGCTCTTCACATCAAGTGGCCAAAGCATTGGAGTTTCAGCTTCAACATCAGTCCTTCCAATGAACACTCAGGACTTTCCTTTAGAATGGACTGGCTGGATCTCCTTGCAATCCAAGGGACTCTCAAGAATCTTCTCCAACATCACAGTTCAAAAGCATCAATTCTTCAGCACTCAGCTTTCTTTATAGTCCAACTTTCACATCCATACATGACTACTGGAAAAACCATAGCCTTGACTAGATGGACCTTTGTGGGCAAAGTAATGTCTCTGCTTTTCAATATGCTGTCTAGATTGGTCATAACCTTCCTTCCAAGGAGTAAGGGTCTTTTAATTTCATGGCTGCAACCACCATCTGCAGTGATTTTGGAACCCAAGAAAATAAAGTCAGCCATTGTTTCCACTATTTCCCCATCTATTTGCCATGAAGTGATGGGACTGGATGCCATGATCTTAGTTTTCTGAACGTTGAGCTTTAAGCCAACTTTTTCACTGTCCTCTTTCACTTTCATCAAGAAGCTCTTTAGTTCTTCAGTTTCTGCCATAAGGGTGGTGTCATCTGCATATCTGAGGTTATTGATATTTCTCCCAGCAATCTTGATTCCAACTTTGCTTCCTCCAGCCCAGCGTTTCTCTTGATGTACTCTGCTTATAAGTTAAATAAGAAGAGTGATAATATACAGCCTTGACGTAGTCCTTTTCCTATTTGGAATCAATCTGTTGTTCCATGTCCAGTTCTAACTGTTTCTTCCTGACTTGCATACAGGTTTTTCAAGATGCAGGTCAGGTGGTCTGCCCATGGGTGTTATATAATCTTAACATCAGGATGGTGCTCTTCCTTCCTTCCATCTATAAAGTCTTAAGTAATTAATACAATAGTATTGGAGTATGTATTTGTTATGACTCTTCCTAGACTTATGTAAATGAAATTTATTGGGTCACATAACTTCAACATCATAGGATAGAATTGACTTTAGGCCTAGAATCCAGAGTTTAGATGATGCCAAAGTACATATCTTACCATCTCTTGGCTTGGTTTTCTTTTGTTTTTACTTCATTTAAGCAACTTCTTGCCATGGTGTATATGGTTAGGATTACCAGTATTACAGTTTTTCCATTTAGAACTTCAATATATAAAGCATCTCTTCCTTAATAGTCCCAGTAAAATTTCTTCACCTGACTTATCTTACCTTAGTCACCTAGGGGGTCACATGCCATCTGAAACATATATTTGGCTCAGTGGGATGGACTCTTCCTAGTGACCAAATTATGTGTGTTCCTACCTGGAACCTGTCAGGGTTGGGCTTGGGAACAATGCCAAACTTAGTGAATCACATAAGCTAAAATTTGGGGCAGCATGATGATGTAATGACAATCAGGGTGCTGTTCCCAAAATAGTGAATGATGGCTACACTGGCTGAAGCAATGGATAGCCACTCCAATAAGGAATCAAAAGGAACAAAGGCCCGAAAGTAAAATAGCATTCTTTCAACAACTATATTTTGAGTGTTGCCATGTGTTCCATATACTTAGAATATAGAAGTACAGAAGCTATTATTCTTACATTATTTTTTCTGGTGGGAGAGACCAAATATTTGTTGACATCTTGCAAAATAATGTTATGGTCTGTTCATGCTTCCTTCACAGCTCAGATGATAAAGAATCTGTCTGCAATGCAGGATACCTGGGTTTGATTGCTGGGTCAGGAAGGTCCCCTGGAGAAGGAAATTCCAACCTACTCCAATATTCTTGCCTTGAGAATTTCATGGGATCACAAAGAGTCAAACATGACTGAGTGACTTTCACTTTCACCTTAATGCTCCTGTAGCAGAATACTATAGTCTGGTTGGCTTAAAGACAATAGAAACATAATACTACTCATAGTTCTGGAGACTGGGAAGTGCTGTATCAAGACACCAGCAAGTTTAGTGTTAGATGAGAGCCCACTTCCTGATGTACAAATCATATTTTTCTCTTTGGGTCCTCATGTGGTGGAAGGAGCAAGGGAACTCTCTGGGGTCTCTTTTATAAGGAGACTAATCTTCAAGAGTGCTCCACCCTCAGGACCTAATCACCTCCCAAAGCCCCACCTCCTAATACCATCATATTGAGGTTGGGACTTCAACATGTAAATTTAAGGGGACACAAACATTCAGCTCATGATACCTGGCATAATATACTTCATGATATGGGAACTATATGGATTCAAGTTTGACTCAAGAGGGTATTTGCATTAATTCATTTCTCACTTCCACACACTATAATTTTGAGGAGAAATACTAAGGATTTTCTTTTATTCTCTTTACAGTTGATTATTGACTATAATAATTACAGTCCTCTAAAAGCTTAATAACAGAATTTTTAAACCTGTAATTTGTAATACATTATAGTAACCCTTTTTTAATTTTATTAGTAAAAAGATTATTTTTCATATACCTTCTGGGGGGCTCATTTGGTATTCTTTAGAACAGCCTTTTTGAATTCTGGACTACTGTTGCCATGATAGTATATAACCTCATGGCAAAGATAAAATTAGTTTTTATTTTTCTATCACTTCTATCCTTCAGGGTCCCCGGATATCTTGAGACAAGGAAAAATTTTAAAGACTGTTTCTTAACATTCTTGATATTACCTGGAAGGATTCTTTTTGTTGTTGTTCTTGTTGTTTTTCTTTTCTAAAGGAATAAAAATGATTTTTAAAAATCCTAGGTGTTTTGTGAAAGAAGTTCTGGCTGGTTCTTACATGTTAAAACATTAGAACACTTCATCAACAACAGCTAATAAGAAAGGAAAGTTAATGTATAAGGACATTTAAATTAATTCAACTGTATTACATGAACTTTTGGTATGTAGCTGATAGGAAAATCTAGTTAGCTATAATATTAAAGGAACTACTGTCCTAATAGCATATCATCTTCCTGGGTAATAGGCTTCTCCTGAATCTGATTTAACACTTTTTTTTCCTCCAACAGAGAAAAAGGATGTAAGTTAACATAAAATAAGTTTCTCTTTTAAAATCTACCCCAAAATTTATTACAGTGTTATGAATACTTAATACTTATGAATACTTAAACCATTGTATACAAATTAGAAGCAGCCTAATTTCACATCCATTCATATGAAAAGGTTCCTCAGCTCTCATAGAAGGAAAATTTACATTTTTATCAATTTTAAATTTAGGCCCCATTTAAATTTTAAAAGAAAAGTTGTAGCATAAACTCAAACCCTATTTGTAAATACATGATTCTGCACAACAACTCCTTATATAACACAAAGTCATCTTTCAGGCTTTTTTCACACTTGTCTTTCAGAAAAGAAAAAAAAAATCATTGACTTCACAAGTGGTGCTAGTGGTAAAGAATCCACCTGACAATGTGGGGAAACTTAAGAGCTGTGGTTTCGCTGGGTTGGGAAGATCCCCTGGAGGAAATGGTAACCCACTCCAATATTCTTGCCTGGAGAATCCTATCAGAGGAGCTTGGCAGTCTACCATCCATAGGGTTGCACAGAGTCAGATATGACTAATGCAACTTAGCACTCACTCAGTTTCATTATCAATAAAAATGACAGAGTAAAACAGTTTACCCTTGGACAATGCAGTGGTTAATCTGCCTGTAATGTATAGTTTGCCCTCCATATCCAAGATTCCTCAGCATCCTTGGATTCAGCCAACCACAGATAGTGTAATATTTATTATTGAAAAATATCTGTATATAAGTGGATCCAAGCAGTTTAAACTCATGTTGTTCAAGGGTCAATTGTAAAATGAAACTAAAGAAGAACACTTTATATGTTTTGGATGTTTTTTTGTTGTTGGTATGTATAGAAAATCATGAAATTCACCTTCCATGTGGTAAGTACTCAACAAAGTATACTTACTATGATCTGGGTAAAGAAACAGTCTCTTTCTAAAATGAGCTTATGATTCTGTTGGGAAGAAAGCCATAAGATAAGTAAAACACATGAATGAAAATTGGGAATGGAAAGAATCTGAACTCAGTGTGGAATTCTGACCTTCTTGTATCTTAAAATGGAAAGTTGGAGCAACTATTGATCTAGAATCTAAAAGGTCAGGTGCAGTAAGATCAGGATACAAGTATGCAGAGCACAGAATGAATCCAATCCTAAGGCTGAGTGAGTAATTTCTGTATTCTATTTTATATTTCCTGAAGGAATCTTCCAGGCTGCAGGTCAGAACGATAAGTATAGTTGCTTCATAGAGAACAGAATCCCTGTGGCTACAAAACCTGCTATTTTGTTGTTGTTGTCATTGTTTTTATTGGCTATAACATGAAGGAAAAGTGTGGTTAAAGGAATACTTTTACAGTTGAGTTCTGGTCTGTATCATCAAAAATAAAGCTTAAAGTGTTAATAAATATTCTACTATTATAACAGTTTATTTTACATTAAACTATAGGTATCATTTTTGTGCATGCCAGTAATTTTTCCTTTTGATTTTGAATTTGTCTTTAAATAAAATTAGGCATATGAAAGTTCCTAGCAGAATTTGTAGAATATATCCACTCTCTTTTCATAAGTGTTCTTTACTTTTCCTTGCTCTGAAATATCATCATAAGAAAAATGCATATCAATAATTACTGCCTAAAAAGTAAATCAAAGATTCCTGGTAGCTCAGCTGGTAAAGAACCTGCCTGCAATGCAGATCCCTGGGTTTGATCCCTGGGTTGGGAAGATCCCCTGGAAAAGGGAATGGCTACACACTCCAGTATTCTGGCCTGGAGAATTCCACAGGCAGAGGACCTGGCAGGCTACAGTCTATGGAGTCACAAAGAGTCAGACCCGATTGAACGACTTTCACAAAAAGTAAATAAGAAATATAAGATTTCCAGCATGAAATGCTAATGAATGAAATATAAATAACAGAAAAACTAGATTAAGCTATATGGGTAATATCATTTTTTTCTATTTCTTTTTTTAAATGATGGAAGGAAATAAATGAATAAAAAAATGAATTACATTTTGTGTTTTAACATTAACATTCAAGGCTTTTTGTAAAATTTAAAAATAAAATTTTATGTGACACTATCCTGTATTCTAAAAAAGAAAAATTATTTTATTGCTGCATCTTTGCAATTTTTTTCAGAATTGTACATTATATTCAATAATTTCTGAATGTTCATACTATTTCTCTTCTCTCATTTCCTTATTTAGTTCAGGGTATTAATCAATTAAATCAATATTTTGAATGAAAGCCCTCAGCCTGTAGCACCATTAATCATAAAGATGGTAGTTACTTTCCATTTAGCTTTAAAAAATACCAAGTGAGACAAGCTCTGATTTTCTTTTACTTTATGATTTATGACTAAAAATAAAATATCTATAAGTCATTTATAATAATTGTTTATTGTCCCCACAATTTAAAATCATCTAGCAATATTTAACCATAATAGGAGAGATTTTTTAAATGAATACTGTCATGGTTAATTGAAGTACTGTCCTTTAGTTTCATTTTTAGTTGTTTTTTTTTAAAAAAACAGATAAGAATGATAAAATTTAGAAGATGTACTTTTCCATTATAGTGCTTTTGTAGAGACAATCAACTGTTAATGCTTCAAAATCAACTTTCATCAATTTGTTGAGTCAAAGGTTCAGTAAAACTTGAATAATTTGTTTTCATTAATCGTTATTTAAAATTCTTTTCTTCTTCCATCTTAATACAAATTAAGAAAATTTTTTCATAGGTTGCAGCATTTGACTTACTATCTTGCATCTAAAAGCATATGAAGTTGTGGTTTTACTTTGGGTAAACTTTTCTTTCTAAAGGTGATTTAGATACACAGTATTACTTCTTTCCTATGGGAAAAATATCAGTTGTATATCATTAATTCAACCATATGTAAAGATCATTTAATACTTGCAAAGAACAATGTTTATCAATGCAGATTAAAGTGATAAGGATAAAACTCTTAACAGGATAAGGAGAAAACAAATTCAGAATGAGAGAAAACACCTGGAAGTAGTTTAGCATTTCTGTGGTCAGCACAAGAAATAACACCTAAATCATGTAAGGGAACTTGAGTAGGCATCACCGACTCAATGGAAATGAGTTTGAGCAAGCTCTAGGAGTTAGTGATGGGCAAAGAAGCCTGGCATGCTGCAGTCCATGGGGCCACAAAGAGTCAGACACAACTGAATGAGTGGACTGAAGGGAACCTTGGGGCAGAAAAGTCAAAGGAAAATGAAACAGGAGAGAGAAACTCCTAGGAGGTAGCACTTTTGATAAGGAAAAAAAAAATTGTTGAGCAACTCTAAAGCTAAAAAGCAAAATATTTATTGATTATCCTGCTGCCCATCCTGGAGGAGCACAGAGTCTTTTTAGACCTGTTTTATTTTGTTCTGTTTTGCTTAATTTTTTTGTGCTTGCTAGAGCAGGGGAGATGGTAAGGAGACAACCTCCTCAAGTTACCACTTCTCAAGGTCGGGGACTGGAGTGTCTTTTATGACCCTATCTTCAGCACTTTGCTCAGAGGCCATCAAATAGGAAACTTCCAACTAAAAAGTCAATGCAGTCTTTAAAAGGTTGCCAAGTTACTGACCTCCAACATGCCCTAGGGAAGACTTTATTGAAGAGCACTGAGCCTACCACCTCCTGTTAGTAATCAAGATTCATTTATGTTAATAATATCTTTTTTAAAAGCAAGTCAGGCAGGAAATTTAAGTCATTGCACACTTCTACATAAATTACCTCCATCAGATAACCAAACAAATTGCTTTTCTGTTATTTCTATCTCAGATCTGCTGCTCTAACATTTCTTTTCAGGCAGTAGAGGAAAAGGTGTGAGTTTCTTTGAAAGTCTAGGCTATTTGGGTCTTGGTGAATCTTCTTGGGGGAGTAGAATGAGGGTGTGGGAACAGAGAAAAGAAACTTCCTCTTTTAAAAAAATTTCACCTATAGTCTTGGTATGAGTTAGAAAACCCTTTCAAGAGCATTTGTTCTAAGCTGCTGAGGCCTTGTGCATTCTGTCTTTTAAGTCATACCCAACTCTTTGCATCCCCATGGACTATATAGCCCACCAGGCTTCTCTGTCCATGGAATTTTCCAGGCAATAATACTGAGGGTTTTCCAGTAGTCATGTATGGACATGAGAGTTGGACCATAAAGAAAGCTGAGCACCAAAGAATTGATGCTTTTGAACTGTGGTGTCAGAGAAGACTCTTGAGAGTCCCTTAGACTGCAAGGAGATCCAACTAGTCAATCCTAAAGGAAATCAGTCCTGAATATCATTAGAAGGACTGATGCTAAAGCTGAAACTCCAATACTTTGGCCACCTGACATGAAGAACTGACTCATTGGAAAAGACCCTGATGCTGGAAAAGATTGAAGGCAGGAAGAAGGAGGATGACAGAGGATGAAATAGTTGGATATCATGACCTACTCGATGGACATGAGTTTAAGCAAGCTCTGGGAGTTGATGATGGACAGGGAGGCCTGGAGTGCTGCAGTCCATGGAGTCTCAAAGAGTAGGACACGACTGAGTGACTGAACTGACTAAATACTGGGTTGATTTACCATTTCCTTCTCCAGCTAAAGCCTGAACTAATAGGACCTGAATAAATAAGACCTGAATTTACAATTTGGTTCTGTACATCAACCATGATCACCCAAATATCATTTGGCCTTTTGCCAATGGACCAATGTACTTTGTGACCAAACAAGAGTAAAAGGAAATACAAGTTCTAAATATTAGATCTGACTTTTCTTGTGGGCTTACTACTTTTTAGCCCAGAATTAGATAATTGATTTTGTTTTCGTGTTTACACATACTTTTTAACTGTGGTAACTAAAAGTTCTTAACAGTGTAGTTGCTACAGTGGCCGAAGTTCACACATCAGCCTCTATGGCAATGCATTGAATCAGGTTTCTGCTCCCATTTTTATAAAAGGGAAAATTGACTAGAAGAGAACATTGCCACCTTATTCATTATGTATAGCTCATTAGTTCTCCTGTCAACTTTCCTTTGCTTTTAATCAATTGAAAGAAAAAGCCTTCACAGGTTTTCAGTAGGAAACATTATAGAGCCGTAGCTCAGCAGTTAATATGTGAACTTAAATGTAAAGATGCAGCTGACCTTGACTATGGATCCTTCCCACGTTGTCTCTTGTAAATCCTGTGATCAATAAATGAAATAGTATTCCAGCCCCTTCACAACTGTTTTTCTACATATTATCTAAAACTTTTGCAGAACTTTTTTCCCCTGTAACAGGCTCCAGATCCTCATTATATTAATGTTCATAAAAGAAGGGTTTAACATTTCTTCTAAGTTTTGAAGTATGACTGTAAGATAATGTTAACAAGATTGATATTTAAAGAAATCCAACTCTACTTAAATATCTAAATGAATGCTACATACTTGTAAGGAGTCACCCTGAGTGGCAGTATGTTTATTCCAAGGCTACTGCCATTATATGTAGGTTATTGCTGTTGTTTCTTTTGGAATGGCATTTAGAACTGTTTTCAAACTTCAACACTTTATAGTCAAGCCTCAATTTTTATCATTTTCTACTGGTGAAGACTTTTTGTTCTCTGCTTTTTAAATAACCAAGGAGATTTACACACACACACACACACACACACACACAGAGAGAAGATTGAAAGCTTATAAATGGGTCAATGCTGGTTTTGAGGCTGACTGAGATTTTATATTATTAAATAAAATTAGAATATGACCAAAGCCAATCTATCTTTGGCCTTTGCACTTCTTTTTGTCTCCCAGATTTGAGGTACCAGTGTACACTTAGGGCTATCCTAACTCGCAGAGACATCATGAACTTAATGACATTTATTGTTTTCAAAGTGTATTAAAGTGTTGAAGGATGTGAGCCAAGTAATTTTACAAATTTATTTTAAACTAAAACATTTCCACTGCAAGATAATAATGAAGATATCTTTTCACTTTGTGCTTTAGGATAAATAAGAAAAAGTCAAATATTTTAAGGGAAAAAAAGACTTTTTTAAAGAAAGAATTACTTTTTTAAATTTTTTTTTTTTACTTAGTAAATTTCTTCTGTATAATTAGGGGTTTTTATTTATTTATTTATTTTATTAGTTTTGCCATACAATGACATGATATCACCATGGGTTTACATATGCTCCCCCTCCAGAACCCCCCTCCCTCCTCCCTCCCCCCGGGAAATCTCGTTGCACCAGCCCCGAGCATCAATCCTGGGCTGGCGATTGATTACACATATGATAATTAACATGTTTCAATGCCATTCTCTCATATCATACCACCCTTTCCCTCATCCACAGAGTCCACGAGTCTATTCTATACATCTGCGTTCCTTTTGCTGTCTCGCATGCTGGGTTCTCGTTACTGTCTTTCTAAATTCCATATATATGCGTTAATATACTGTATTGTTGTTTTTGCTTCTGGCTTACTTCACTCTGGATAATGGGCTCCAGTTTCGTCCATCTGAGTAGAACTGATTCAAATGAATTTTTTTTTTTAAATGAGTAAATTTGAAGTTCTCAGATTGGAAGAATCATACAATATATCAAAACATTATTAAAAGAAGTATCAATAGAATACTTTTTCATAAAAATAGTTGTTTTAACCTAAGGATTTTTTTCTTATTTCACTTTTCAGTACACCCTAAGATATACTATTAAAATAATATATATTACTTGGAAAACTAAATTGAAAGATTATTCATTTAGTTGTTAATTTTTGTATGAGGACAAGAATATTTTCATAGGGTTTAAATCATGGTCCTTAAAGGTAACTTTTACAAATTGCATCCTCCTTCTCCAACTTTCTCTAAATTTGAAATGCCTCCTCGCTGTTTCCCTCATTTCTATTGCGCTGAAAATCATACTGCCCATGTGCAATGTTTCTGAGTAAAGGATATTGTGCAAATAAGCTTCCTAAAAGCAGAAAAATGTTTAGAACCAATTAATTAAATCACAGCTATACATCAGACATTGAATAATAGTAAAAGGTATATAATCAAATTCAATAATTCAGTAATTAAAACCATAGCTGAGGTTTGTATAAAATAATGGACTTTTTAAACAAGAAAATATGATTTCTCTTGAAATTATATATATATGTGTGTTTGTGTGTATGCTTGTGTCTTCAACACTGGACAAATGTAAAATTGAATATCTTTGTTATTAAAGTAGGCTGAGAGAAGTTTTGTTATTAAAATAGGCTTAGAGAAGTTGCATATAAACTTGCTGATATGAGTAATTTTAAATCAGGCCAGTTATTGCTTTCATACCTTGAATCAAATTCAGAACTCTTACTTTCACAGTATTAAAAGATAAATCAAATGTTTCTTTAATGCCTACTTTCATTCAATCTATACCCCGTTTCAGAGGACTGTTGTCATGATGCCAAAAACGCAGACTAAATTTTTAATAAAGTTCCTAATATGATAAAAAAGAATTTGGGATAATTGTATAGTATAGTCTATTGCTGAACTGATTTTACTCCTTTTGAATAGAATGAAACCACTACTAGTTTCTTAAAGGGCCTTTAAAAAAATTAATGGAGAGAGTAGCTTGGAAACATATACACTACTGTATGTAAGATATATCGCCAATAGGAATTTGCTGTGAGTCAGGGAACTCATACCAGGGCTCTGTAACAACCTAGAAGGGTGAGAAGGGATGGGAGGTGAGAGGTAGGTTCAAGAGGAAGGGGATATATGTATACCCATGGCTGATTTATGTTAATGTGTGGCAGAAATCAATGCAATATTGTAAAGCAATTATCCTTCAATTAAAAATTAATTTAAAAAAACGACTGTAAGAATAGCATGATTTGTTCATAACAGGGCAAGAAATACTTTTTATAATCATTCAAAATAAAGGTAGTTGTATTTGCTTTTACAGTGGTATTGCAATTTCTTTTCTATAAATAGATAAAATATGTATTTTTAATTGAAATATAGTTGACATATAACATTATGTTATTTCAGGTTTAGGACATAGTGATTCAACATTTATATACATTATTCATTGATCACCACAAGTCTAGTAACCATCTGTTACCATACAAAGGCATTGCAGTACTATTGACTATATTCCCAATATTGTACATCAGTGGTCCCCATACTTTTGACCCCAAGGACTAGTTTCATGGAAGACTTTTCCCCCAGACCAGGAGTGGTAATTGTTTCAGATAATTCTTAGAAGGAGCACGCAACCTAGATCCCTTGCATATGCTGTTTACAATATGGTTCACACTCCTATGAGAATCTAATGCTGCCACTGATCTGACAGGAAGCAGAGCTCAGATGGTAATACAAGTGATAGGGAGTGGCCACAAATACAGATGAAGTTTCTTTTTTACTCCTGCCTCTCACTCACCTCCTGCTATGTGGCCCAGTTCCTAACCGGCCATGCATGGTAGCAGTCCATGGCCCAGGAGTTGGGGCCCCCTGCTATACATTTACATCCTTGTGAATTACTCATTTTATAACTGGAAGTTTGTTCCTCAATTCCTATCATCTTTTTCACCCAACTTCTCACCTCCTTCCTCTCTAGCATTCACTAGTTTGTTCTCTGTATCTGAGTTTGTTTATGTTTTGTTTCATTTTGTTCATCTTTTTGTTTTGTTAGATTCTATATATAAGTGAACTTACATAGTATTTGTCTTTTTCTGTCTGACATATATCACTCAGTGTAATTTTCTCTATATCCATCCATCTTATGGCAAACAGTAAGATTTCATTCTTTCTTGTGGCCGAGTAATATTCAGTTTTGTTTTCACCTCTTGGCTATTGTATATAGCAGTGTAACAAGTGGGGAAGATGCTTTTTGAATTAATGTTTTTGTTTTCTTTGGGAAAATATCCAGAAGTGGAATTGCTGGATCATAGGGAAGTTTAATTTTTAATTTAAGCCTCCATGCTGTTTTCTATAATATTACAACAGTATTCAATCCTACTAACTACACATATCCTAGCCAAAAAAATAGCCATTCTGACAGGTGTGGGGTGATATCTCATTGTGGTGTTGATTTGCATTTCCCTGATGATTAGTGATATTGAGAATCTTTTCATGTGTCTGTTGGCCATTGGTATGTCTTCCTGAGAAAAATGTTTATTCAGGTCCTCTGTCCATTTTTTATTTGGATTGTTTGCTTTTTTTTTTTCTGATATTGAATTGTGTGAGTTCTTATATATTTTGGATGTTAACTCTTTATCAGGTATATAATTTAAATTTCTTCTCCCATTCAGTAGGTTGCCTTTTCATTTTGTTGATGGTTTCCTTTGCTGTGCAAAATATTTTTAATTTGATGTGGTCCCATTTATTTTTCCTTTTGTTGCCCTTGCCTGAAGAGGGAAATCCAAAAAAATGCTAGTAATGACAGTGTCAAAGAGTACACGGTCTATTCTTTTTGGAGAAGTTTTATGGTTTCAGGTCTTAACTTTAAGTCTTTAATCCATTTTGAGTTTAGTTTTACATATGATGTGAGAAAGTGGTCCACTTTCATTCTTTTGCATGTTACTGTCCAGTTTTCTCAATATCATTTATTTATGAGACTCTCTTTTTCTGGTTGTATAGTCTTTGCTCTTTTGTCATAAATTAGTTGACAAAGTTAGTGTGAGTTTATTTCTGGGATCGCCATTCTGTTACCTTGATCGATGTCCCTGTTTTTGTTCCAGTACTATACAATTTTGGTTGCTGTAGCTTTGTAGTATACTTTGAAGTCAGAGAGCATAATGCATCCAGCTACAATTTTTCTTTCTTAAGATTGCTTTGGCTATTAGGGATCTTGGAATTTCATACAATTTTATATTATTTGTTCTAGTTCTGTGAAAAAATGTCATGTATGTTTTGATAGGGACTACATTGAATCTGCAGATTACTTTAGGTAGTTATGGACATTTTAATGACATTTATTCTTCTGATCTATCAGCATGGTGTACTTTCCATTTATTTGCATCATCTTCATATTTTTTCCTCAATGTCTTATATTTTTTAGAGTATAGGTCTTTCATTTCCTTGGTTAAATTTATTCCTAGGTATTTTATTCTTGTTTAAATTAATTTTTATTAAAGTACAGTTGCTTTACAAGGTTGTATTGATTTCTACTGTATAGCAAAGTGAATCAACTATATATATACATATACCCCCTATTTTTTCAATTTTTTTCATTATACAACATATAGAAAACCCTAAAGATTTCACCAAAAACCTATTAGAACTGATAAATGAATTCAGTAAAGTTGCAGGAGAAACAAATCAATATACAGGTATCTGTTGCATTTCTCTACACTAATAAAGAACTATCAGACAGAGAAGTTAAGAAAACAATTGCATCATAAAGAATAAAATACCTAAATTTTCTATATATAGCATAATGTCATCTTCAAATACTGACTGTTTTGTTTTCTTTTCAGTTTGGATACCTTTTATCTCTCCCTTTTTTTCTTTTTCTTTTTTTGTCTTACTGTTTTGTCTAGGATTTCCAGTACTATGATTAAGACTGATGATACTAGGCATTCTTGTCTTGTTCCTGATTTCAGAGGGTTCATCATACATGGTTTGTATTATGTTGATGTATGTCCCTTCTCCACCCACTTTGTTGACAGTGATATCATAAATGGTTGTTGAATTTTCTCAAACTCTGTTTCCACTTGTTGAGATGACCACAGGATTCTTATTCCTTTACTTTGTTAATGTGGTGTATCACATGATTGATTTGCACATACTGAACCATCCCTGGAATAAATCCCATTTGATAATGGTATATAATATATCTGATGCATTGTTGAATTTGGTTGGCTAATATTTTGTTGAGGATTTTTACATGTATGTTCATCAAGTATATTGGACTCTAGATTTGTGTTTTGTGGTGTCTTTCTGGTTATAGTATCAGGGTAACAGTACTCTCATAGAATGAGTTTAGAAGCATTCCTTCTTTTTAAATTTTCTGAGGATAGTTTGAGGAGGATAGGTATTATCTCTTCTATAAAAGTTTGGTGTTAAAGTCATGTTGTTCTGAACTTTCATTTGGTGGGTTTTCTGATTATTGAGTCAACTTCATTACTAGTGATTGATGTGTTTAGATTTTTTATTTTTTTCCTTAATCAGTTATATTCGATTATTTGGGATTTTTCTTTAAGTAAACAAAAATATTGACCAAATAAAATAAACTCAAAAAGCCACAAAACACATTTTAAAATTTGTCCTAAAGATGAAAAAATAATTTAAAGTCAATGATTATTTAAATCTGGTCCCTCCAATGTGCAAGGTATTCATCTTTATAATTAGAACCAAAATGCTTAGTAATATACTTTTAAAAAGTATTCATGATTTTTATCTTTCTGCTCTTTTTAAAAGATAAGTAGTCAGGTAAGTAATCACCTATGCAGATCTTAACAAATATGAACAATGACCTTTCATTTTGAAAAATATTGAAAGCTATGCTAGAAAGATGAATGGCATCACTGATTCAATGGACATTAGTTTGAGCAAACTCAGGGAGATAATGAAAGACAGGGAAGCCTGGCATGCTGCAGTTCATGGGGTCACAAAGAGTCAGACACAACCTAGTGACTGAACAGCAACAAAAGCCCTAGAAAGAAGTTCATATGTATATGAACCTTGAACTCCCAGATGTTCAAGCTGGATTTAGAAAAGGCAGTGGAATCAGACATCAAATTGTCAACATTTGTTGGATCATTAAAAAAGCAAGAGAGTTCCAGAAAAACATCTATTTCTGCCTTATTGACTATGCCAAAGCCTTTGACTGTGTGGATCACAATAAACTGTTGAGAATTCTGAAAGAGATGGGAATACCAGACCACCTGACCTGCCTCCTGAGAAATCTGTATGCAGGTCAAGAAGCAACGGTTAGAACTGGATATGGAACAACAGGCTGGTTCCAAATAGGAAAAGGAGTATGTCAAGGCTGTATATTGTCATCCTGCTTATTTAACTTATATGCAGAGTACATCATGCATAATGCTGAGCTAGATGAAGTATGTGCTGGAATTTAGATTGCTGGGAGAAATATCAATAACCTCAAATATGCAGATGACACCACCCTTATGGCAAAAAGTGAAGAACTAAAGAGTCTCTTGATGAAAGTGAAAGAGGAGAGTGAAAACAGTTGGCTTAAAACTCAACATTCAGAAGACAAAGATCATAGCATCTTGTCCCATCACTTCATGGCAAATAGATCAGGAAATAGTGACAGACTTTATTTTTGGGGGCTCCAAAATCACTGCAGATGGTGACTGCAGCCATGAATTTAAAAGACGTTTGCTCCTTGGAAGAAAAGCTATGACCAACCTAGACAGCATAATGAAAAGCAGAGACATTATTTTACCAACAAAGGTCCATCTAGTCAAAGCTATGGTTTTTCCAGTAGTCATGTATGGATGTGAGAGTTGGACTATAAAGAAAGCTTAACACCGAAGAATTGTTGCTTTTGAGCTGTGGTGTTGGAGAAGGCTCTTGAGAGCCTCTTGGACTGCAAGGAGATCCAACCAGTCCATCCAAAAGGAAATCAGCCCTGAATATTCATTGGAAGAACTGATGCTGAAACTGAAACTCCAATACTTTGGCTGCCTGATGTGAAGAACTGACTCATTTGAAAAGACCCTGATGCTGAGAAAGATTGAAGGCAGAGGAGAAGGGGTCGACAGAGGATGAGATGGTTGGATGGCATGACCGACTCAAAGGTCATGAGTTTGAGCAAGTTCCGGGAGTTGGTGAAGGACAGGCAAGACTAGCATGCTGCAGTCCATGGGGTTGCAAAGATTCAGGCACAACTGAGGGACTGAACTCAACTGATACGTATACACAAATATATATAACTCATACATTCCAAGTACATCCTTGAAACAACTAGCAGTTTTTTTGATGAATGATTTATGAAACAAATTATTTTTGTGACCTTCATTCATCTTAGTCTGTCAGACAATAATAGTATTTATAATGAACTTAAAGAGCAACAACAACAACAATAATTGCAGAAATTAACACTGAAGACATATGTAAATTAATTCACTCCATTACACAGCTGCCACATTTTCAAATACAATAAATGTTGGTTAAGTAATACATGAACAGGTAATTTTAATCTTTAAAAATTGGTAGGATTAGCTAAGAGGGAACGATGTAAAAGGGTTGTAATTTCAGTGCAGCAGTACATTTCAGAATTTAATGTGATTGAATATATTTTTAAAGATAAATCACCACCTATCTTATTAAAAGAATGACAAGTTTATGTTTATAAATTTGAAAAATATAATCCTCAAAGCTCTAGCTTGTTTTTGACAAGTGTTCTGCTTTTGTTCTTAAATAATGCTGGTGTTTGGCAGTGGAATGGGTTTCTGTCTTCCTTCACAAAATTGTTACTAATAAACACACAAATAGGTTGAAAATATGTACTTCACTTTATCTTTATAATGCTCTTAAGAAGTAGGTCAAAAATATGAGGAGAAATATGTTTGATGTTTGATTACCCTGATTATATTTTTCATATATATTTATAGATTATTGCAACTGGATGTGTTTGACATGAACCCTTGATATGTAGATACCACCACAACCAAATAAAAGTAGTTGTGATTGTGAAGTTCTAATGGTAAAGGATACACTATTTTCTTTTAGAGGTTAGTTATTTAAAAGTCATCTTAAGTTGAACTGTAAGTATTTAAGTAACATCCTGAAAGCATTTCAGTTCCAGTTTAGACTTTCTTGTTCTGATCAATTTAAAATAATTATCATATATATGAAATACATCTCACATATTATTTCTTTCTGCTTACAGAACTTTCAACTTTAGTATTTTATAAACTGTAGAAATGTGGTAAATAAATAATAAAAAACAGGGAGGAAGTGAGATACACAGAGAGAGACCTACTCTTTCTGATCAATTTTAAGCAATCTTCATCTGTACATGTATATACAAAATGCAAATATATGCATAAAATATTAGGCAGTATAAGATTATTCACCCCTGATATGTTGAAATTCTTCTAAACTGAAAGAAAAAATCTCACTTATAGTTCTTTAATTTCCATCAGAATAAATAATTCCAGTAATCTTCTGAATCCCTTTTCAGCCAACAGCTCTGTAACATCTTGCCTCCACACGTGATACTGCCCTTTTAGCCAATTCCAACTCAGAGAGATGAGTAACCATGGCTCCATCCAATTTTCTACATGACATCTGTGGCAGCAGAGGCATTCACAGGACCTCTTTCCTGGAGAGCTCTTCCTTGGGTGGAGCTTGAATTTCTGTAAGAAAATCATTGACACGGGAATTCAATCAGGACTCTGCCTTAGGACTAGATGCTGCCAGGGCTCAGATACTGACAAGGCCACATTTCTTATCTCTGGGACTTTCTGCCCTTCCCCCATGAAGCTCAGTTCCTTCAGGCTGGCAGGGAACTCGCCCCTGGACTAGGGGGTGACAGACCCTCTTTGATGATGAGCATCCACAAGCACAGGGAGCAGACTCTTACTATTCATTGAGCTACACAGCTGTGACAACTGGATTCTGCCGGGGTGTCAAAAATAGGGGGCAGGGCTTCAGGATTAGCAAAAGGGAAGACAGTTTAAGTACAAATGAACTGCTTTAAGCTCTGTGAATTCATCTTCCCCTAGTTGCCCTGATTTAAGTTCAACCCTTTATTTTATTGAAACTTTGTAGATGCAAAGTGACCATCTTTCCCATAGGCTCATATGAAAAAAATAATTACCATGCTTTCACACCTCAAAAGGCATATTTTCATTTATAAATGACTTGGTAGATCTTTGATCTTAATATTTTCACAACTATCTATTCTCCCTTTCTTATTAAAGTCTGGGTTCTGGTTTCTTACTAATTCGTCTTCAATTATATTGTATGCTTTGTCTGCCTGTGGTTGTGTGGAATAATAATAATGACTCAGTGGACTTTTTACCTCTTTTGTGAACAGAAAGCTTGCATAATTAATGAATAAACTGCTTAAATCTTGAAGGATACAGGAATGTTCGCCAGACATTTTTAGAACGACATGAAAGAGGTAATTATTTACAGCTAGGCAAAGTTTTAAAAGCAGATAAAGAGTTAATTCAACTCTATAAATGAATATGCTAATCAAGGCATAATTTATCTCTGAAGAAACATATTTATTGTGTCTATTTGATTAGATGGCTTCAATTTTCAATTAATCAGTTGCCTCTCAATATCATTCCTGCGAGCTGCTTAATTAATCTGTTGCACTGCAACTCTATTCATTCTACTAAGCCATCCCTTGCCCCATTTCAAATGACAAAGCCCAGGAACTGTGCCATGTAAAGACTTTATGTCAATGTCAGGTGAAGGTTGATAAGTGGCTGACTCTTTTTCTTTATTAGGTTAATCAAACCAATCAGCCTTATAGGATTTATATTTGTCAAAAAATTTAATGGGATGAAGTTAATGAGAAATAGAGGAGGAAAATCACCAAGAGAATGGTGGTATTGCTGTGTACTTCAGTGGAAGTTTACTATTTTCATCAAATGGATTGTTTTCTTGTTTTTTTGTTTTTCCTAAATTATGAATTTAAAAAAAATGTTGCTGATTGAACCCAAACTAGTCTATTATGCCAAACTACCACATCTCTCATTAAAAAATAAAGAATGATAGGTCCTTGTGTCTTTGAAGCTAAAAAGTGTTCCACATGGTTACTGCCTTCGGGGTACTACTTATTGCTTCCCAAATGCTACTAATAATAGTTCAAATAATAGCACCATGAATATTTACCACAAATTTATCAGTTTGAAGGTGCTCCATATGTTACATAGAGTAGCCAATCTAAGTAATGGTTTAGATACTCCACCAATTAAATCACAGGGTCACGGTATTTTCTTCTCCTTTTTTGTTTTTTGTGGTTGAAATTTCCTCTTTTATTCTTTTCCTCCTGATCTTGACTGAGAGTCTATGTTATCCATCCATGTCATTCCTTTTTGCTCTGTGGAAGCATATGCATTTTGGTAGAAGTTCTACAAAAATTGGTATGCAGATTTGCAGATTTCAGATTACTCTTCATCTTTTCAATGTCCTGGGCCAACTGTCATCTCCCAACACCACCTCACATAGGCCCATTTAGCATTTTTAAAAGAATTTTAAATACTTTGAATCAATCTTGGTTACCTCACATAATTTCTAAAATAAAAGTCATGAAAATATAGGGTACTGCTTCTTTAATTGTGTGGGTGCCAGAAACCCCTTTGAGAAGACTAATACTAATAAAAATATTTGTATTCTATTTGAGTACTTTTAATTTGTCAGGTACAATTTTATGTTTTATATAAAATATGTATTATTTCATTTAATCTTATCTTCAAATCTGCCCTATATGCTAGTACTTTACTCACGATACATATGAGAAAACTGAAGCACTGGGAGATTAAATGACTTGCTAAAGTCATCTAATTGAAAGGGAGATAGCATTATATTTATAATATTTTAATGTAATTCTGAAAATTCTAGCAGGATTATGACAGGTACTTTGCTTTTATCAACTAATACTATAATCAAATAATACTTTCCTTAATTTATTCATACTCATAGAGACTAATCACAAAATTATCCAACAGATTATCTATTAGATAGGTTTCAGTTAGTGGCAATTAACAGTAAACAAACTATTTTAAGCTAAAAATAGAATTTATTGGCTTGGAGTGCTAGGAAGTAGAAGGTACATATGGCCTTAAGCTTGGCTGGATCCAGGTACTAAAAGTATGTCATCAGGATATTGTCCTAGGATATTGTCTCTTGTTATCTCTCAACATGCTTTCCTCTGTATCAACTTCATTTTAAACATGGGAAGTTGAGTATCTCAAAGGCTTAGAAGGTAGACCATGAGTCAGTAAGCTTGTATTTTGGTGCTGGCTTCTTCATTTACTAACTTATAATTTCCAGCAATATTCCATCAGAAGGGGAAGCTCTGAGTATGCTCTTCCTCATTGTTTATTACTAGATAACACCTGGGATGGTGCCAACACAGTAGATGCTCATTAAAATGTGTTGAATGAATGACATCCTGTAACAACAAACAGTAGTTCGGTTACTATAAGAGGTTTAGGCAAACCCCTGTTTTTTAAATATAATTCATAAGCTTGGTTGTATGAATAGTGATATTTTACCCAAGTTCTGATTTCTGTAAAATAATTTATTAGAGATGATAAGTTCAAAATATAAAAAGGCAATGTAAAATAACAAACGTGAAAGTGTAAATTAAATGACTTAAAAAGTTATAAATTGTCAATGACAAAATGCAAATAGATACTGACAATTACTCACTAAATTGAGCCTGTAGAAATAATTCCAGTGTTATATTATGTGAAAAGCATCATTTCTTATTGATTTTCTTCAGCAAAAGCATATTCATAGTTTGTTTAAGAAGTGTTTATCCAAGCTTGAATGGGACTTATAAAGCAATAACGTGGGTTTTCCCTGGACTCCTATTTGTATTTTACATGTGGATCTATAGGTAGCCCAAACTCATTCAAGTACAGAAAGGTGGTATGTTTCTTCCTAATTAAATGTGAAAGTTAGTTGCACAGTCATATCTGACTCTTTGCGATCCCATGGACCATAGCCTGCCAGGCTCCTCTGTCCTTGGAACTCTTCAGGCAAGAGTACTGGAGTAGGTTGCTATTTCCTTTCCTGGGGGATCTTCCTGACCCAGGGATCAAAACCCAGTATCCTGCATTGCAGGCAGATTCTTTACCAACTGAGCCTCTAGCAGAAGCTTTCATGTGTTTGATTTAGAAATATTTTTAATATAATGTAGCTAAAAATCTACGTATGGACTCTACTACACTTAATTAGAGTCCATATGTAGATTTTTACATTATATTAAAAGTATTTCTAAATCAAGCACATGAAAGCTTCTACTTATTATGGACCTCAGGGAAAAGCAATTCCAGTTAGGCATGTTTTCAATCTAATGGTTTATAAGTTTATTCATGCTAATATGTTAAATTAACCATTTTTAAATGATCTGGGTATTTAAAACAAATGAACTTTATTATATAGAACATAAAAAGTTTAACCTTTTCTTGATTTAGGGGTGAACATCATGACGTTACACACTGATGATCAAGTGTTTGGGGTTATTTGCCTTTGTTCTAAAAGATGTTACTATTATCATGACCCCCATTAGAGTTTTTTATTTATCTGTACTCCACTTTATGCTAAAGGGTTTAATATTCCTTACAAAATGCATTTTAATGACTTTAAAATAATGTTAAGAAGCAAGGAAATCAGGACACAGATGAATTAAGTAAAACCAATAAGATGAGGCTGGGGATGATAATAGTACAAAGTGTGAATTAGGAAGTTCTATTCATTTGTTAGAGGAAGGCACAAGTGACTAGCAGCCTACAAAAATAGGGAGATGTCATATGTGCTTCACTTTCTCGTGTTCAGATGTGCAGAACAATCAGAGCTACTCTGGTACTGAGAAAAACGTTATGGTGTTTCCATGCCTTCCCATATGCTCTCTAATTCTACCTGGCATGTCATACCGCTTCTCACTGACTTACTCAGAACACTTAGAAATTCCACATGCATTCCTACATTGGCATTGTTAGGTGCCCCTCCTCTGTAGTACTGTCATTTGAGACATATCAGTATCATTGCACTTACAACATTGTATTATAATTACTTGTTTAATCATCTTTCTCCACCATGGTTTTGAAAATTTCTTAATAGCAGTGGTGCTGTGTTATTCATCATACTTTATCTCTAAAACCTAGCACAGTGTCTGAAAAATTACAGATAATCAATGAATATATCTTGAATGAATGAAAGGATACTGGTATTGTACTAAAGAACCTCTTAGGCAATGCACTCATTAGAAAGATTAAGAAAAGCTTGTTTCCTAGAACTATTTCTTATAATCATCCTCACTGTACATGCAGTTCAGAAAAATAATTTTATAGCTGAACCAACACACTACAGCTCAGCATCTATATGAGGGCACTCATTTAACTCAGAAAATAAATTTTAGAGGAATGGTTAGATTAGGAATCATTATGGAACTTTACAACTAGATTTTTGATATACAGCAATCTCTCATGGATGCCTGAAACTGCCAACATACTGCACCCAAATATATACAATGTTTTTTCCTGTACATACATACATATGATGAAGTTTAATGTATCAATTAGGCATAGTAAGAGATTAATAACAATAATAAAATAGAATAATTATATCCATTTACTGTAATACAAATTAAATGAACATGGTCTCTCTCTGAAAATATCTTACTGTACAGATTGAATGCTTTTTCCATCTTAACTAGGCTCTTATCCTGCACTGTAGCCATAACTTTTACAGTTTGAAGTGCTACAGCAAAACTAGCACACATTTCTCTTTCATTCTTCATGATTTCATGGATTGAAGATTCCTTCTTATCATATATCTTAGCAACTACAGCATATTTTTTTTCCTTTCCTTACTAATTCAAGAACTTTCACCTTTTCGCTTTAAAGGAAGCACTTCATGGCTTCTCTTTGACATATCCAAATTGCCAGCATTACTACTATTATGCTTTGGGACTATTAGTTGAAATAAGAGCTCCTTGAACACAAGCATTGTGATAGCCCAGCAGTTGATCTGATAACTCAGATGGCTACTAAGGGACCAACTACTCAGTGACTTACATGCTAGTGATTTACACTAGACAAAGAGATGATTCACGTTCCAGGAATTGTGGAATGGAGCATACTGCTCGAGATTTCATCATACTACTCAGAACAGCCAGCAATTTCAAACCATATGAATGGTTTACTTCTGGAATTTTTCAATATTTTCAGACTGTTTTTGACCAAAAGTAACTGAAACCATGGAAATCGAAACTGCACAAAAGGTGGCACTACTATGTATTAAGCAGTGTTAAGTTCAAGGTTATTTTCCCTGGAAAGTACATTGAATGCAGTAGTTCTATACTGCTCCTTTAAATGAGGAGCCATGTGCTTAACCCATTAGTGAAGCTGGATGTACCGTTAAGTTTTGTGTGGAAAACCGGGCATATGTAGGCCAAGATAGCATTCTACTTCAGCACATAGAGAAATGGTAAATGTCATTAAGCAATGCCAAAAATAAAAATTGCAGCAGTTGGTGTGGTTTTGTTTGCTTTTAAGGTTTGTTCGCCTCTCTCTTAAGTTATTGGCTCTCATTTCTTAATTCTCTCTGTGAAACCTACCTACTTAAAAATGTCAGTTTCTAACTTATGCTGAATTGGTAAACTAGATATTTAGGCTTATTTTTAAATTATCTAAGTAAAGATAAGAAAGAAAGTGAAATCGCTCAGTCTTGTCCTACTCTTTGCGACCCCATTAATTGTAGCCTACCAGGCTCCTCAGTCCATGGAATTTTCCAGGCAAGAGTACTGGAGTGGGTTGCCATTTTCTTCTTCAGGGGATCTTCCCAACCCATGGATTGAACCTGGGTCTCCCGCATTGCAGGTAGACGCTTTACCATCTGAGCCACTAGGGAAGCCCATAAGTAAAGATCAAATGAACCTCAAATAGGTACCTGAGGAATTTCTGCTGAGCATATGGTAGCTTAGGTAGAATTAAACCTGCTTGTCTTCTCAAATTCCCTATCTGTATGAAGGGCACCAAAATCTACTCAATTATCCAAACTACAAACCTGAAAAACATCTTCATGTTTGAGCCCTCTCTTACCTCCTCATATCCAGTTATTCAACAAGCTATGCCATTTAACTTCTGAAAGAGTTCTACTCCAGTTTTTCAGCTTTCCCTGTATTGAGGGCTCATATCATTGTACATGGGGCTTCCCAGGTGGTGCTAGTGGTAAAGAACCCAGCTGCCAGTGCAGGAGACATAAGAGACTCAGTTTGATTCCTGAGTCAGGAAGATCCCCTGGAGGAGGTCACTGCAACCCACTTCAGTATTCTTGCCTGGAGAATCCCATGGACAGAGGAGCTTGGTGGGCTCCAGTCCGTAGGGTTGCAAAATCAGACATGACTGAAGCAACTTAACATGCACATATGCACGTCATCTTACATGGACAACTGCAGGAATGTCCGGTCTGGTCTCTGTACCTTTCATTTTAGCCCCTCCAATCCAACCATCACATTCATGTTTTGGAACCTTTTCCCAAATGCAAATCCTTCTATTCATATGCAACACCCTAAAGATAAAAGCAAAACTCCTTATTCACTCATTCATTCACACAAATTGTTGACAACTATTTTTGTACCAGGCGCTGTGCTGGGTGCTTAACTCATAAAAGCTTTCCAGGATCATATTTCTTCCTTGTTTCATCTCCCAGTACCCTGTGGTCAGGTCCTGTGAGTACACTAACCTTATAGAACTATGAACTCTTCTGGAATGTTCTCTCATACTTCCAAGCTTCTGCACATCCTGGTGCTTCAGTATTAAATGCCTTTCTCTCTTTGCCCTTCAAGACACAGCTCCTTCTCTGTGAAAACTTTCTTGGCACCCCTGCCCATTCCTGGGCAGAGATACAAACTTTCTCTCTGACACACATATAGCCAAGTTTTTCTACATAGCACTTAAGTGAACATTTTAATCTTGATGTTTGTAACTGTTTCCTTGCATTACTTTCCTAATAGACTGTGAAGATAGGGTATTATCTTGTTTATCCTGGTATCCCCAGGGCTTTATAGAGCATCTAGCAAGTAGTGAATGTTTGGTTACTATATACGGACATTACTGAATGAAACATTGATAGTATTACTGTGATACAAGTCATGGTGTGGGTCTTGGTTATTTGTAAAATTATCTCCTACTCCCCCTTCCAGTTAGAGTGTAAACCCTGTAGGGTAGAGAGTTCTTTGTCCTATGTACCTACTTAAAGGCTGTGCACATAGTAAGTAAGTACTCAATCCATAGTTGTTGAATTGAGCTTTGAAAGCACTCCAACAAATTTCTCTGTTGTCTGTTTGAACTTCCAAAGTGATGATTTCATTGCTGTATGCTCATTAAAGAGGTATAAAGAAGGGATTGGAGAACTTCCTAGGGAAATCATTTCTCCTCTGAGTTCCTATGCTCTTCTGGCTTCTTACCCCCTTTGATTGACTAAGCATTAGGCTTGAGCAGAGAAAGGCCAGGAAACTGTGGGAGGAAAAGCTGTATCAGGCAATAGAGACTCTACTGAAATAAAAAAAAATTGGATTTTTTGATGGCAGAAACAGATTGAAGACAATTGTTGGAAATATTAATTCAAGGAGCATCTTGGGTGAGAGGAGGCAGAATCAGAAAACAGTGTGGGGGAAAGGAAGCAGTTAAAGTGAGGCAGTTTGACAGTCTGTGGTGGATACTCTCTCTGGTATGACTAATTGAGAATTGATTGTGCATGCAGAAAGGTTATGTTTTATTAAGGGAAACCTTTTTCCCTTTTGTCTTTATGAAATCCACTTTTCTGCAGATGTTATTCCCTTCCCATACTAAACCCTCATTAATTTATAATTCACCGCATTACTTTAAAAGTGCTGTGCAGATTTCCTATTTCTCTCACATACAGTGCTTCTAATAAAGTCAAGTAGGATATAGGTTGAAATGCCACTTGTCTTGAGAGCTGTACAGCAGACTTGCTGGTGCCAAAACATTTCACCAATCATCTCTTAGATCATTGTAAATGTTTCGAAGTGCCATTTTGCAAGCTCCATGAAAGTGAATTTGGGCTCTAAAACAACTCTTTTACTGTTGACTATAAATTGACTCTGGTTTCTGGAATCTGAAATCAAAGCTAAATGGAGTTGCTTAGTGCAGCTCTGTTAATTTTAACGACAGGTACCCTCACCGAGTGAGGGGCACCGTTTCACCAAGTGCAGACTCTGAGGGCAAGAAGCAATCGAAATGGAGAGGAGAAAATGAGTCCCCCTCCCACCACCACGACCACCCTAACTGTTCTCTCTGCCAGTAAATCTGACAGAACTTGGGAAATCACTGGATACCGATATGTAAACGAAGAAGTTGAAATGACCTTTTGATTTCTAATTGCTCAATATACCATGAGCAATTGGTGAAGTTGGGAAATAAGAAGTACACTCAACACCATTTTTAAATTGAATCTCACTTTATGGACATATAGGAAACAGGAAGATAACCTGACAATTTAGATAGCTTTTTAAAATTTAAACATTTTAAATGTGAAATGCCTAACAGTTATACAGATAGAGACCTTGGGTCTTTGTAGAGACTTCAAGTAAGTTTGGAGTCTGTGTGTATGGGGTGGATTTTTGAGAGTGGTACTGAGGGTGAGTATATTAGGATGAAGTATCATCAGGGGTTAAAATCTCACATATCCCACAGGTTCATGCTGGGTGGGGATTAATGTAAATATGTGCCTGAACTAAATGGGCAGTAGTTATTCAGCTCTGGTTGATCACTGACAAACAAGAAACAGGCCAATTGGGACCAGATTTTGTATTTTTCTAAGAGAAATTATAGAACTATTTTTTTGTCACACTTTCTCACATGAATATCCATGACTAGTTAAACATTGAAATTGTGTGATGGTCAAATAAAACACATATTTGAGATAATTCAGTTGTAAGTTTGAGACCTCTGGATGTCCCTGATGTACATATTCATTTGATGGCTGCTGCGTGGAATTTATTCATTAACTGACCAAACTGTTACTGAAGGTTGGCTATCAGCTTCTAATTTTTTATAAACTTTTGATGAACATGAGATTGTACTGGGGAAGTAAGACTTACAACATGTTAAGGAACTTATAAGTGTAAAAGGAAAGAGGTCAATGCTGGCTGAGGTTAAACCAGAATTATGTGAAAGAATGTGAAGATATCTGAAACTTAATGAGTCTAATAAGAATGAGTGGCTATTAGTCACTGTAAGCAGGGGGCCCAGCATTCCAAGCAAAGGCAGTTTGAAGCCTAGAGATGATAATTTGGGAAAACAGTGAATAGCTTATACTAAGTGAGAACAAAGAAACTATTTCTTCTAATCCCTAGTCCATTGTTTTCTTTTCCATGCTCTGTCACCTTATATCTTGACTTAGGATAAAAGAGATATTCATTAAGGAATTAAATATTTATTGAATACCTACTATGTTCCATGTACTACTTCAGAGTCTAGATGACAATTCCTATTAATACATAGTCTCCGTGCATATGGACACAGGTCAAACCAACTTTATTACAAATTGATTACATGGACAGTCATACTAGATATACTTCTATTATTCTAGAAGAAAGTGGAATTATTTGAGAATTTCCATAATTCTGTGAAAATATAATCAAAAATAATATTTTGTATATGAGTCTGTAGCATGTCAAATATAATTGTGTCAAAATATTTCTAGAAGCAAATGAACATAAAACCATCTCATGTTCATCAAAAGTTTGTAAAAAATTAGAAGTGGATAGCCAAACTTATGGTCAGTTAAAGGATAAATTCCATTCAACAGCTATCAAATGAATACTTATCATTAGGACAAATATTAAAAACAGTATAAGTAATATTTATATACTTTACTTTCTTACCTTTCATACCCTTTGAGAAGGTGACACATAGATTTGCAGAGAGATAGGTAGAGAAGCATAAAAGAGAAAGAAAACAATTTTGGAGAATGGGAGCAGTACTGGTATGTCTCCCCAAATATTTTTGAATACATATGATATTTCATTTTATGTAATATACATGTATAAATGTTAAAAATATTTGACATTCTAGCTTCAGCAGATGCTTTATACTTTCTAAACTATAGATTGAGATATATACTAATTTTACAGATTGACATATATATCAAAAGACCCATATTTAACAGAGTAAAATGTAATAAGCACATTATGTATATAATGTGTTTAAAGAATAATTACATTGTTAATCAATGAGTATGAGTAAGTACTGGTAGGGAAAGTTTTATTCAATTGTTCAAAGTAAATTGCAGCACATAAAGCTAACAAAAGTCTATGTCGGTGTTTCAAACTTAGTATTACTCTTAAAACATGATCAAACAGTTGAAGACCATTCCAAAAGCATTGAAGTCTAGGTAGTTTAATATAAAATATGTACTTACAAAGCTTGCATTGCATAGTGACATTCTACCCAAAAATGCTATATTGCTAGCCTAACCTCTCTATCCATTTCTCACAGTCTTCTTTTCCAGGCACTGTTCCAAGACACACAGAATATTAGCTGTGCACTCTCCAAGTTTAACTTGAAAATTGAGAGAGATCAGATCCATATGTACAAGAAAAATAAAGTGTCAGCATGACCATCTTAAATCTGTATCTTGGATATTATTTTTTTAAAGCTACTCCTTCATAGCTGACATACCACATAACAAATATAATGCAGTTTAACCTTATTTTGTTGCATACCTTTCAGAAAATCATATTTCAATCATGAAAAGGAATAAAAGTCAGTATCACTTAATATTTTTTATTAAAATCTATATACCCAAAAGGAACTTCCCAGCATTTGAATTTCAGTGTATTTCACCTCCCTCAGCCCTGTTTCTACTGTGTCAGCACAACATTATCTCAGGTAGCAGCTATTAGGGTGGTTGTTTATTTAATGGTGGTTCTCTTGCATACATTTTCCTGCCTGCTGTGATGGAATTTTTATCTTCACCATATATTTCTAATTTGTCTATTTCTGTGCCCAGTAAGTCTATATGCTAAGAAGGTAAAGGTTCAGAAACCTTTAAGTGACATAACTTTAAGAACAGAATTTTCCAACAGTGAACAACTTGACATACTTTCTTAAAGCATTTTTATAAAAATATAAAATTTTCTTGTTAAGTTTTTTGATTTGCAATTTATATGAATTGAGAGTTTGGAGGGTTTTTAGAAAAGGAGGATTATTCAATGAGTACCACCTGCATCAGAAGGCTAAACTAATTCTCTTGAAAAGGTAAAAATTTGTAATTACTCTAAAAAATTCCTTTGTTGACTTTTGGAGATAAAACAGATGTCTATTACATTTTTCATAGTAAATGTGTTATAATATAGAACTGTGGAATATTGGGGCCATGGATTCAGAGATGCAATGAAGCTATTTAGGAACATGGGAGATTTTGTTCTGTTACTGAAATGTTTTCCTTGAAGTCACTCAATCAAAAGAAGGAATAGCAATTTCCCACGGACTGCAGATTACTTTATCTGGAGGACTGGCAATTTATAAAATTTATATCCTTCCTAAGGAAGGTTTTTATAATGCACAGATATTTTGTTCACCACAAGCAAGATTAAAATAAGCTAACAAGTTGTGCAGTTTGTTTTTCAGTATTTAGTGCCTGTAAAATATCTGCTGCTCTCCAAGAGCCAATCTGTCAACTTCCATATAAGTGTAAGGTAATGCATAGAACAGAGACAGTCCTGGCTTAGACAGTTAAATACATTTATTTTTTTGTCTATGAATATTTAGAATGTTAGTAAATTCATATTTTTTCCACTAAATTTTTCACTGAAAGTTTCTATGTAAAGAAATATTTGACTCTATGAAATGCAGTGTAATAGAAAAATAATTGAAAATAATTAGTAACTTAGCATGCTTTATATTGTGCATAATCCTGGTTCCCAACCAAAATTTCTGTGTACAGAGCTTTTAGTAAAAAAAAAAAAAAACAGTGAACATTTTAGAAAGGAAATTTTAAAAAATATTGGTTACTTTTGGTTACTCAAACCAGTCAAATCTCAATCTACAAAGAGATTTTCAAGTGTCTTCAAGTGAGGGACCTAGTTTTTTTTTTTCATATATTCTTCATAACTGTAAGCACACTGGGGCGAATAATAAATTTTATTGCATTGGATGCCCATGGAATAATGTAGTTAATTTTCCACTTTATGGGAAGCTTTTATCATCAAAGAAAGAAGGAAAGAAAAAAGGCTTATCAAGAAATAATCCTTCCCAGAATAGGTGACTACATTGCTGATTAATGGAGTATTAATATGAGGACTGTGGTTGTCTTTGGAAAAGTAGCTACAAAATAATATTGTGGTAGAAATAGCTACCAAGAGATGAAAATATGTGAGTAGTTTGGTGAAGGAAATATCAGAAGTGCTGTACTTTCTGAATATATTTTTGAGATGAAATTTGAATTTAGATCTTAATTGTACAGATCAATGAGTTTTGACAATGCATTCAGCCAACCTAACCCATATACAAGACATCTCCATTACTCCAGCTAATTCCCTTCAAGTCCTTTCCAGTTATTCTCCTGCACCCCTGCCCAGAGACAATCACTGTTTCAAGTTCTCTATTATTATAGGTTAGTTTTGTTTGTTCTTGATTTTAGCATAAATGAAATGCTATGATATATACTTAGAAATGTTGATAATGAGAAAAAATAGTAATACCTGGTAGGTAAAAGAGGCAAGAAGTTTTGTCAGGATACTTATTTATATTGTTCATGGGCTCAGGTAAAGAACTTGTGTAGAGGAAGAGCTAGAAGATTCAAGAGAGAGGGCATAAGTAATTATGTGATTTTGAAAGAGTAGAAGCATATCTATTCTGAACTGGAGATAAACAGATGTGTAAACATAGCTGTGACATGACTTTTTCCAGAAAATTCTGAGCTGGAGTAGGTTCAGAGAAATCAGAAGACATAATTTAGCCAAAATTGATTATGGGCAAGATGAGGTCAGGAAATGATCAAAAGTGTAATGATAATTAGAGCATATTAAAAATACATAGAGAAAAAAATTGCTAAGGATCAAGGAAATGGCAGTTTTTATGAGTAAGACATTTACACCCTCTGGTATCTGTGGTTTGAAGAGCTTCTGACCACTTTTAGCATATCTGAAGTAGCTATCTCCAGTTTATACCTGATTTCTCTTTTCAGCTTTAAAGACGCAACTTGCTCATTTGAACACAACACGGTTGATAATCTTTCATCAAATTTAGGAGATTTTTCATTTTTTTTCTACTATTATTATTATTATAAGTATTAAAACACATTTGTTAAAGAAATCTTTCTTCTAAATATGGAATTTTTGTAGCTTTTAATCTTTCATAAAAGTTTTGTTGCAATTAAACCTGAGTAGAGAGCTAGACTGGGCTTCCTAGGTGGCTCAGTGGTAAAGAATCTGTGTGCCAAGATAGGAGTAATGGATTCAATTCCTGAATCGGGAGATCCCCTGGAGGAGGAAATGACAACCCACTCCAGTATTCTCTCTAGGATAATCCTATGGACAGAGGAGTCTGGTGGGCTAGAGTCTATGTGGTTGCAAAAGACTTGGACAGGACTTGGTGACTAAACAACAACCACAGGAGAGTTGGACCACTGTGTATTACCAAAGAGGTAAATAGGTTTTGGTTTTAAACACAAAGAAAAATACTGCAAGAAGAGAAGTGGTCATTGTCCTTCAAACCCCAGGTCTGTGATGGTTTCACTAAAAATCAAAGCAATGCCAGTCTCTAAGTGGCCATCATCTTCATACAACATTAATTTTGCATTCATCTTTTATTCAAAACACTCAAATAGTCTCTAGTATCTAATTTTTAAAAATTTTTTCCACCATCTATTTCTTGGTCCTTGATTTCTAACTCAAACAATGTGATGACAGCTATTCTCTTATCCCTGCTTTATGATTAGTTTCTTAACTCTTCAATATTTGGGGGAGCTTAGATAGCATATTAAAAAGCAGAGACATGACTTTGCCAACAAAGGTCCATCTAGTCAAGGCTATGGTTTTTCCAGTGGTCATGTATGTGAGAGTTGAACTATAAAGAAAGCTGAGTGGTGAAGAATTGATACTTTTGAACTATGGTATTGGAGAAGACTCTTGAGAGTCCTTTGGACTGCAAGGAGATCCAACCAGTCCATCCTAAAGGAGATCAGTCCTGATCTGGGAAAAAGACCCCAATGCTGGGAAAGATTGAGGGCAGGAGGAGAAGGGGACAATAGAGGATGAGATGGCTGGATGGCATCACCAACTTGAGGGACATGGGTTTAGATGAACTCCAGGAGTGGTGATGGAAAAGGAGGCCTGGGGTGCTGTGGTTCATGGGGTCACCAAGAGTTGCACATGACTGCATGACTGAAATGAACTGAACTTGTCCTTGTAGGTCCAGATTCCCCTAATTTCCAGTGCTCTCTATACCTAATAAGTGCCTTTCTGGTCATCTTGAATGTTCTCCAAAAAGTCATGGATGAATAGGCCAGGGTGACTATGCTCTTAAGTGCAAATCACAGCCATTTCAGTCATCAGGGGCCAGAGATCACGCAAAAGCATTCTCTAGCATTGTGCCATCTTCACATTTTTATTTAATGGTTACTCATTTATTAAGGTTGCATATGTTCTGAAGAGTCTGCTTCTGCATAAGAAGTGTTTAAGTGCTCTTCTTATATCCATTTGTTCTTTTTATATTAAAAAATCATCCTTCCCTTCCCAGCTCCATTTGTTATCAAAACCATTCTTTCTCATGTTCCAGGGTGTAGCTCAAAGGTTAACTTGTCCATCCAGCTTAATCAAGAGGTGACTGTACTCTGGCATCTCTGAGACATGCAGAATGAAAAGGTTATAAACCCTAAGTGTTTAGAACATTGTTTCAGCACATATTAATTAGTGACAAATGACCTGAATTGATTCTGTCTAGATCTAGGTCAAGTGAGCAAGCAGATATTTGACTTCTAGCCTCAAATGCCAGAAGCATGGTTGTTGGATTTTTCCAGCAGGAGACTCAGGGTCTAGTCTCAATTGCTTGAATGAGTTAGACTTTTGATTTTATCAATTCCACATAGGGTAATTGAGTAGGCTCTGTAGAAATGATTTGCTCTAAGCAGGCTCATCAGAAATTGATTTATGAAGCAAAATGGCATTTTATCAATTTACAGTGGAAAAGAAAGAGTATGGACTTTGGAACCATGTAGAATGAGGTTTAATTCTGAACCTCACCATATAACAGCTGTGTAACTTTGAATATATAATTTAATCCCTCTGAATTTAATTTTCCTATTTGTAAAATGAATATAATACTTATTCAGGACTCTGCTGAGAATTACATAGGCTGTATATGAAAATTTGCATAGGAATTTCTCTGGAATGTACTATTGGATAAGTAAATATTGATTTATTTTTCTTCATTCCTGTTAAGCACAGAAATGTTTACCTAATGAGAGCTTGGTGCACTAGTAGGTAGAGTCCTTCAGAAAGTCAGTCTACAGATTAAATAGATATTTCATAAACACAGAATTATATAAAGAGTGACATTTTCATCTAGTTCAGGCTTAATGAAATGAATCTTCTTCAACCTAGAAACATTTCTGGGTAGATAACTAATATAAGACTTTAGTCTTAAAAAAGACCTCTCCCATAGAGCGTGTAAGAGACGTTGTGTAAGAGAGTATGTAAGTAAGCAGAAACATTTTACTATATAACTCTTATTCTTCAATATTCCTTATTAATTGCATGCTTCTCATAGTATAATCTTTCCTATAAGGTGACTTTCTTAGATAATTTGATTCCTGATCTTTTGTGACATATTTTTAATTAGGAAAAATTTCAAGAAGATCTTCAGTGAGGTCTGGAGATACCTTAAATTTTTTCAGATTTATTTCTGAAGTAAATAAATGATTTCCAAGCATCATTTCTTCAGATTTATATTGATTCTTCCTAGTTTAAATTTCAGGTGATTTTCAGACCCTGATTCTGAAGTGAGAAAATTTATTTGGTGCCTGCAGTGTACCAAGTAAAAACTACACTTATAAGCAATACAAATGAGGGATCTCATTTTGCAGAATAGCACTGTGGTACTTACAGTTTTATTACATCTGTCCACCACTGCCTCAGACATCTTGAAAAACTTATTTTTTTCACTTTTTCATCTCCTTTTAAATTTTCAGTTTTGTTGAAGAAGTAGGGGTCAGTTTTTGTGATTCTTTCCATGTGGCTGCCTGTTGGCCAATGAGAAAGCAAGAAGTTTGAATCTCAAGAAGTTTGAATACGACGAAGAATGTAGGCAAGAAAAGGACAATTACAATAGAATGGGCTAATTTCATCACTGAGCCACTTATATGGTGTAATAGCAGAACAAACTGTGGTTTTTAGGAGAAGGAAAATGGTTCATACTGAACATGTATGTAAAATTTGCTCAAGAAATAATAAAACAGCCGTATACAAAACTCTTGGCTTTACTATTCTCATTTCTGCTACAGACTAGGATAACTATAAAATATATAATAAAGCTACCTTGCTAACTGACACTTAATAAAGATTAGTTAGTAAGAAGTTTCGTTAATCAACTGTTGATAGGTTAGGGATTAATGCTAAGAGATCTAATGACACAACTTTGACTATTGGATACCCCTTCTAAGCAATATCATATAGTGAATTTTTTTATAGACTGTATCTGTAAACTTGATCAAAAACCATTCCTTTATGTTATTTTTATAGAGGAATAAATCATATGACTGCTTTTTGCATCCTGTCAGTATTGCAGGAAGATCAACCCATGAAACTGCATGTCCATTGTGAAAAGGTTGTGGTTTCATATCTGGCTTCATATCATGTGACAAGTTGCTGATATAATTTACTTTGTCATCTCTATTCCTTTTCTGAAAAAGAATTTCTTACTATCAGGGCTGAACTGAATCATAAACAATGACTTAGAGCACATAAAATAATATTCAGTTTAGTTTTATTGTGAGTTCATATTTGAAATGTGAAGCTGGCATGTCTGAAAACATTGGTATTTATCTAAATGAATGTTGTAGGTCCACTTCAACCTCTTACTTCAGATATTGACTTTTTCAGCTCTAAAATTTTATTTGGTTTCTTTTTATTTCTTGGTGTCATTTCTTATTTGTTTACTGATTTTTTAGTAAATATCTTTGACTATAATTATATAGGCTGCTTTAAAGTCCTTGCCTGCTAATTTGAGCATTTGGGTCACACAAAGACCAGTTTTCTTTGACTTTCATTTCCTTACATGTGAATTACATTATTCTGTTTCTCTATATATGTGATAATATTGGATTATTCATTATTATTATTATACACAAGTCCAGGACTTGTGAATAATGAATGCATCATAAAGACTCTAAATTCTGTTATATTCTCCCAAAGAGTGTTTTTTGTTTGTTTGCTTTATGAGGCTTTGTCTCCACAGCCTGGGAAAGTAGCTGACAATTTTTTCATATCTTTTAGCCTTAATTGGGTTTCTTAGAATCTTCAGTGCTCATGTGTATATAGTTCAGGGCTCTGCTAGGTATTAGGCAAACTTAATCTACAGTATTTGTCCTCTGCCTCTCTGCAGCTTTTTCATTTCCAAGATTCCTCCACCCAACTCCGCTTCAGATGCTGTTAGCTCCAAACTCTTTGTTAAGTCAGTAAGACTATGGATCTTACTGTTATTTATATAATTTGAAGGCAATAAAGAGACCAAAATTAAGCAGAAAGTAGAAGAGTTGAGAGTTGAACTTAGAAATAGATAATGGCACTGGGAAAATTCATAAATTCATATAAGTTTCTTGGTTTTATAGGATTTTGCCTGTGGACCAAATAAATACGGTGTGTCCAGAGAATATATACCATTACTATTCTAGCTGGCAGTGTGATCTCCTTCTCATATTGAAACATGAACTCATAAACTCTCTGGTTTACTTAACCTCACTGAGCCTCAGGTTTTGTATCTATAAACACGGAAATAATAACTCTTATCCCCTAGAGACACTATGATATGTTGTATGTGTGGGGTTTTGTGATATATATATATATATACACACACACACACACACACACTATGTGTGTGTGTGTGTGTATAAATAAAGTGTTTTTATGTGGTTGATACTTGGTAAATACTCAGCAAATAATAGGTTTAATTTCTGTCTACAATTTTTACCTAAATTGAAAGTCATCCTTTTTTTCAATTATTCTCTGAAGTCTTATAAAGTGGAAACTGGGTACCAGAAATCAAGGTTGCTTTGTATATAGTAGGTTCATATTATTATTTAATAAATAGATAACCTGAGAATCATTCTTAAAAAAAAAAAACCTGCTTTACTATGCAGCTTTCCTCCCCTCTCCTTTGGATTAGCATTTCATTTTTCGTGCACTACAGATTAAGACAGTATGTAATGTCTCTCATCCTAAAAGTTCTTCATATATTTACCACGATGAGAATGAACTTACACAATTAAATAGAACCATCATTCCAGGTGTTCCTTTGCCACAATAAATAATGAATATATTTGTGTTAATAAAGAGTTAACCATGTTAGTGGAAGTTAGGAAGCAAGTGCTTAGAGGTTAAAATATAATTAAAATAATTCATATTTTGATAATTGAAAATTGTTTATACCTATAAAATTTAAAGTTATTGTAAATAGGATTAACTATAGTTCTCACCTTATCAGAATTTTATAATGCTCAGATTTAAATGAAAGAGGAAAGAGAGAAAAAGAGCAAGTGATAAACAGGATTTACTCAGAAGATAACTTTCTATGGCATTTTTTGAAGATTATATGTGATCAGTCCAAACTTTGATATCATCCCAGAAATGTACAATGAGAATTATTATTCATAACAGTGATTCTGATTCATACACTTTAACTCATAGATTATAATTAATAAGCAAAGAAGGGAGTTAAATCACTTTCAAAAGGTTTTAAAGAAGAATTGAAATATTTAAAGACTGTTTTTCCTCCCTAGTTTAAGTTCACTAGAAAATTTAATTAGAATGTTTCATTTTCCGAGCTTTGTACTATTAGTATATACAGAATTTTTCAACTCTGGAAGCTTCTCAGTGAAATGCTACATTTACTTTATACTAAGTTTCTGTCTTTCTTCTCAATATCAACTTCTCCAAAAGAATGAGACTGGGGAAAGGAGAAGGAAGAAAATAGGAGAAAAAAGAGGCCCATCTATTCTTATACATGTAGGTTAATTTATTGGTTTATTTTCATTTAATTAGAATATTACTTGGAAAATTTCATTAGTGTGTAATAGATCAAATGTGATAGCATGGGGAATAAGATTCTTTATTGTTTAATGGTTAAATCATTCTCTTTTGGAAGCCAGAATTTATATTTACTCTGGCCAAACTGCTGAGAAAAGGGAAAAAGTTGCCTGAAAAATATTAAAATATAATTAAAATAATTCATATTTTGATAATTGAAAATTGTTTATACCTATAAAAGTTAAAGTTATTATAAATAGGATTAACCTTTTGGCTGTAAAAAGCTTGATTATTATGCTGTTAAAAAGTCAGCAAATACTTTCTTATATGCTTACATTTCTCACCAAAAAGCATTATGACTAAAGAATATATGTATAATGCTTCTACCCATAGTTTCATGGCACATTCCATCTCCTGTTCCATTCTCTCCCTCTTAAAACCTGGAGAGGTATTTAGGTCAATCAAGCCACTATCCAATGTGGGCTGCTGCTAAAATGGAAACAGGACAGTTTTTCTTTAAAGAGTGAAAGTGGCTGTCTTCAAATGTCTGTTATACCCCGTTATTCAAAGAGTTTATGTTCAAGGTTGAAAACATGCTTTTAAGAGTTAACGGCTGCTTAATTATTGACCCCATCTCTGTGATTATGTACCTGTGGTTACATCTGTATCACAGGTAGTGGTTGGGGTTTGTAGCATTTGGTTTCACTCTCAGAAGTTGGGAAAATATCCTTTGAGATTTCAGCAATGATCCAAAACATATGCTGTTTTTCCAACAACATCAAATAGATTATGTAGACCTTGTTACAAGAATTTTGATGCCGTTCTGTCACTTGCCCTCCCATAATTTTGAATTAAATATTTAATTAGACACTAAATAGAACTATTTGGAATGCAATCTGCATGTCAGCTTTTCTCTATGGTGTTCATGAAGCAGCTTCGTGTGTTTGTGTATGTGCTCCAACTTGTTCCACACTGCAGTTTGTAGACTAGATTGAAGTATTATGTGGAAAATTTTATGATAGTGTATGCTCCCTTGTTCTATGAGAGGTTGTTCAGTTTGTTAAACTGTCCCCAGAACATAAGATTATTACCTAAGAGATTTACAACAATCATATGTACCTTTATTCATTTTTGTTGTTATTGTTGTTCAGTCATTCAGTCATGTCTGACTATTTTTGACCCCATAGACTCTAGCCTGCCAGGCTGCTCTGTCCATAGCATTTCCCAGGCAAGAATACTGGAGTTGGTTGATGTTTCCTTCTCTAGGAGTTCTTCCTGAACCAGGGATCAAAGCCATGACTCCTGCATTTGCAGGCAGATTCTTTACCAGTGAGCCACCAGGGAAGCCCCTGCAGTAGACATACCATAATTTTAAATTATAAAGCTGTAATATTTCACTTATTATTATATTTATTAGAATTATTGTATTTAAGTCTTCTTTGGATTCCTGGTTCTTTATATTTGTGTCACATGTAAAATATGTTACACACAGTCCATCCTTTCAACTGACTCACTGAAGATCATCCCCAGAGCAGCTCAATTAGAGCAAACTAAATATCTGAATATCTACAACTGCAATGTTCTTGTAGATACATTCAGAGTCACCTACTTATCCCTCTACTGTGGGTAAAAATCTGGCAGTGCACTTTCTAACCTATTATACTCTTGATCCTGTTTGCTTACATTGTAGGTAGGTAGAGGGCATTTGTTTTAAAGCCTGTATTCTGAATTAGAACCATCAAGCAAAGTCTATTAATGCAGAAGGTTTTAGGTTTGTAGTTTCCTCAATGAATATATTTTAAACAGTACAAATAATTATATAACATCCTTCATATGAGGTTGGCTTGTATGCTAGAAAAATTTTAAATGAGATTTTTAAAAACACTCTGATTTCTTTGAGGAAAAATCACTCAGGTAAATCTCCAGAAATAAAACAGTAAATTGCAGTATGTGTTCTGTTCATCTGTTTCAGTTGTATACTTGCTTAAAACTAATTTGCTGGTTAAGTTAGCATTTCCCTTTAAAGTAGTCTTTGCTGCCACAGTCCTCAAGACAGTACGGTACTGGCACAAAGACAGAAATATAGATCAGTGGAATAAAATAGAAAGCCCAGAGATAAATCCACGCACCTATGGACACCTTATCTTTGACAAAGGAGGCAAGAATATACAACGGAGAAAAGACAATCTCTTTAACAAGTGGTGCTGGGAAAACTGGACAGCCACTTGTAAAAGAATGAAACTAGAACACTTTCTAACACCATACACAAAAATAAACTCAAAATGGGTTAAAGATCTAAATGTAAGACCAGAAACCATAAAACTCCTGGAGGAAAACGTAGGCAAAACACTCTCTGACATAAATCACAGCAGGATCCTCTATGACCCACCTACCAAAATATTGTAAATAAAAGCAAAAATAAACAAACGGGACCTAATTAAAATGAAAAGCTTCTGCACAACAAAGGAAACTAAAAGCAAGGTGAAAAGGCAGCTTTCAGAATGGGAGAAAATAATAGCAAATGAAACAACGGACAAACAATTAATCTCAAAAATATACAAGCAATTCCTGCAGCTCAATTCCAGAAAAATAAATGACCCAATCAAAAAATGGGCCAAAGAACTAAACAGACACTTCTCTAAAGATATACA